>JANAVB010004998.1:15630239-15864051 GCA_029216955.1 Iris pallida | reverse complement strand
TTTGGGACTCTAGGTGCCAAGATTGGTTCATACTTAGCGTTCTCGTGCTGAGGTACGACATCTAGGAGGATGACCATGTGACCACGGCATGTGATTTCGGATAACAGTAGGGTTAATCTAGGTAACTTAAATGGTAGAAGCATTGGGAGGGAACGGAATCTCGAGATCGTGCAGTACTAGCCACTTACGGGTATCAGACCTGGATGTCGGTTGGCCACCACGAATATTGTTAACGTCCACATTAGAGGATGGCAGTATCCGACTACTATATGTACTATATAGTATATGCTCGTCATGTTTAGCGCGGTGGCCTTACGAGGGACCGGTGTATTCATGCCTGCTTGTTATATTTGACCCCGCTAGACCTGCTGGATCGGCACGATCCGAGGATTCCAATATATTGTATCGTTGGGGTAACACAACCACCACATAATAAAGTCGTAGGCATTTGAGTAGCCGTTGATTAACCTAAATTGTTTAGACTGCTGTTTGCTAAGCTGGTTGGTACGTAACCCAATCCCGGTGCAGTGATTCATTCTCTTGTTCTTGTTTGATGCAGGGGTGGATCATTGTTCTGACGACTGATTATGAATTCTAGTTGGCGATGTAGGTATTAGTGGATGTTAGAATGATTGTGATGATTGTTGGTCATTTAGCTACTATTGTTGATGGATTGATGTCTTATGTTCTGTGATCGTGCGTTGGTACCGCCCGATCCTTTACCTTTATTACTGTTGTTGATACATGTTATTCATGTCATATATTTTATCATGCTAGTTTTTTTCGTCCGTCCTTGACCCTCCCTTTCTGGTACTTGATGCGGTTGGCCTGATCAACCCTGGATTGTTCCCAGATTGCCAGTGATCGACCCTATAGATATTCCAGACCTGACTTGGAGGACGTGCTTCAGTTCCAGACCATGTAGGAAATATGGAAAGATATTATTGTTTACATTATTTCTTATTGTAGACTCTCTAATTTTCATATGTGTATTTCTGATTTCCATATGATTATCTCTTTTGCTGATTATTTTATTGTTATTGCTTGTGGACTTGAGATCGGATTTAGGCCATAGATTGATTGCATGCTAGGATACCCAACAAGATTGACAGCCGTAATCGCCGTATGACGTCTTTGTACCTTATACGGTGTAGCTGGCCTACGTCCGTCCCCGTATTCCGGTACTTGGGCATGACATTGGTGCATGTTGTTGTTGTTTGCGGGATTTGAACGGTTATGGAATGATATGATCAAATATTCAAATCCAATTTTTGTGGGATTAGAATTCAAATCAGTCATATCTTTTTGTAATCCGTTGGCGGCAGCCAGGATTAGGTAGGGGTGTGCATCGGTCGGTGGCCGACCTACTTGCTCACAACTAAAGTCGAACCGAAATTAATCGGTTTAAAAAAAATTGCAGTCGAACCAAACCAACCAATTGGTCGATTCGGTTTTGAAACCGACCGAGTTGGTTCGGTTTTGATAGGTTCGACTGATCGATTTTGATCAGACAAATTTTTTTAAGTATATAAAAGTGTTTCACAAAGTAAATTCACGCAAAAATAAACCCTAACCTACTCCTGTTTGGAAGATGTTTGTATGAGATACCAAAGTGGACAGTAATCTTCTAAGTAAATCACTTGCATACTAAATTTCTTCCATAAATCCAAAATGATTCTTAAAAATAGACCAAAATCCTAATAGATCTATGAATTGAAGATAGACAGGGATGGATAAGTTGGACCAGATATAAACTTAATTTTACAATCTTACTAACCGAGTTCGATTTAAGCAATTTTTGGAATGATCAAATCGTGAATCAAACCAAATCGATCGATTTTTTAAATGGCCCAGTCGAACCAAACAAACCGGACCATCAGTTCGGTTAAAAACCAATCGATTCGGTTTGATTTGGTTGAATTTGGTCAGTTTGGTCCAAATATGCACACCCCTAGGATTAGGGTTAGGGTTTCCACCCAACTCTATAAATACTATCTTCGTGCCTCTTTGAGAACTTTTTTCGAAAATAAGAGAGCAGAAGATAGAAGTGCTGCTGCCATTAAAGTCCAGAGGAGTTCATGAGAGATTTAACGGCGAGCGTTCCAGAAGTTCTACGAGAATTTACTGGTTCCTGGGAGCAGTTCTTGTGGGGCGAATCTTGCTTTGAGCAACGATGGTCTTTATCACCCCAGCAAGAGTTGTGTCATCTTCTTTCTTCTCTTTTAGTTTATGCATTGTAATCCATTCTGTCTGTTTGCAACTGCGATTGCAAGGAAGAACGTGAAAAGTTTTTTTTGTCAGTTTGTAACAGAGTTGTAACCTAAAGTTTATTAGTAGCTTCAAGTTCTTTGGAGAGCAAACTTGTTTGCCAAATCTCCGAAGTCCTATAACACAAAAACAGAGAAACAAAATTGTTTACATTAGATCTTAGTTTCTGACATTTCTTCTATCTTAGATTGAGCCTCGGAACTAACAAAATATATTATGGTGGTAGGGATGGTGTGGCTAATTTAAAGTAAAGTGATCACTAGATTATCATAATTTTTTTATATATGATCCAAACTATTTGGATCCTCATCGTGCAGCTTATGAATCTATTCTAATAGGATAAATATAGATACCTATCAGCTTAGCTACAGTAATGACTTACTGATAAATAGAATTTGGTTTAAGCATATTTACTTATTTATACCTATTATAACCTAAGCTATATTTATCTTCTCTTTATTCTAATTGTTTCTATGCCACATATTTTATCACCTTTATCTATTTCTTTTCCATCTACAACTAGTATGCTACTAGTATTTTGATTATTACCTATTTTATTATATAATACTCTCTTATGTCATTGTTTAACTCGAGGTAAAACAAAATTCTGGGTTAAGAGATTTTAGAAGAAAATTTAATATTAAATATGGAAAATCCTAGACTTTTGGAACGAGGGTTTACAGATAGCCTTGACTTTGTTAGGGTCAAGGTAGATACCTTTTGATTTTATAACAAACCTAAAGGAACTTTCCACTAGAGACTCCCTAGAAGAGCTTGGTTGGGTTCATTTTGAATTGGTGTGCATGCATCAATTCAAACACTGTTCTCAAGGCTTAAAGGTGATCCCGCTTGAGATGTCTTTTAACAGCAATATCGACTACGTAGCATTCTCACTATTTTACACAAATGTTCACAAAAATTGTGCTCATAGCTCACTGGTATGTAGTACATGTATTTTTTTAGTCCAAAGGGCATTACCTTTTAGCAGTATACCTCCAACGGTGTTCAGAATTATGTGTGTTTCTAATCATTCGGAAACATCTTGATCTGGTCGTATCCAGAAAAAATATCCATGAATTACATCCATTCGAAGCTGCAAGTATTATCTATCATAACATCGATAATAGGCAAGGGAAATTTGTCTTTCGTGTAGGCATCGTTCAAATCACGATAACCAATGCAGACTTTGATCTTTCTATTTTTCTTCATGACTGGAATAGCATTTGTCACCCAAATCAGGATGTTGTTTTTCACGAATGAAGGCACTTGCTATCAGCTTCTTAACTTCGATTTTGATTGCTTCCATGACATCTGGTGAAACCGTCATTGTTGTTGCTTGACCGGTTTAGCATTTGGAAGGATGTTCAACCGGTGCATAGCAGGCCAGGCATATCCTCTAACTCTATATGAAGACATCTATGTACTCTCTTATAAGCTCTATGAGAGATTGTTTCTCTTCTTCAGAAAGGCTCTTGCTGATGAAGATCGGCTTAGGAGATAACTCATCTCCTAAATCAACTTGGATTACTTCATCTTTAGTAGGTGGTTCTTGCTGCTCGAACCACAATTCATATTGTGACTCCATCCTTTGAGCCTAAGTATCTACTTGAAGGATCCAATACTTAGTCATCTTCTTCGGGTACTTAGTCAATTGATGTCATATTGACAGATAAAACTTTTCTGAAAATACCTCCGACCGGAGTACCAGATAGAAGATTTTGAAGAATGTGAAAGCACTTCCTCTTCTACTTCAGAAATTATAGGAGTTGAATGAGGAGTGACATGGAACTTTGAATCGGAGATTGAGCAAGAGTTTGCTTAGTTTGTGTAGTTGGATGAGTTTGTTCTTGTAAGTTTCGAGGACAAAACTTCTTCTAGATAGATATTATGTAGTGTCCCGCTCCGCTTGGTGCATTGTGATGATTCGTTGGCTCGATCGGCCGTTTGGACTTGGGTTCCTGCATAGAATGTTTCAGAGATCTGCTCGGTCGAGGCAGAGATGAGTTTCTTCAGGTGGATGGTTTTGATGATCCATCTTTGCTTTGCCTTCATAATTAATATGTTGTTGATAGTTTATATTTCTATGCAACAAAAATTGAGAAGAGTCAAGACCAATGAATTACATTGAAGAGACTAACAAACCAACAAACCACTATGTGAAGTCAAGCAAGATCCAAATACATTATATGTGGTGACTTTGTCACCAAAACAAATTTCAATCTCTATTACGAATAATAGTACAAGATTGATTACAAGATAACTAATCAATTCCTTTGTCCCAAGAACTGATTCCTCACTAATCTCAAGTATGAAAACAAAAAGATAACAACAAAATCGATCATGAATTACCAAGTAGAAGCCTTGATATGCTTGCTCAAGAACCTATCTTTAAATCTCTCCTAATCAATTCAGCGGTAATAGCAAATTTTGGAATAAATAAATTATTTTCTGTTTCTCCAATTACAAAATTAACAATTACTTCTCATGCTCATGCATTTGCCAGCTTTACTTTTGCGTTTGATAAGGACAACTGGAAAACAAGAATGCTAGCAGATAAGATTTTATACAAACTAAGGTCAACTCCATCACATCCTCAAATCTTCTCTCAATTTGAGGACTCAAAACGGAATATTTCCACATTACTCCAACATCAAAATTTTACGACTCCAACTCATTTATCCTCAAACAATAAATAACTATTATTTTTTTCCTACATAAATTCATTTGTTTACAAAATATAATCCTATACATTGTATTATTATAAGTTATATATATATATATATATATATATATATATATATATATATATATATATATATATATATATATATATATATATATTTTATAAGTTATATATATATATATATTTTTTTATAAGTTATATATATATATCGAGCTGTAGTGTACTGGTAACACTGCCGTGCATGGGGGAAGCGGACGGGGTTCGAGTCCTGGGGGACGCGGGCGCCGCTTTAGCTTATGGTTATGGGGTTCAATGACAAATTTCTCTGAAATTCTGTGGATGATCCCAAAATTCCCTAAAATTCAACCGAATTTTTTTTAATACTGATAATAAATATATGCAATATTATACTAAATTGGAAGATCTCAACTCAACAAGAAAATTGTAATGGTAAAATTATTATTAATTATATTTATAAATTAAAAGATATAGGACAAAATTGGTACAATTATTGGATTCCCAATTTTTGAGGAATCTCTCTCTCTCTCTATCTCTCCTCAAAAACATTTGAGGACCAGTCCTCTCCATCCACAAATTTTTCCTCAATTTGAGGATGGCTTGGAGCAAAAAAGATCCTCAAATAGGTTGTTGAGATGTCTAAAGAACGTGATGGAGGAAAAAGAGAGTACGAAAAAGGTATGTCAATAACGATTGAAGTGGAATTCTCATGAATTAAACTCTTTTGTCACTCTTGTGCGTGGAAATTAATGGGAAGTAGATGGGTTTTACGTGTTTCATGTTAAGCTCCTTGCTATTATTTAGTTATTTAATACTTAGAACTTTGGCTTCTCCAAACTCAATGTTCAAAACCACCAAACAGGACCCTTGATGCAGTTTACAAGACCTGAGAAATTCAACTGCATTTAGGGGTGAGCATCGGTTCGGTTCGGTTCAAACCGAACCGTATATATGAAAACCGAAATAACCGTAAACCTTATTTCTCAAAACCGAAAACCAAACCGTTTTTATAAAAAACGAACAAAATTAATTCGGTTCGGTTTTTGGTCGGTTCGGTTTCATGAGCCAATGTGTCGGACCTTATTTTAAAAATATGACATTATTGTATTTATGAATTATTATATTACATAGTGTGAAAAATATTACTATATATAGATTGAGGGTAAAGAGAGAGAGCGCTCAAAGAAGTACCGACAGAGAATAGGAGAAGAGATTGCTCTCTTAGGAGTTACAAATATTAGTATATGTAAATTGAAAGTAGTTTGATAAATTACTAAATCTAAATCGGTTTTCGGTTCGGTTACCCGGATTAAGAACCGAAAACCGAACCGTTATTTTAAAATTTCAAATTTTAAAACCGAAAACCGAACCGTTTGTCATATTTCGGTTCGGTTCGGTTTTCGGTTTTCAACCGTTATATGCTCACCCCTAACTGCATTCAGTCCATGAAACCTAGCATATCATTAATCTATTAGTAGTTCCCTTTCTATTACTTGATAGTAGCATGCCCTTCTAAGTTACATTAAAACAATAACCCTGGTGGCATCCTTATCCAACAATCATAGTTAGAATCCTCTTGTTGGCATGTTTATTTGATAACATCTTGAAAATTTAATAACAAATTACTGCATAATCTATAATAAAATGCACAATTAAACTACTAAATACAACCCCAAGTCTTTTATTTTCAACTTTTTGACATTAGGTCATAAAGTACATAATTCTACATTTAAGTTCCCCCCTCCTTGGACTAAATTACAACATAAAGTACTGATTCCCCCTTTGGAAGCCTGCATCAAGACGTTGCAACTGCTTCCTAGTACATCCCCATATGCTTTTGGGACCAAAGGATCAGAAATCGAGAAGAGAACAGAAAAAAAAAATGAAAAAAATGAAAGAGTTTCTAGTATAATCTTAGCCACTACTAATTTTTAGACTGTCCAGGGAATGAGAGATCCCTTTCTGGTCTCCAATCCTGTGGAGTTCGGACTCGATGGTCTCTGCAATCTTGGTTCCCTCAGGGTCTGGCTCCGGCACACTTACGTGGAAGGATCCTTGTTTAATAGGAGCTATGAACTCGTGGCTTGATGATTGGAGCTTAATATAGCTGTAGAGCTGTTGGTGGAAGGGATGGTCCAGGGAAAAGCAGTCATTGGTATCAGGGGATGAATGGCAGGATGATCCAGAGCCTGACCTACAAAAATGTGGCAGGGAGGCATAGTCCATTACCTACAGATGCCAAGCAACAAATTTTGAGGAACATTAAGAAGATATCACAATTGTGACCTAGTAAAAATTGCAACGTCGTTTGGATTATCTACAGATAAGTAATAGTAGGAAGATTTCAAAATTTAAGAAATGAAGTATCCACACAATGAAACACTGACAATAACCGGATTATGAGACCAATAGTATCAAATATAACCTCGACCCAGTCAACTACCTTTAATGTCACATTATCCAGCACTTACCCTATTGATAGTATTAACATTGCCTATTACCTCACTTTGCCTGTCATCCTGATGACAAATAACACATTTATCCCATAACTTACGATATAACAGAGTATAGTATTTCTGAACTCTACACGCTTGATAAAATTTTAGCAAAATATGCATCTAAACAGAGGATGAAATCGAGATTACAAAAAGGCGAGGCGGGAACCTAGTGCCTGCCACCTACAGGTCACCTGGCACCACCACCACATAGGTGGATGCGACGAAAGAGGATGGTGAGGAAGAAGGCAAAGAACATAGGAACTCAGTGAAGAAATCTCTGCCAATGTTCAAAGCCTTGCCTTGCCAGCAGCCTGACATTGAATACGCCCACGGCAGGTACAATGACACTGAATCCATCACCTATGTGGGCGTTGTTGTAGGAGAGAAAATTGGGTGGAATAATATGAACCTGACTTGCTCTGTGGTTTGGAGGATAGGTTACTCCTTTTTCATTCTGTGGCTCGTCTATAATGCCACAGAGATTAATGCAATTTTCCCTAGCAACATGTCCGTGTCATCTTAGCTCCTCGACGTCCTAGTCTAGACTCTTTTCTAATATAGGAGAACTGAAGAACTTTAGTTGTTTACCTATCACTTGGTCTTCTAAGTTTTATGACATGGTTGTCTCTTGCTCAGCCTAGTTGGCAAGGAATTTGGCAACAGCACAGAGGTCGTGAAAATGTGTTGTCCCTTTTTGGATCTTTATTGTATTGCAAAGCTACGTTATGGTGAGGGTGGATAAAGGTAGAGGATAGTCACCTTATGTACTCAAAAGTCTAACCAGTCTGAGATGAAATAGCAATTACCAGTATGATTTAAGTTTTTGTTTGCTGACTTAATCCACATGAATCTTGAAGAACTTTCTCCACATAACAGCTAATCCATAAATAGTTCAGATGTAATTGGAAGTAATCCAAGTCTTAAAGTGGTATTGGTGAATAAGATAGGATGAATATGCATGAAGCTCTCTACAAGACAAATAGAAAAGTAGTTACCTTCAGTAGCTCGTCTCTACCACAACCTTGCAGTACTTGCACTTTCTTTCTTGTCCTTTCTTGCAAAAGGGGCTTGATAACCTAGACAACAGTTGACACTAGACATGATTCAAATGCAAGACAAACTTCATTGATAGACAATAAGTCAATACATAAGCAACCAGTGGGGCCAGACTAGGCATATTCATAATTAACTTTTTGAAAATATGACGCAGTATAAAGAGATCTTGATGTAGCAAAATCAGGATTCTGACACATAACAGTGGACTGTTACCTTCCAGCATGCTGAGAAAATATATGGCGCATTAACTATGTAATAAGTCTCCGTCTTCTCTGGATAATTTAAGTCATCGACAGTAGATATCGTAGTCAACAACTGTCAACATACAGAAAATCAAAAATCTCAATTAAATTTCAGTACTACTAGCATACAGAGATACAGAAAAAAGCAATGGTTAATTGGTTAAATAAGCAAAAAAAACAAATCAGAAAAAACTAGTTATTGACCATGAACGATACATAGAAAGGAACTGTGCTAGACTGATGAAGGGCGTCCACCAAAAAAATGAGCAAAAAGAGGTCACCATGAAGATGGCATTTAGTGAGTAGTCCCATATGCACAAGTTGTTATTACCCTCACGACGGAAGATTCCAACTATAATCACCAAAGTTGAACTGAATCTGACTGAAAGCATCAGAAACCATTCGGTTCCATCAGTACTGATCGTTAGCACAGTCACTTGCCTGAAACATAACTGATCCTCCAAATTTTGACTACCGATTCACAGTTTCCCTCTCTTTATGAAAGTTTTGCCAAAATTAAAACCATTTGTTTAGACCGTAGAAAGTGCCTGAATTAAAATTGTGTCGCGATGCAAGATAAAATAATATATTAGAGATGTATGACTCTATTTTTCATGCAATTACTTTTACTTATGGAAAAGCAGTATAAAATCTTCATGTACCATATAACTCTAGTTATACAGGTTTTGTTCCTAACCTTCAAATATTTAAGTATTTTCATTGAGGAGTCTGGAGAGGATTCACTAGTATCATATTCTACATATTGTTATAAAATTGACAATTGAACTACTTACATATTCTAGTGCACCTTGCTTGTCTTAGTTCAGCTTCAAAAAATTATATAGCATTGTCAAAATATGTTTTGTTCAACTTCTATAATAAAGGTCTTCCTTGGTATGATCATACATTTGAATTCTTGAGGACGTGGGTTTCGAGAACAGCCTTTCCTAAAAAATGGTGGGCAAGCTAGTAAAATATAGAATAAAGCCCAGGATAAAGAGAACCCAAAATCAGAACTCCAGAAAACTCAGTGAAGTGTTCAGACCTCTGACAGTTTCAGTCTCCTCAAGATTTACTTATTGCCTATGCCTGCAAGATGATGTTTCTGAAAACTAGGGTAGTGTGGTTCATACTCTCTTTTTGTTTGATAACTATACTTAAATGTCGTGATTCCATTTAATGGACGAAGTTATTGTATTTGATTTATATCATATTTCATTAACTTGCATGTCAGATAATATATCTCCATTTGCAAAGGTCATCCTTTTCCTTCCTCACAAATGTAACCTGGGAATTTTGCAATCCGCTGAACATTATAATTAAAAGAAAAGCTACATCATTACGTTTCACTTGTGAATAGGCTAACAATTACTGGAGACATTTCAGCATCTTTATACAGACCTATTGTTGTTGCTTCCATAGCCAAACTCATTCTGATGGGAGGAAGTTTGGACGAAGATAATGTTGATTAATAACCTTGAAATTTTTAGAGTAGATAACAAAATATAAGCATCAAACATAAGAAAGCAGTACAGAAACAAAGTATTTCCAGTTGGAAAAAGCAAAACCGGTTTTCTGCACTTAACAACTCATGTTAGTCAACAATACAGAACATTCCTCGCATTATAGATATCACCATACATGCACTCCTATTCCTCCAAAAATGTCAGAGACTCGGAGATATTTGGCTAGGAGTTCCTTGCAACTACTATCTTGGGTATTCGCCAATAACTCCTGGATTAGACAGGGATACCATACTCCAAAGTAATGGAATTGGCAATACCCATGTTTGAGATGTATTTTACACTATATACATATTACACACTATAACACCCTGCAGATGTCTATCACCTTACACATGCCCTACATTTTAAAATGGAAAGTGGTGTATTAGAAATGTGTTATATCATATCCCATGTATCAATACATAGCTCCTTGATATGTGGGTTTTCACAGAAATTATAGAAAGAGGAAGATTTGAAATGGTAATAGTTATAATACAGAATACAAAAATGTGTCCCGGTGCCACGAGGCTCCCGCTTACCCAGGGTATAGGGCGGGTCTAGATGTATGCAGCAAAGTAACTACATCTAAGTAACTATAAGACTATTTTGACAAATATTTGCAATCATATGCCAAAAGATAACAGAAAGTAAATGCAAATTTAAGAATAAACCTTTATTTGGCTCAAAGCTGAAAGTTTTAACCCAGTCATATCCAATACTTTGATGCATGTTCCAATATGTCTGCCATACTTCAATGATGCTGCAGGCTGCAACAAAAACTATATTTAAACAAAAGAAAACTGCAAGGCTTAGAGTTTCCCAATAACAAACATATATAACTCACCAAAACTACACGATCTCTGTATTCATTAATTTGAATGTGTGACTGCACATAGTAGTGGACCTAATATGAGGTTAAATACCAAAACATAATTAGACTGGAGTTTACAGTAGAAGATAAATTTTCTTCATTGCATAGGAAAATATCAATGTCGATATACCAAAAGACAGTAAAATCTGCATTTGCACATTGAGACAGAAAACATATGTAAAGGACGAGCACTAGAAAATGGTTTCTGTGTCTGTGCTGCATCCTTGCTAGACAATATTGTACATAGGGGTGAGCATTATTCGGTTTTGGACCGAAAACCGAACCGAACCGAACCGAATAAGGAATTCGGGTCGGTTTTAAAAAAAATCGGTTCGGTTTCGGTTTTGAAAATACTAAATTTTCTTATTCGGTTTCGGTTTCAGTTTTGGGATTCGGTTTCGGTTTTGGGATTCGGTTTCGGTCCAAAACCGAATAAGAAAATTTAGTTTATGTATATGTGTGTGTGAGTGTGTGTGTGTGTGTGTGTTAATTATAGGTATATACTAAATATATATAGGTATATGTTATAGGTATATACTGAATATATCTAGGTATATTTAGTTATTATATATATTAACCAAAAAAAACAAAAACAAAAAACCCAAAAACCGAATAAACCGAACCGATTTAATTCGGTTCGGTTCGGTTATTGACCAATTCGGTTCGATTTCGGTTTTGCTTATTCGGTTTCGGTCCAATTCGGTTTTTGCTTATTCGGTTCGGTTGGAACCGAATAAACCGAATGCTCACCCCTAATTGTACACACAAAGACACTCCAAAATACACTAAGGAACGCCAGAAATTGTACCGTTCCATTTCGTGGTCTTATTTGTGTCAGTGCAATATAGTGTGCAGCAAGCTGGGTAATCTAGAAATCTAAAATCAGTACCGAGTGAAGCATGTTGCAAATTGAATGCTCAGTGCCTTGAACAGTAGATTAGCTAGTTTGTCCATCTCCATTCAGAATAATGTGATAATAGCAATAATTGATAGATTAATAATCACAATCTTAGTAAACTGTCCAGGTTCTCTTTAACAATTTCCAGGAGCACAAGCACGATAGGCAAAAAGGAAGTTTATTATTTATGTTTCACAACTTGCATATCCTCATAGATAACTAAAGTGCCAACCTTTCCCTAATTCTGGGTAGAGGTAGGGTACACTACTCCATTTTTAAAAAATAAAATATTCCATTTTTAAGAACAAAAGAACCAGCACCATTTAGATATTAAGAACATTTACATATTCAAATAAATATTCACCAAATGCATAAATAGCTTAGAAATGTTGTCCCCAGGATTGTAGGAAGAACTACAGTTGATTTATGTCATTGAATAGCATTTAACATGCTTAAATTACTTTAACTCTGCATGATGCTAAAGAATTTTGTCAGCTTGAGAGAGACCAATAATTTTACACCAACAATAGACAAACAATCATTACATAAATCAAGGAAACTATTACACTTCTCAGACACAAGTGACAGCAATAACATCACCATCGTCATCATCTCGAGATTAATTTGGGAAAATGTATTATTTAAGGAACTCAGTAATCAGCAACAAGATATCATAGTTCTTACAGAAGCTTTGTCATATGTGCTGAGCCCAACACCAAGTGCAAAAACAGGAAGGCCCTGTCAGGAGGAAAAGGTAAAGCTTGATTACATGTTGAACTAGGAGAAATAATAACAACAACAACAAAGCCTTTATCCCAAATTAAGCTAGGAGATAATATGATATCAATATCTTAAAGACAGTAGAATGTCGGTTGAAAATGATTAACGATGAATATAGGTAGAAATTATAGGGCAGCCAAGGCTATGGCCCTGTAACCTGACCAACTCAACCAAAGTCATGGTTTCCTCCACTGCAGCAGCGTTAACCACCTTTTGTGACACTGATATTTAAATTCACGGAAGAACGTTCAGGATAAATAAACTAACTAAAATCTATAGATTATAATTGCAGTTGTAGAACTGGCAAGCCATATAATTAAAACAGTATGCAAGAAACAGGTTAGATCATTTTGTTTCAGACTGCTTGACACTGCATTAATTAGTGACATTGCACATAATTAATTAGTTTAGTACACTTTTGCTTCCTTCATCTAATGATAGAGGAAATAAAAGGATAATTAGATGCACATAAATAAAACAAAGCCGGATATATTCCATTATTGTGATAGTTAATATTTAGCTGGTGATGTTTGTGAGAAAATCACATCAGGACCACAAGGACACAACCTATAGATGATGACTCTTGAGTATACTATGCATGTCAGGAATTACTCTTATCATCATCACTGATATTTCACCACCAGTATGTTGCACTAACTTATAGCTTGCTCTATCAACTTTTTGGTGTATGTCCATTCTATATACAAGTTATCAGATTATAGGGACACTATAATTATATTTGTACAAGGCAAACTGACAAACAAAATTTCTAATTGTCATAGAATCTTGTAATATTTAGTGACCCACAAATCACTTTAGACATCTCATTAGCATGTCAGATATACTCTTAAGGCCTGTTTGGTACATGAAAGTTGAGGGAGCTTGGAGAAGCCAAAGAACCCAAGAAACTAATGATGGATCACATTACCAAGTTCTCCACGTTCTCGTTCCTTCTCTTGACTTACTGTGTTTTGTTGGGGAAAATTTGAGCTTGGAACACAAAAAAAAACTCTAATTTTGGGGATGTTGGGACCTACCTTTCCCTCTCTCTACAATGAAGTTCTCCAAGTTACTTCATTTTTTTCCCATTTAAGTTGGGCCAAGAACTTGGGTCCTATATGGCATGGGGATAAAACCTATGTGGGTCAAGTTCATGCCCCCCAAACAAAAAAAAAAAAAGAAATTTAATTTCCCATACTAAACTAAACAAGAGAACTTCCAAGTTCTAGGCCAACTTTCATGAATAACAAGGCCTTAAGTGAGAACAAATGCATTACATATTTATGAATGTTTTATGCTTTTTTATTAGCTATTAGCTATTATCTAGTTATCATTTGCAGGCTAGTGGATATCTATTAATAGTAGTCCACTTTTATATCCTCTATATATTTCTTGACCTAGAGCCCTAACAAATAAATCCAATAGTTTTCCAATGTAGTTTATTCTTCTACATGGTACATAAGCATAGTTAGCTCTCCACCTTCCACCAAGTCAAACCCATCTTCTCCAAAGTCATCTCAACTCTCCAAATCTGTTCTTTCCAAACTCATCATCTTTACTATCCTCTTTATACCAACTTCTCCGTACCCACTTTCTCCAAACTCATCCAAATAGAAAATCGCTCTATTAAAATCCATCTTCTCCGAACCCATCCTCTCCAAATCCATTTCTCCAAAATCCTAGCACAAAAAAACTAGATCCTTTAGCCTATTTATGACAGCTTCATGGATCTTGAGTCTAAGACTCTAACGTATTCACTTAACAGTCTTCTACCACTACACTTTGCAGCTTTTTGATCTTGGCTTCTCTTGTTTTGAGTCTTTTGATGTGACACTCGTCTTTCTCGACATCTACTTTCTCGTCCACTACTTCGACCACATCTAGTTCCTCAACTGTTGTTACTTCCTTCTCTTGGGCCTACTTGTCAACAATAGAGGTATCATGTTCTATCATACCTAGTGTAACAATTGGGTCCCATCTTCTCAACGGTCCAACATGTCACTCACTCGTCATCAACTCTACCCCCACTCATCAATAGCTCTTAGTGAACTCCTGCCCCACATGGCAACTAGGAGGCAATTGCTTTTTCACCGCGAGTGTGTATGTGTGTGTGTGTGTGTGTGTGTGTGTGTGTGTGTGTGTGAGAGAGAGAGAGAGAGAGAGCTCCACCAAGATGATGGCAACTCTCTCTTTGTTGTTTCTACAGTTTCTTGTCACGCTAAGCTTAATTGTCATCTAAGCTCTAGTTTGCAAGGGAGTATAAGGGGTGTGATTTATGAATTCTTATGTTTTGCTTTTATTAGCTATTACCTGGTTTTCATTTTCTAGCTACTAGACGTGTATTACATAGTTGTCTACTTTTGTACCTCTTATATATTGCTTGGTCTAAAGCGAATGAATTCAATATTTTTCGAATCTAATCTAGTAAACCTTGAATATTTAAAAGTTTTGAAAGTGGATGCTACATTATGAATATAATGACATAAAGTTTTGTTGAAAGTGGAGGCTACATTGTTAAACGAATGACAGAAAAAATCATTAGGTTTCTTGACCAATACTTATAGAAATACAAAACATATGAAAATACGCCACTAACCCTAGAAATTACATAATAAATATGCCGAGAATAAAATAACTAATCTACTCTTCACGGCCCACAAACTGGAACTTTGTCAAAGGAAGTCCAGCTTGAAGAGAGTGGAAAACAGAAAGTAGACATCATCTGAAAATAGATCAGGGCTTTGTCACCAAAGAAATTCCGCAAGAAACCATCTGAAGTACTTCGTCACCAAAGAAATTCCGCAAGAAACCATCTGAAGTAGGATAGACTTCGAGGCCGAAGAAATCCCAAAATGAACTACAGAAAGACAGAATTTTGAAACAAGAAATCATGGAAGAAACATCTAAAGTAGGTCGAGGATGTGTAGGATGAGAAATCCTGAATATATCTAAAATTTGTCGGGGCTCGAGAAAGAGAGAAATTCCATAAGAAAATATTTGAAATACGTCGGGGCTCAAACAAACGAAAAATTCCATTGGAAAACTGTCACTCCCCGTTACAGTTTTCCGTATTTCTACGAGTATTTTATCCCGTATGATGTATCTTTATATTTATCTTCTATCTAGTACGGATGCGATATCATGTACTTGTATTGCTAGTACCCGTATTAGATATTGGATCCATGTATCTTGTTATTGATTTCCTGTGAGAGTATCGAGAGTCGTGCGGACAGATCGCATATAGGGCAATTGACAGGTCTAAAACTAATTAACTAACTTATGTAACCGATTTGGATTTTGGTTTTTCGACAAAATAATTATATGGGAGACTATCCTAGATCCCTATATATACCCTTGGCATTCCATAGGGGACCCGTACTAGGTCCCGTGCATAGACTAACATACCTAGAAAATCCAAAATATGTTTTTTTTTCCTTGATTAGACAGTATAATGTGTACAGGTTGTTGAACCAAGGCAGCATTGCTGACTAGGCTAGCTTTTTAACCATTTGTCCATGGTTTTCCTTTGTAGGGTTGTGATTGTCTAGGGGCTGAGATCAGTGATATGGAAGCCCATCTATGGTTCCACCTCTTTTCTATCTCTTTATAAATCTTCATAAATCTCTCTCTCTTTCTCTCTCTTCACTCTTTCATTTAATATTGTATCCTTCTTCTTCCTCTCTTCATCTTGGAGCTGAAGCGAGAAGCTGAACCTAGAGCTAGGGGCAGCCTTAAGACTAGGTTTTTGGTCTCTGGACCCATCTCGGAGGGGTAGAAGCTTATCTTGGAAGGCAACTACATCTTGTTTCGGTGAATACAATAGAGTTTCTTGCAATTATTTCTTTTAATTATGTTATTGCCTAAGTTTTTATTCATCATTGTTGTTTTCTGCGCAATTTATAGCATGTTGTATTCTTTGGTTATGAGATTTATTTTTGTTTTGTATTCGATTTTGGACTTGGAGATAATTCATAGACCTAGAGAGAAAACCATGGAGTTGGGTAGGATTCATATGTTATGATCTCACCAATAGGCTCTAATTTGCGGTAGGGATCCTATGCTAGCCTTTCCTAGCCTTTGTACACAATTTATAGAAGCCTATAAATTTTGGAGACCAAAAGATCCCAGCCGAGCTGTTGTCTGCACAGTATCAGTGCAGTTAATATGATGTAATACATGTTTTGATTAATTCTAACATGTCTCTATGTTGTGCATCTTATTGAAATCAGCAGAGCGAACGAGAATTAATGCTACGTTATAAAGAATGACTAATTAAGCAGAAGAATTTTAAAGTATAATGTCAAAATCTCAATGGCTTTTAAGCAGAAGCACAAAAATATTTGCAAATCTTATATTTATTATTCATCAGAAAATTTATGTAATAAATTGTACTCTAATTTTAGTTCCCATTTTAATATTCAGGTTTCTTTTTTGCAAATAAAAAATGTTTTATCAAACAGGTTCGCTCCTCACAATCAAAATAATGTCGGACATGACTCACTTGAAAATATTAAAGGGATCCTTATCTTAAAAGTGGTAATTTTACAAATACTAGAGACGTTGGAACAATACACCTAGATCTTTAGATAGAAAGGAGGACTTTGGTTGACGGATCTACAACCCAAGGTGGACCGCTAGCGACCTGGCAGCGGATGGCCAGGCGGAGGGACCTGCTGCACCAAGGGAGGAAGGGGGATGACCGGGACGGGAGACAGGACGACGGGGAGCTGCTGGCACCGTGGCACCGAAATTTGGAAGAGGAGGAGGTCGAGGACGCTCGACGGACGACCACCCTAGGGTATCACAAATCTAGGAAAGAGGGGGGAGATTAAATTTCACACTCCAACCTCATAAGAAAAGAGATCGTAAGAATTTTTCTCACAATATTTCATTCATTAATTTATCTTTCAATATAAAAAGAGAAAGCCTATATATTGGCATACAAAATAACAACATACTAACCCACAAGCAATGTAGGACTAAAGATGCAAATAGAAAGAAATAAACTCTCCACAAGTAATATGGAACTAAATAAATCTAATGCAAATTGTCAATTCAAAACCACATGAGCAACGACGGGTTCTTTCCTAGATGCTTCATGTGCATGTACTCGTGTGAAAAATCTCGTGCGTATGGTACGTTGTACTCATCATTCTTCCCGGGTAAGGTTCCCGGGTAAGGGAGAGCTCGACTATATCGAAGCTGGAGCTCTGCTACTCACGTAGTACTCGAATGCATCTGGTTCAAGTCTCTGTAAATCATCTCGGGCTAGCCAAGTATTCTCAGACTCGGGACGACCTCTCCAACGAACTAAATACCTGTGAATACCACCACTTCTAGTAGAACTAATATGATCATCAATAATATTTTCAATATCATGTGCTATGATGGGTTGTATTTCTGTTAATGGAGGCCAGTGTTAAAAATTTCGGTCTAGGCGGTCGCATAGGAGCTAGGCGGCCGCCGGCCGCACCGATAACCCCCTAGTCGACTGTCCTAGGCGGGTTTCGGCCTAGACGACCCCTAGGCGGCCGATTTTATTTTAAAAAAATTCAAAAAAAATGAAAAAAAAATTAGATCTGAAATTAAAAAAAAAAATTACTTACCTGTCGGCTCCCGTTGTCTACTGCTGTTGATGTCTACTGCTTCTGTTGCTGCTGTCTACTGCTTCTGCTGTTGCTGTTGTCTACTGCTTCTTCTGATGTTGCTGCTGCAGTCTACTCCGCTGAGGAGAGGGGAGGGGAGAGGAGGGGAGGGGAGGGGAGAGGGGAGGAGGAGAGGAGGAGAGAAGGAGAGGGGAGAGGACACGAGAGGAGATGTGAGTATCTCTCCCCTCTCCTCCCTTTTACTGGGGGAGATTAAAAAAAATTGAAATAACAGAAAAAGGGGGGATTCGATCCCCTAACCCCACACCACTACTGGTGTCTTAGACACAACCGACTAGCCAAAAGAACAAATAGAAGTCTAGGTCATTTAGAATACATACATAATATATATATATATATATATATATATATATATATATATATATATATATATATATACTTATTAGAAAATAATTTTTTTTAAACAGTTCGGCGCCTAGGCGCTAGGCGGATCTCCGGCGCACCGATTCCGCCTAGCAAAATTTAGAAAATTGATGGAGGTAAAGAAGGTCCCTTAAGAATAGGCTTAGGAGTACGGCCATCAACCAGTGGGTTGTCTGAGCTAAAACCTGGAACTTTATATTCAACTAAATCCTCAATATTAAATGTTGAACTAAAATTAAACCCTTCTGAAAGGTCGAGGAAAAGTATTATCATTAATTTTCCTCAGAATTTTGAATGGATATGCACTTCGTGCATGCAACTTTTTGACATTTCCTGGAGGAAACCGTTCCAGACGAATCTGGACACTACATAATCACCTACTTTAAATTCTTTAAACTTCATTTTAGATCAGCATGTAATTTACAGCTGGTATTATTCTGTTCAATTCGATTGCTGATTTTTTATGCAAATCATGGATGCGAAATGCGAAAGTAAATGCTAACTCGGATACTCTGTGAGATACAGACATAGGAATGAGGTCTAGGAGTTGTCTAGGTTTGTAACCATGAACTATCTCAGCTGGACACACACCGGTATACCTATTTAAAGAGTTATTATAAACAAATTCAGCAATGGACAAATGGAGGTCCCAATTTTCCAAATTCTCACTAGTTAACGTTCTCAACAAGTTTTCCAAACTTCTGTTAACGACTTCAGTTTGATCGTCAGTCTGGGGAGTGAAAAGTCACAGAAAAGTGCAATTTTGTTTTCATTTTGGGCCGAAGGGTCTTCCAAAAGTAACTCGTAAACTTAACGTCCCTATCCAAGACATCGTACCAAATCTTGTATTTATATATTACAAATTGAAGTGGAACAAGATACCTTTTTTAGACTTGGAGGATAGTCTCGTTGGTCCAAAACACCTTATAAATACTAGGATATGACACTGCCTTAAGGCCTGCTTTAGGTACTGTAGAAGCGGAAATAACATTAATGCAACTACCACTATGTACAATCATCTTTCAATTCTTGTCTCCAGTCCTTGTAAAAGTGTAAAAGATTGCGTGTTATTTTGAGTCATCACTAACATTAGGTTGGGACAAGGTGTACCTAACAACAGCTAATGTAGGAGACCATATATAACCTAAGACAACGTTATTTCCTTCCTCAAGGTATTCCACGTCTTCATCAATATGATGAACGTACTCCTCATCATCGAGTACCGACTCTTCTTTTAATTGTTCCTTAATCAAATTGATCTTAAAAACATTAGAACAATTTGCAACAACATGTCCATATCCTTGACATTTAAAACAGTTTACATTTGGGCCAATCTTTGAAAATTCATTTTCAATACTCCTTCCCTTTGTATCTACCCTAGGTTGGGGTAGGTTAGAAATAGTTCGATTACGGTATTGGTTTGTTGATTATCAATGAAGTTTGTTCACAAAAACCATGATTCCTAAAACTCGGATGTGGTTTAGCTTCGTCTAGGTCTTGAACTAGGGATAAACTATCTTTAGTGTGTCAATGTCTCACGTGAACAACTCAGTTTTTAAATCAGTTCGCAAACCAGCTCTAAACCTAGATAGTATTTGTTTAGGAGTCTCACTTTTGATAGTGCTACATCTTACCGTGAACTCATCAATATTA
Source organism: Iris pallida (assembly GCA_029216955.1). Lineage (NCBI taxonomy): Eukaryota > Viridiplantae > Streptophyta > Magnoliopsida > Asparagales > Iridaceae > Iris > Iris pallida. The sequence goes on along the minus strand of JANAVB010004998.1, from coordinate 15,843,550 downwards.
AGATCATGGTAAGATGTAGGGAGGGAGATACTTCTCTTTCAATTATTATTTCATTTCAGTCCAAGTCCTCATGGACAACTCACGTCTTATTTCTCTCAAGTGTTCTATATTAGACCAACATTGACTAGAGCTTGGCTAGCCAATCTCATAACAGCAAATTTTACTTCTCTCATCGGTCAAGGTATACCACTTAAAGTAGCAGCACATACCTTTGAGCCAATCCAAAAAGTAATGTGGGTTGAGTTTGTCATCAAAGGTCGGCGCCTCAACTTTAATACTCCTCAAATATTGCTCGTCAGGGTCATATCGTTATCGACAATGATTTCGGTTTCGTCATGGGGAATAAGAACCCCCGTGATCGTAATCAACTTGATGGCCATACTCATCCCTAGGAGGTCACTAACTACGCCCTCTCACTATGTTATTTCCCTGTGGGGTACGACTTCGTGCTCTCTCAATTCTGATGAATCTATCATTTGTTTCTTTCTAAATTAAGTTACGGCTTCGTATAGTGCTACACTCTTCAGCCCATTTGTCCCATTAGTGGATCTAATGTTCTAACTAGTTCGGGGTCCATACTATCCTTAGTAGATTCGTGTGTCAAATGCAAAGGGTTACTTGACTCTCGGGGTGATTGACTAGTTTCATCTAACAAATATGAATTACCAGATCGTATAGGCATACACTATTTAAACCTAAATGACTATTGTTAATGCAAATGGCAGATTTTTAAAAAAAAAATTGAAATAATAAACCCTAATTGCAACTCTCTTTTTTATTAAATGAAATGTCAAACCCTATAATGCAACTTTTTTAAATCAGCTCCGAAACTTTTTCAGAGTAAGTAAATGGACCTCTCCAGTGGCACGAGACTCACTGATATCAGATCACACCACAAACGCTTCCTTCAAAGACCTAAGGAGCATCGTTTGGTCAGCAACCTCGAGGCACTGGCACCAGAAATCCTCAAGGTCAATCTCTAAATAAATTTTAAACTTAGTTCAATGTGGCTTCTGAGCTATGGATAGGTGATGAAATTCCAACCACATCTTGTAGAGATTTTCCTCTTAAAATAATTTATGCAAAATGATCTAAATACATAAACCATACTATGATACCAAATTTGATGTAATACATATTTTAATTAATTCTAACATGTCTCCATGCTATGCAGGTTATTAAAATCAACGGAATGAACGAGAACTAATGCTACATTATAAAGAACAACTAATTAAGCAGAAATTTTTTAAAGTTTAATATCGGGATCTCAATGGCTTTTAAGCAGAAGCACAATAATACTTGCAAATCTTGTATTCATTGTTCATAAGAAGATTAATGTAATAAATTGTACTCTAATTTTAGTTCCCAATTAATATTCAGTTATTTTGCAAATTATAAGTCTTATGTCAAACAGATTTGTTCCTCACAATCAAAAAATAATAATGGGAGTCATGACCGGTTGAAAATGTTAAAGAGATCATTATCCTAGTAGTGGTAATTTTACAAATACTACAGACGTTGGAACAGTGCACCTAGATCTTTAGATAGAAAGGAGGGCGTTGGTTGACGGATCTGCAACCGAAGGTGGACCGCTGGCGGCCTCGCAGCGGACGGCCTGGCGACGGGCGGCATGCTGCACCAACGGAGGAAGGCGGATGACCGGGTCGGGACGCAGGACGACAAGGAGCTACTGGTACCGCATGGATCGGGTAGCAGACGGCTTGGCGACGGGATTAGGGAGAGGAGGAGGTCAGGGGACGCTCGACGGACGACCACCCTAGAGTTTCACACACACAGGGAGGAGGGGGGAGATTAGTTTTCACACTCTTAACCTAAAAAAAAAGATCGCAAGAAAAAAATTCCTCGCAATATTTCATTATTATTTTATCTTTCAATATGAAAATGGAAAGCATATATATAGGCATAGAAAAGAGCTACATACTAACCAACAAGCAATATGGAAATAAAGATGCAAATAAAAAAAAACTCTCCACGAGTAATGTGGGACTAAATAAACCTAATGCTAAAATGTCAATTCAAAACGAGCAACGACGGGTCATTTCCGAGATACTTCCTACGCTTGTACACATGTCAAAAATCTCGTGTGTGTGGTACGATGTCCTCATCATAATATATTGTCAGTATATTGTATATTAACAGTATTTTGTGGTCCTGCAGATTTTTCAAAAATTGATCATGATAGCTTGTGTGTCATTTCGTTATATGAGCATTTAGCTTTTCTTAAAATATTGTTTAGTGCCTATCCACTGTCCCTTGGTCCCGATATCCGAAAGTTGCTTAGTTTTCGGGAGCTTCGCTCTCGAACCCCCACGAGGGACGTTGCCCTCTCGAATCCCATCAATTGACTGGACAGCTGAACCCCCATCATCTTTGTATAGAGTGTGAAAGATAAATTGATTGTTAAAACTCGTGGGTTAAGTGATGGATTTTGTGTGAACTAAAGGTTCTAGAAAACCTATTGTTGGGATAGCATAGTATCTAGTGGTCGTATTCTAAACTTTCATATATATACGATACTCGATGGATCAAAGAATCATTGATGACGTTGAATCGCGATTGATTGATTATCTGATTGTCCATATTCCTGACCTAGCTACATTGTATCCATGCTATCTATTACCATGTTGCCATTTGATGTACTCAAGGTTGTGAAAAGCGCTAGGCGCTAGTCGGACGGGCACCCACTGCCTAGCGCCTAGCCCGCCTAGGCGGCCGCCTAGATCTAGACGGTTCAAAATAAATAGATAAACTCAAAAAAACTACTGAAAATTGCATAAAAAAATCCATAAAACTCCAAAACATGCATAGTCGGATGTCATGGGGTCTAGGCGGGCATCGGACGAACACCAGGCGCCGCCTAGGCGGCCGCCTAGACCGCCTTTTAAAACAGTAGATGTACTAGACCTATTACTTATGCACTGAGGTTCCACATCATGTCCTAGTTATATTATATTTTCCTGTTCGGATACTCCCATAGTTGGTCGGTGGTACGACATCTAGGATTAGAAAATAGGATTTGTGAACTGATTGTTGCATCTACGCTCACGGTGAATCTAGTTTAGAACCCTCAGGAATCAATCTTGATCATACCCAACGTAACCGTACTACGGTACGACATCTAGGATGGATGGTTTATGTCCACGACACGGTTCCTTGAAAAATGATAGGATTAATTAACTAGTTAAAATACATATATCATTGGAAATGAAAGGATCACGATTTCGTAGTTTTCTTACTAGTCAGTCCCAGATATTGTAGCATATCCTTATATTTTCGGAGCATACTATCTGATATATTCATAGTACCGAGTCAACGTCTACCCTATAGGAACACTAGAACTGTTACATTATATCCATAGCATAGACCCGGTGACCGCATTATAAGGGGTACCTAGGACTTTTACTGAGTATATTTATCATAGCTTGGCCAGTCCTTCTTAGGCAGTGCATGATTGACGAATCCTTGTATTGCATTTTCAGGATAATCGAGATACTAATATATAAAAATGTAGGAATTGATTGACCGCTCTATTAAATTATTTTTTACTTATACTATATCGCATGTCAGTAGTCTTGGGGACGTGGACTGTCTCGACATAGTAGTTCATTCATTGTCATTGTTTGGTGTAGGGTTGGATTGTTGTTCCGACGATACGCTACAAACCTAAAGCTACAACACATGTTCCTATGTATTGTTTATTAATTGGGTTTTCTATATTTATTCGCTCGTGTTTTCTGGTGGTACTTGTTAATAGGAGTGACTCCTCTGGTTTTGTTTGGCCAGATTTAGTAGCAGAGTCCATGAATTTACCGTCTTTCCAGCTTGATGGCGCGTACCAGGAGGATGATCGTCGAGGGGTTTGAGTAAGTTTCTTCTCTAACACTTTTGATTTCATTTTGATTCGTTTTAGGCGTTTAGTTGTCGAGCACCTATTTAGCCCATGTATTCTGGAAGCCTGACCCCCATCCATTTGGCAGCATATATATATATATATATATATATATATATATATATATATATATATATATTTGGAAAAAGGTAAATTTTATTCCAAAGGAAAAGCCATAAACTTACAACATACAATCAGAGTGGGACTCCCACTCATCAATTCTCCATAGCATTTACATCAAACTCGATGTTATGGAGAATGCCAATCGGAGGGGTGACCAGTCCCTCAAAGATCCGACGGTTTCGCTCCCGCCATACATGCCAAACCGAGGCAGCCAGACGAACTCTGGCTGTTCGGAACCAGTCCTGCCCTCGATCCCCTGCTATCCCGGATCACCGTGATGATGTCCCCAATACATTTTTCGGAGGCGTCCCACTCCCAAAACACGACTCTGCTCCGACCAGATCTGCCATGCCAGAGTGCACTCGAAGAAGATATGCTTTATAGATTCAGGCTCCAAACAGCAAAGCACACACTTGGGATCCGGAACCGGCACTCCAAACGAACTCAGGCGATCTCTAGTCAAGAGGCGGCCCAGTAGAAACTTGTAAACACACAACTGCATCTTCCTGGCCAGACCCTTGCACCAAACGAAATCGTAATCAGAACTCAGAGGAAAAGTGCGCCGGATAAGGTTATAGCAGCTACGGAATTGGAACTCCCCAGTTCCCGAAGATGCTACAGTCGGCTCCCAAATCCACCGATCCGCAGGCAAAGCCGGATCAATGACTGTAGATATAATGATCCCTCCCAGCTCCTCAGTGAACCGATAAGATTCCGACCTCCACTTCCCATGTCGTATGATGCGACTACACGTCAGACCACGCCTGTCCTCCTGATGAGTCGGGGCTCCCCTGATGTCCAACAGCGAACGCCGATCTATCCTAGGATCCCGCCAGAGGTCCGTCCCCGACCCATCCTTGAAGACCCTCCGGATAGCAGACTTGAGCACCCCCCTGTGTCTCAAGACAGTCTTGAACGTGACTGAGTGGTTGTTGTCAGTAGAACACGTCCAAAAGTTGTCCTACTTCACGTATCTGCTGTGCATCCAGTCTGCCCAGAGAGACCCCCCGCTGATGAATCTCCAGGCCAGCTTGAGCGCAGAAGCCTCCCTAATCTCCAGCAACGGCCTGAGCCCTACTCCTCCCTCCTTCCTGGGACGACAGAGCTGCTCCCAGGAGATCGCATGCATATCCCCCCCTCCAAATGAAATCGGCACAGAGTCGCTCCACTCGACGGATAGTGGCTACAGGAAGGAGGATAACTGCAGCCAGAAATGGGCCACAACCGAGATCTCCGATCCGACCAGCTCTATGCGTCCGCCAAAAGACAGACCGGCTGCTTGCCAACCTTCAACTCTCCTCTGGACATACTCCACCAGACTATGGCAGTCCTGATCCCGCGCATAGTTGACTGTAAGAGGTACTCCTAAGTAACGCACCGGAAGATCACTCCTCGCGATACCCAGCACATCAGCCCGCTCCTCCTTCCGGGGACACTTCCGGGGACACAGGGAGCTGAAGTAAACCCTACTCTTATCCATGTTCATCTGGAGACCCGAAAAGGACTTCAAATCTTCCATAATAGCCGCAAGCGTCTGCAACCCCTCCATCGAAGGCTGGATGAAGACTAGCAGATCATCAGCATAAATAAGGTGGGTAACTGGGGGGTCCACCCTCCGAAACAGAGGGACCAGCCGTCCACGGTGCACTGCCAGATCCATCAAGCAAGTAAAGTATTCCATAACAAGCGTGAACAGGTAAGGGGACAATGGGTCACCTTGCCTAAGCCAACAGTTGCTCTGGAAGTACCCATAAGGAACGCCCTGGATGAGAACAGAGAAAGTAGGGGACGTAATGCACTCCCGGATCAACGCAACCCAGTGTTCCGCGAATCCCATGGCAGAGGAAGTCACGATTGACCATGTCATACGCCTTCCTCAGGTCCAGTTTAACACAAGATTTCTCCCCTCCTGGTTTGCTAAATCCCCTCACCATCTCATGTGCCAGAAGACTGTGCTCAGCGATCGACATCCCCTTGATGAACGCAGCCTGATTCGGAGATACCAGGTCCTGCATGATTCCCTCCATCCGCCGGCACATAAGGTGCGTAACTATCTTATAAAGATAATTACAACACGCAATAGGTCTGAAATTCGCCAATGCTGTCGCTCCCTCCTTTGGCACCAAGGTCAGGAATGTGTGATTCAGTTCTTTCAGAAGCTTTCCTTTGGTGAAGAATTCCAGTACCACCTCCACGACCTGATGCTTCAGAATGTCCCAATGGCGTTTGAAGAAACCGCTGCTGAAGCCATCCGGACCAGGAGCCTTGTTGGGATCCGCTACCTTGACAATAGCTTCCACCTCCTCCAATGTAACAGGGGCAAGGAGAATGCTATTCCCATATGGAGTCACCAATCTCTTCGTAACAACCTCTGGAAACACAGACAGGTAGTCAGTCTGAAAATATAACTCAGAATAGTACCTGACAGCCTCACCCTTGGATCTCAGCCGGCGTCCCCACCAGAGTGTCATCCGCATCAAGAAGCTGGGAGATGTGATTCCTATTCTGTCTTGTCCGGATAACATCATAGAAGAACTTGGAGCAACGGTCGCCATCCTTAAGCCAGGAACATTTGGCTCGCTGGGCCGAGCTAATCTCCCTCTGCAGCCTCAAGATGTTGACTTCTTCGATCAACTCCTCTCTAGCCGCCAGGTCCCCATTAAGCATGTCAGCCTGCATATCCTGCTGCAAGGTCCGCAACTCCACCTCCTTATCTTCTAAGGTGGACTTGGGCAACCCCTTCACCCAACTCCTGACAGCTCGCTTCGTGACCTTGAGGCGACGAACCAAGCGGAATTGAGTCGTCCCCTCCTGGCCGCTAGTAAGCCCCTCTGCAACAGCCACTAGGTAGCCCTCTGAGAGATACCAACTGTTGTTATACCTGAACGGACGAACTTCCCAAGAGACCGAGCAGTGAAGCCAACCCTGATGGGAGAATGATCGCTCGTCCCAGCGGCCAGGCCCTCAGCCGAAGTGTTGGGGAAGTGACGGAACCACTCCCCATTGCCCAGAGCTCGATCAAGCTGACAAGCAACCCTTTTATGAGTTGCTTTGTTGTGCCAAGTCCAGATGAAGCCAGAGCGAGATAATTCCCGAAGCCCCGCAAGCAGAAGGCATCTCTGGAAATCATAGAGGATAGAATCTGGAACCGGACGACCACCCAGCTTCTCTCATTGGTGTAGAAGGGCATTGAAGTCCCCGATCAAGAGAAGAGGAAGGCACGACGAGTCCGCAACGGAGGAAACACGGGAGATGTCACTCCATAGGGACTCCCGTCTCCTTCTGTCATTGTGGCCGTAGACAGCCCCCAGCAAGAACCGGAAGTCATCCTTGTTCACGAAGGAGATGGCAATCAACTGCTCCGTCATCAAGATCAAGTCACCATCCCAATACTTCGAGTTCCAGCGAACCCAAATCCTGGCCATGTCACATATAGCCAGGTTGTGCAGTTGGGCCCAATGAGACGGGGTCCGCCGAGCAAGAGTCTTCTCACCTTTGATCTTGGATTCTAATAGCACAGAAATGTCACATTTCTCTCTGTGGAGCACTCCACAAATCTCTCCAACTCCCTAGCGAACACGCCCCCCTCATATTCCAGGCGATAATAGCCATTAATTTAATGAGAGGTGGGATCCCCCTGGAAAACTCCTGGATCAGCACCTGGGGGAAGTGCCGCATCCGTCGCTAAGGAATCCTCCTCCATCCCAGTCGAGACCGCCTGTTGGGAAACGACCTGAGATAGAACCAACGTCCAGGCAGGGTTGTCAACACACACCGCCTCCTCTCTGTCAATAGTATGTCCCACCACACTGGAGGGGCCATCCCACAACAGGCCGACAGCGTCCCTTCCTACAGTAAACCTGACCTCCAGACGATCCGCCATCCCCTCGTGCCTCCATCTCCGACGCCACCATACCTCTAGTGACAATACTACTCAGCCCCTGGCAAGTGATCATCGCCCCACTCGTGGATGCAAGCTGAGTAGAGACAATGAGGCTCATCCCAACATCACTCTCTGGGAGGGTATCCTCTCCCGCCAAGACCTCGCCACTGTCAACTCGGTAATCCATGTCGCTGTGAGAGGCTGGAGCCTCGCTCAGGGCCGTAGTAGGCTCCACCTGGGGACCCTCCGCCGTACAAGCACTGGCCAGATGCCCAAAGCAGTAACAGCGTGAGCAGGTAGGTGGGACCCATTCATATTCCACCCTCTGTGTAAGCACCTCTCCTGAAGGGATCTCATATTCCACCTACCTTCGGAAGCTCTCCCCCAGCCCGAATCTCCACAAAAATCCTGGCGTACATCAACCTGGATCGGAAGGCCGTAGCTTCATCCGCCTTGATCGGGGTGCCCACCAAGCTCGCCAGACGCATCAGCAATGGAATACTCCAGAATCGGACAGGGAACTCAGGGAAGCGAATTCATACTGGTATGGCATTCAGAACTTCCCTCTCACATCGAAGCTCCGGGGTCCATTCCTTTAGAATGATAAGTCTGTCGTCGAACGTCCAGGGGCCTGCCCTGCAGGATCCTAGCGATATCCTCCGCACGCCCGAACTTCACATAATAGAAGCCGTTCTCGCGGGCAAAGAACTCCATACTCCCCTTAGGCTGCCAGACCCGCGCTGCATAGTCCCGGATCTGTCCGTAGAACGGCTTGTTGCCTAGGACGTACAGAACCAAAGTGTTCTCCCAGTATGCTGTCACCTTCTCTATCTCCTCCGCAGGGAACGAGGCCCGAAAACCCCTCCCTGCCTTGATAGGCGGCACATACTCCATCGAAGTGGGAGATTTCGGCCCCACAGGTTTGCAGATGTCTGCCCAGGACCGACCAGCCGAGCGGGGGACCGCCCCCTGTGGCCTGGGGCACCCTCGGGGGGGGGGGGGAGGGGTGCAGCCCCCGACCCCTGCCCGCCGTGATCCACCGCCTTGCTCTTATATATATATATATATATATATATATATATATATATATATATATATATCAGACTGCAGCAGATAATGTAATCATGTATGACTTGGTGCTGTGCTAGCTTTTTATTTTCTATACCTAGCTTTATGATCATTTTAATAGAGCGTCGAAGACATCTTATTGTTTTATCTTATATGTTCCTTATTTTTGCTTTTTGTTCGACTGATTGACATAATATATTGTGTGATATCATAGAAGATTTGTATTATAGTATATACCCCCTTGTGTAGGTACAACTGTGATCGTATTGTGGGATATTGACGTATACCGTAGCGTGTAGCTGGCCGAGTCATACCTTCGTTCTCCATATTCACATACTTGGGGTGTGACAAAAACCAAAGTACTTCGAGGCTCTGAATATCGAATAAATCCTAGAAATAGACCAACAGAAAAAGTGGACTTCACGTATAGAAGAAGTTTGGAAGAAAGTTAGGATTCCGGCTACAGAATAAATCTTGAAAAATTGTGCACAAAGTAGACAGCTAATAATATGGCCGCAAGCACCGCCAAAGACAAAGAGGTAGCCATCAACTCTGAAAATCGCCACATATTTATAGGACATAGGAGGAAGAGCGAGAGAGACTAGGAGGAACAATGTTGAAAGTGGAGGCTACATTGTGAATATAATGAGATAAAATTTTATTATGGCTCTTGGCCAATATTTACAGGAAATACAAAACATATGAAAACACATCCGTAATCCTAAAAAAATACATAATAAATATGCTGAAAACAAAATAACTAGTCTTTAAAAGAAGAAGCAAACAAAAATTGAGTAGACAAGATATGCATTTAAGGTGTAGGAACTCTTGCAAACAACATGAAGGTCATTGATATCACTATAATCGAACAAGAAATATAGGAGGATAAACACAAAATAGCTGCATATAATGAAGAAATGTATCAAACATAAAGGAACAGTGTACCTCCTTTGAGTATCCTGATAATCCTATGAGTTGCGAGTCTCTCACTGCTCTGTAGAAATCAATTGGAATAATAGGTTTCTGTAGAAATACAAATTCACATTACAAAGAGAATTTGCAATCAGCTTTCACACTTCAAACACTTCCAAAGCATTATATCCAATTGTATTTTCCCTACTAAATAAGTTTATATTGATTTAGCAGAAAAAGAATATGCCCAGTCATTACTCAAATCATAGTCATGCAACATTTTTTCTACAGTAACTTTCGCAGTTTCATATTTCTTGGACTCATTACGCAGCTCTTTTTAATTTTTTATTATATTCATAAACAAAACATTCTCACAAATTTTTAAGTAAGAAATGTTTTTCAACATAAAAAGGGTAATCGTGCTGATGCATCAATATCCAATAATATTTGCCCTGATAGTAGTAATTCTTTTAAAATGTGGATCAGTCTTCCTTTCGTGCAACATAGACAGTCTTATTTTTTGTGCAGCCTAGACAGCTGCCTAAGTGATTCACTACTGTAGCTCATGCTAATATTCACAAAATACTAGTCATTCTTTTCACTCTGATATATAGTTTCAAATTGCAGCCACGTAGTTCGGTCCAAGGTTTGAGCAATTTGGGTGTAGGGCAACTTCTGACCCCTTGGTAGGTGACCTACACCAAGTGCAAGGTGTGCAGATCTGGTCACCCTATGCCCATGAAAAATACATTGAAATCGTCCATGTTCATCTTGGTGCAGCTATTACGCATCACCAATGCTGCTGAACATCACTAAAGAATCAAGTGTGGAAGTGAGATCAGACGAGGGAGAGGAAAGAGAAGAGAATGTGGATTCATGAATCCAAAATTGACCACCCACCCCTAAAGTTGCAGGCTGGCCAGGTTGGGTTGGATTAGGGCTTATAGAACCCCACCACCTCCCCCTCATCCTTCCCTCTCCCCTCCCTTGCCAACAAGGCATATTCTATACTGAGGCGACCTTGGCAGCGTAATCAGATGTCAGGACAGGCATTTGCTGGGAACAGTGGTATCAAATTTACTTTTCCTTCTCTAATTGCTCCCTATTGTTTTCTTCTTAAAATTCCTCCATCCATCTAGGCAATCCCATGGAAGTTGCAATATTAGGCAACCTACGAACATCCCTCAGTAAACCACCTTTAAATCCTCAGTTTAACGGCCAAAAGGCACTCATATCAGAAAATAACAATTGTACACCCACAAAATTCATCGAGTTCACAACACTGCTATTGTTATATAAAAAAAAGACTTTTTATCCAGCTTGCTTAATTAGATTTTGTTAGTTATCTTTTACTACTACCTCCTAGTCCATGTTAAGATACCAAGAGAGAACAGCAATTTCGAAAAAAAATACTATCTCACAGTCATCAGTAGGGCGCAAATTAATTTAACACGTGAAGTTACATACAAAACTTATGCTATGAATCTTTGAAGACCCAAATGTCATTGGCCCTGCCCTAAATTGTTCAAAATGTTAACTAAAATCTTTCTATCCAACCCCCAAATTTCATCTTTTTAACACTATATATATACTTACATATATATCAAATATAAGAATAATAATAATAATATTTCTCTGTATATATTAGGTTCTCCATTTGTTGGTTATTCAAGGTAACCATAAACGGCCGAATAATGGGAAATGTTAAAAACTTAACAGAACCAACCAATACTTGGGAGGGAACCGACTGAACAAAAGTCGATTCGGTAGGTTCGGTCAATTCTCGGCTAATCATGAACACTCATAGCATCAATCACAGATTCTTGTTGTTTAAGATTGAAGTATGAATCTCCATTAAGAAGAAAGAAAATGAAAATTAAGACTTGAAAGCTCACCAACAATATGTTGTCAATTCCATTTTGCATCCTCCAGTGCAAACAATCCACCAACTGCAATAAAGATGAGAAATTGAAGGATAAGAAAAGAATCACCTTGTACTGTTTATGCACAGGGCAATAATCCAAATATTAATATTATATTTTGAGGTCAACCATTTTATGAGCTTTGGAGACTTTCCACTCTCTTGCCTTCAGAAAGCGCAGTAGTGTTTCAGTTGGATATCCCTGATGCACATTCTGATAATATGAAAATAACATAAGGAACCTTTCCACCTAAACAACTCAAAGATACAAGTTTTTCAATTTGACCAATAGCACAGGACTGTGACAAGCAAACAATGGAAAGGGAAGAAGAAAAGATACACAAGGATGACTTGCTTGTGAGAATGTATCATAGTCTAGTCTAAAATATACAAAAACAGAAAGTATCCCAGTAAGAGATATGCGGACTGCTAGCCAGGAATTGTGCACCAAAATATTTACACATTGTCGTCAAATTGAAAAATCCCATTATGATATGATTATGATCACAATTTCCAATATTCAGAACCTTGGCACGAAGCATCAATGTCACATGAACACGGATACAAATGACTAATACAGATACAGGTTACGAAGTTTTCAAATAGGTACAATAAGTACTCACCTACGTTGCACGAATATGAACACGGATAACGATTACGATACGGACACCTTTCTGTGTCTCTGCAACATAGCAAAGTATATAATATTTCTGAAACCGGAAAGAACTTCAAATAAATTTCCAATCTTTGCTCAAATTTGGGTAATTTTTCCAAAACAACAGTGAAGTTGGTCAAAACTGGCTGAAAGCAAGCATATTAAGGTGGTCCAAGGGGGAGAGGCGGTGAAGACCAAAAGAAGGCCTAGGCAGGATCTCAAGGCAACAAGGCATGGCCTCAAAACTAAAATTAGGGGTTGGTGTATACCAGTAGGAAAATGGAGACGAGCATTTGGTTATGAGTGTTAAGTTGTGGTTTCCTCTAAGCGGTATGATAAATTTAAAATTAAAAGACTATAAAAATGGCATGTGAATCTTGTGTGCATTCTGCATACACAAGTTTGAGAGTTCAACATCAACTGCATGACAAGTTCAATTAAGAAATAACTACTAAGATATCACTAACTTCAAAGAAATGTAGAAAGGAGAAAAAACAAAAATGAAAGTCAGTGTATATATATATATATATATATATATATATATATATATATATATATATATAGAGAGAGAGAGAGAGAGAGAGAGAGAGAGAGACTTATTTTCTGGTGTCTGGCAGTAGATGTCAGAGTTGGAGATGGAGATGAATTGACAGTGCAAAAGGTATTTCCTTTCAAATTCTTTAACTACATATATTTAACTTTTTAAAATAGCTATAAGTTATTGTTCTGGTCCAGGTTTCCAATTTCCAAATTCAGAAGAAGAAAATCAAGGCAGTTTGAGGCAGCCGCGAAAGGCGGCGAGGCAACCAAACATTTGAAACACCTAGGATGCCTTAAATAACATTGCCTGAAAGATCTACTTTATTTGGTTTTACTTCCATTTTCATGCATGAAATAACTGTTTAACCTATATATGTTAAATTTTCTATTAACCTGACGCACTGTGTTTTGTCAGAAATCCAATTCGACTTTGCCAATGTTGCACCCTTGTGGTACACCAAGCTGGTTTGACTTGAACCAACTTGGATAGGCTAGAATTTCTACAGATTGTTAACTTGTTAGGGATACGAGTGATCAAAACCAAGTTGGTTATTGGGACAATATGAGATCGTGGAGATCTCTGTCTCTACTCTCCCATACGAAGGAGATGGATCCCATTCTGCAGGATATGTAGAGTATACTTTCTTCCTCCCTCTTTTTTGTTCCCTCTTCAATAAGGTCGGTTGATGCTTTGTGTATACCTGAAGGATGGCCAACATCGTAGCTCCCTTCAACAAGGAAGTTAGAATGTGGGACTAGACAAGAACAATCAAAGAATATGCAATGACTACTTGGATGAAGTACACACATGTGTTTACTTATTTCCTTTGATGGTAGGTGAATAGACAGAATTCGTGAAAGTATATGCAATTCTTCATTGAAACAAACATCGATAAAGAAATTTCACATTCAAACCTTTTAAGCTCAAATATCTATTCTTTGGTATAACTTAATGTTTTGAAACTTTTTTAACGGCCAAACCCAAAAGTTCAATACTTCGGCCCTAAAGGTGAGAGTGCCAAAACTGATACACATAAAAGGGTCCGATATCTCTATTGTGTTTTAAACCTTGACAAATATGACATAGGTGTGTTAAGAAGATAATAAACATTATATGTATAGGAATATTAGATATAAATCCCTTAAAAACACTGCAATTTGTTAGAAGTCCAAATTATAATGTCCATTAGTTATAATGGTCCATCTTACATGCAATAATTGAATACTCTTAGGCCTCGTTTGGTTCACGGAAAGGAAATCAATTCCCATGTATTTTCCATAGGGATGGGAAAGTAGAATTCCTATCAAATTTCCTTTCCTATGTTAGGTTGGTGTAGGAAAGGAAAGAAAAAATATATCATTGTTCCAACAATATCCAATGTTAACATAATTATAATGAAGAGTTAATTGGTAAAATAGGTAATAAATGAAGGCTATTTTTGTCATAATGTTTGGTAATTAATGTTGGGAAAGGAGGAGGGAAAATGAATCCCATGGGTCATGAGAGGAACCATTTTCCCTCCTATTTTCCCCCATGTCAGGAAAGTGTTTCCCAAATTTGTGACTACCAAACAAAGGAAAGGAACAAGTTTCCTTTCCGGATTCCTTGAATCCGTGAACCAAACGAGGCCTTATGGTGGCATCTTTCATCACAATTTTGAATGCAGTATATTAGTTAAATTGTAAGGGTGCTCCTTTGCCTAAAAGGGTGTTCCTTTGACACGTGCTAATATGGACTATGGGACTCGAAGAAGCCTTATCCCGAAATATGGAGGAGATTTTCGTGGCTAGAGTCGGCATCCTCCGGGATGCAAGCGCCAAGCGTTACCCTCGTGCCAAGCAAGCCCCCCCTGCTTCATGCTAAATCTTGCATTAAGAGATGTTTCGCAATGGGACCGAGTACTTGAACACATATATTACAACTTAAAGTTCCAAATTGCATAGTAGTTTAGTACTATTAATTTTTAGATCCCACAACTAGATTCGAATGACCTAAATCCCATCCTTCTCATCTAGCATTAGTTTTATACTTTAGCTTAAGACAAGTAGACTTAGTTTAGACACAGTTATCCGCAAGGAACGGAAGGACGAGAGTCATTAAGATGCTATGTGTAAGAAGTTACCAAGATGAGCAACATAAGTTAGAAAGGAAGAAAACTGAAAATGTATGTATACTTAGAATAACAAGAAGACCATTTATCATCTGTAATGTAGTATCCTATGAAGACCCTTGCTACACCCAGGTGAAATAAAAGCGTCCACATTATACTAAGAGCCGATTTCGTCTACAGTTTGAGCCTAAATTAGAAACTTTTTTGTTCAAGATCTAAGCACACAAAAAAAAAAAATCGATTTCTCGAACCAGATGAATCAAAAATTGAGATTTCCGACTAATGTCAACCAATCAGGTCAGTCTACTGACAAGATCAGCTGTTTTCACATAGATTGACAACAGATTTCCCTACTACAACCGACAGATCTGAACACAAGTTCCACAGATCTAAAGGATTCGAACCTCGAAGGTGCTCTTCAATGACTCGTCCACTGCATAAAGAAGAAGAAGAGAAATCTATTCAAAGTTACCAAAGATGAAAATATTTACACCAAAATTGACCAGTTGACCTTGCTCGATTAGCACACTAAGCTGCTTGATCGCGTCCTTAGAGAGCATCGCCATTATTCTCCTCCCGGTGGGAAGAAATTAGGGTTAGTGTTTGTATTTATGGAAAGAAATTTCTCAAAGTTTAGAGGAGTTAATAAAGGCAGGGAGACTGAGAGCTGAGAGAGAGAGAGGGTCTCCTCCTTCTCCTCTCTCTTTGATTTGAAGCAGAGCTTCCCAAGTTGAGCTTTTCTAAAATGCAACGATAGGGATCGACATAGGGGGAGGAATTCCGTCTCTCATTTAATAGGCCGTCACGTCCAATTAAAGATCCATTTACTTATTATCCTTTTCCCTTCTTCTTCTTTTTTTCAAATTGTGTTTATTTTTTTATTTTTTTTGAATAAAACTGCCGCCAGGAGGGTTCGGAGTGCAAAAATGTTGTTTGATTGGGAGGGGAAAGAAGGAACGGAACTAGGACTGCTCCCAGGAGGTTAGGGGTTTTTTTTTTTTTTTTTTTTGGCTTACATCTACATCCGGAATTGCCATTCAGATGTGGGTTGGAAATTTTTTCAATTAACTCTTTTTTCTTTTTAAAAAAATATCCTTAATTAGTTGTGAATTTTTTTTGCTAACAGTCGCACTAAATTTTTGCTAACATCCACACTAAAGTTTTATTGTTAATTATTTATTAAACTAATAATTAATCAATTAATTATTAGAAATCTGACCGCCGTAGTCGAGGAGGTGGTCATCACAATCCCGACCATAATTAATATTTTATTAATTAATGTATTTAATAATTAATAAAATTAATGTAATTAATAGTTTTCTAAGTCAGCTTTATCAATTAATAGTAAATAATTAGATATATAATCTCAAAAATAGTAAATAGTTAGAGTTTGAAATATAAATTCTTAATCAGTTAGTAATTAATTTTGAGTTGATAAATTTTTAATTAGTTACTAATTAATTATCTTAATTTATTAAACTAATTATTAAATTTATTAAATTGTTATACGAATTAATCATAAATTATTATTATTATAAAACACTCTTCCACTTTTCACTTCTTATCTTAACCAAACACATTTGTCTAATTTTTATTTTTTCACTTTCCACTTTTCTATTCCAACCAAACACATTTATTCTCTACTAGGGAACAAGGAAATTGATGGATTCCTATCCTTCTTCCATCTTTGTAAGTCCAAATTCAATTTTTTTTACACTTACGATTTACTAAACAGATTCTAAATTAAATATAATAGAATTTGACTCACTTGTCAAAGTAAATTAATATAATTTCTAGATGGAAACCTTTTACACAAATTAGTAACGTAAAAAACAATTATTGAAAAATAACTTGAATTAGGATTTGGATTGAACCCACCCAACAAGGAGAACGTCTCTCACCTTAACCATACTAGTAAAAGCACGTATGTTGCATGTAAAATTATTTTTCTTTCTTTCTAATATTATTAAAAAATTAAAAATTTAATTTAAATTAAGATTTGTTATATATATTTATATTTTAATTAAGATTTGTAAAAATTAATTAAATTTTAATTATAATTTGTTATTAATATATGTGAATAAAAAGAGAGGGTATTTGATTATGCGGAAAAAAATGAGAGGAAGTTAAAATTATAATCTTCCGTAATTTTTTGTGGATTAAAAAGAGGGTATTCGGTTATGCTAAAGAAATAGAGAAAGTTTAAAATTATATTATTTCATAATTTTTTTAAATGAAATTGTTGATGAAATACATATAGCTTACAGGGCTTAATTTGGAGCCATTTTAAAGTCCCTTATAATAGTATAGATGTGTGAGAAGTATTTGGCTATAGTTTGGTAATATAGGATGTTAAACAATTAGTTAAATTTTATTTAATTGTGTAATTACGCGAATGTATACCTTTTTCAATCCTATTTATAAAGAGTATAGATGGATTGTTAGTTATTAATTTTATATTAAAATAATAATAATTTAGTTATAATTATTAGATGTGACTATGACAACCATTTACAGTTATGCCTATCTCCTAGAGAGATTATTATTATCTCTTGTACAATCTTGGCTTTGTATATGAACCTAGGAGCATACTCATTCAAGAGTTGAATGCGCTTCTAAATAAACACGATATTTTCTCTCTCCTCCATCAATTCTCTTCCCGTCAGAATTTCTGAAGAACTCATACTCCGTATATATTGCAACATGCTCATTATATGACGAAGACTACACGATTTGCAATTATTCTAAAAAAAATAGTATGATCTGAAGTTTCATTTACGATCTAATTTCCTTCTCCACGTTTTCTTATTAACAGATAAAAAACGCAGCAATCATGGCAAAATGATCAGATCCTTCTGGATCAAAATCTGCCAAAACGACAAATAGAAATAATCCTTTGGAATAAATAATCTTTCAGTATCAAATCTGTAGTGCCCCCGACCCGCAAGATGCCTTATGATAGCTGGTTGGTTCAATGAAGCCTTGTTAGACTTGGGAATATGCGAAGGATCGCTCGGAAGGATATGCGATCGTGGCAGAAATCGTCTTATAATGTGAGTAGTATTGAACCCTTCGAAGATACTTTATCTTCACGCTTAATAAAAGGACTGTATGCTATGTTTACTCATTGAGTTGCTGAATAACACCTTACATGAAAAGTCGGAAAGATAATAATCACATGATCCGAAAACTGTTGTTGCTTAATGATGAATTGTATACTTGCGTGCTTTGTAATAAAATACGTGATAGGTGAAAGAAAAATCCCAACTACTTGGGCGGTGAGTATATCGAGCCTCAGCTCGATGAATAGATGGTGAAACAAATAATAAGACCCAAAGAACTGGGCAGTGGGGATGCTTAAATTATGTCCGAATGAACATATGGTAACACATATGCTAAGTCCCAAGAATTGGACTGTGAGTACATTGAGTTCCGGTTGAAAGATGTATGGTATCAAAGATGTGGGAAAGGACTTGGATAATCACATTCTATTATCCTATCGCCGATGTAGAATATTGATTACACTAAGACCCTGGATTAGGTAAGATGTCAAGATGAAATGAGAACTACAGCTTACGTGTGGGAGATGCTATTATCATGCATGTTATGTCTCTTATTAGCTAAGTTGCATATACTTGCATGGTCATGGACAACTTGTGCGCAAGGTAGTTCCTTGAACGATACTCCGAGGCCACGGACCCGGTTCATCCTGGGGGAACAAGGATTGGTGTCGACGTACTGACATCGAAATTTTTGGAACTTTTAGTGGGGGTTTGCTACCGTCCACTGAAAGGGACGCCGAACTCCCATGGTGCTGAAGTAGTAGCACGATGATTCGGAAACCTCCCATAGACTCGTACCCCATTCAGAGTTATCCGTTTACCATTTAAAGTCCATGATGGCATGTCGCTAGTGACCTTCATATAGATAGGTCAAGTGCTAATGATGTCTTATGCAGGAAGAGTAAGTTAATACTCAATACAGGAAAAGATGTCAGCTGTTGGTAAGAATCACCTGAATGGTGGTAATTATGATAAATGATATTGTTCCTAACAATGTCTTGTGCATGCTAAGTAAGTATTATAAATGTACAGGGATGATTACATAACCGTAGGTAAGAAATCACCAAAGGGTGATACCATATTACTTTACATTATGCTGGCTATGAATAAATGCATGCTTTACTTCTGTCGGATATGAACTGCTAATTGACCCTAAGGCAATAAGAAAGAACACTTTTAATAATGTTCTATAATATAATTATTTAGTGTTGTCTTCTTAGGTGAGTTGGGCCAGCACCGCTCGCCAGTACATTGATGATGTACTGACCCGCGTTGTGGACAATGTTTCAGGTGCTCGTGCATGGGAAAAATTATTTAATCAATGCTTGGCATTGATGAATCGGATGGGTGTGCAGAAGCTCTTCTTACAAGGTGATGTCTTCTGCTATATGGGACATAATGTATGGAACGATGTAACTCAGATGAACCAGTGAGATTGTAAGCAAAGTCGGCATGTTCGGTTGTAATGCCTAAATGGCAAGTATATATTCAATTGGCTATTCAAGAGTATTGTGATATGTTGTAAACTCTGTATTCAGTTGCAAGTCTTGTAATCTATTACAATTATCAATAAAGAGATATATTTCTTCATATCTTGTTGTGACTTCAATTTATCTACTTGGTTTTGCTACGATGTCGTTATTTTCTGAGAAATACCAAGAACATAATGGTTTTGCCTTGAACAAGTATAATCTAGACTTGTACGACATCACGTCCAGTTGCTAGTTTTCGATCCTCCGAGATCGGGGCATGGTATAATGGTATCAGAGCACGGCTTTACGTCCTTGGATTCTTGTTTGATTTGTTCAATCAAAGTTGCTCTTATGATAATTCAAAGTTGCTTCCGCGATGACTCAAATGTTGCTTCCGTGATTACTCAAAGTTGCTTCCGCGATCAAATCAAAGTTGCCTCTACGATGACTCAAAGTGCTTCCGCGATTATTCAGTATTGCTTCCGAATTATTCTAAGTTGCTCCCTTGACTGAAAATTCGTTGATTCTTCTGGCCACTCACTGGGTGTTCCATACAATAAGTCTAAATATGTAGGCTGTGATTTGTGTGCTTTAATGAGTTCTTAATGATACCAAAACGAATAACAATGATACTATGTTGTAATAAGTTGATAATGTGTGCTTGGTGCCTTAGGTATGTGATTCATATAAGTCGATTATTATACAGCAATCGATTGTGGGTGATGGCATGGTATGTTGGAACAGAATGTGCATAAATTTCAGTAAATGGAAATCGACAGAATCTTGAGTCGGTATTTGTGGTCAACATAACCACTACATGATGGATAGTCTACATTGGACGTTGGTTTGATGCGAAGATGATTATTGTGTCGAGTATGGCTTTAGCTCTGAGTGGTATATAGCCCTACCCTTTTAGCGATAAAATGACCCTTAACCTTGTTCATAATATAGTGATTGCTTTACCTGTAAAGTATTGGGTAGTATCGAGTCGTAGCTGGATTACGATCGATGCATGACGGCTAGGCGTGTCCCTTGATATTTAAGTTCGGATAAGTCGATGTGAGATTTTGATGAGTTTAGATGAACCGTTACTAGACTTTGATAGTTAGCATTACGCTGGGTAATGAGAATTCAAGAATATGAAATGAATGTCTTGGTTGGGAATAGTGCAAATCATAGATTCAAGTGATGACTTGAATCAGTTAGATAAAGAATTGTAGGCTCAGTGACGATGGTGGGGTGTTGCTATCAAAGATATTGGGAGAACAAATATAGACCGAATAGTAGAATGATGTTGGAATTGAGTAAATAAAATTGTATGTTGGACATCGACAAATTGATGGTGATGTTAGACGCTTATCGGAATGTTGCAAATGATTTAGAAGATGCAGATAGTTGCATTAACGACGAAAGATAGAGAATGGATTTGAGGAAATAGATAGCTTTACACGTTGTGCAGTTGTGTTTGAGAAAATTTGACGTGTCCAAAATTAACAAGTTATGACCCTTGATTATTTTGAGGCATAGAAAATGATACACTTATCCCTTAATGCAGAAAAGAGTAAAATGTTCCTTATGAGAATCTGATGGCGAGAATACAAATAAGTATCGAGGTATAACGGTATAATGAACCCTGTTGGTAGACGATGTTGTCGTATGCATAACAAGATTAGGTGGAATATAGAATTGTCGGATTATGATTTAGCTAAATCAGTTATGTCATATCCACTAGATGACCGATATACGGATGCTAGATGATTGGTAACATTGTGATTGGATCGATGCGTAAATCTTCTTATGGAATCATAAGAAGATGATGCAAACGAATATTGATGGTTAACGTGAATTGCTAAAAGATGACCGTGTTGGTGCTAACCAAAAATTCATAAATGATGCTTTCGAAAGATGTACGATTATACAGTTGCCTTATTTTGTTGGTTAAAGAGTGTAGACCGTATTGATGATCAAAAATGTGAAAATTGAATATATTGCTCGGAGACCGAAAGAAAGATATCATAAATGATAGAGTATTAAGGTAACGATATTAGATTATGACTCAGAATAGTTGGCTGATTGAATAAACACAATTTGAGTATGATATGAGAATACAAGTCGGATTGAACAGATGATGTGGCGTCTATGCAAATAGAAAACTGAATAATTAGATGTTCGATTGAGAAAATTTATATGGCGGCTTCGAGATTGACCTATAAGAATTGTTGGATAGATTTTATCGGTTGCGGATAAGTCTAGAATGAGACTTTGTTGGGTATAGCCCAAGGATGAGTACGGGTAGAAAGACTTGACCCTAGAACGTCAGTTGGTTGCCTAGAATGTCGGTTGGTTGTCTAAAATGTCGGTTGGTTGTCTATAATGTCAGTTGGTTGCCTAGAGTGTCGGTTGGTTGCCTAAGTTTCGAATTTGTTGGCTATGATATTCAGTTGTTAAACTTGATAATAAGTCCATGAGACTAGGGTGGTGTCCCACGTCCCTTAGATTGGTCGGATTATAGATTATTCCTGAGATAAGATAGAGTTGTCCCTATGATAAGAGTTGGTTGCCTCTTGTCACGACCCGCACCCGCTTTTCGGGCGCGAGCTCGTGAACAAGCCAGCTACGTATCGAACGGGCTCCAGCCCTACTCGAATACATATAAGCTGTCCAGAATAGGGTATCATGTCTAATCTAAACTATATCTCAATCCACAAGAATCATGTAAACAAGAATGAACAAGTATGGGTCGTGGTCTGCAGCCCACTAGCATATATGTTCGATTAGACTCCAAGAATAATAGGAGTCTATAAAGCTAAGCTGATAAGCAGGATATATCATAAAAGTACGAGAAAGATAGTAAATCAATAACACTAACTAAATACCTGAATCATACGACTGAAGTCAACTACCACATGCTCAGCTAACTAACCCCGTACAATCAGCTACCTGAAGAGATCATCAGGTCCTCAGAGAACTAGCAAGATACATAAAACATGCATACTAATATGACAGTAAATAACATGTATAGAGGATAAGAAAACTACAAGAAGAACATCTAAGGATGTCGTGTAGAAATATAATACTAGACTTGGCTAACTATCAATCAAAACTCCTATAGCTTGTAGTACAATGTAAGATACTCCCAATCCATAGTATTTCAATTGACGTACAAGCAGGATACTCTCAGTCGAGATTAGCCAATTCTAGTATCAACCTCCTCTCCTAAAGGATACAAGGTCAAGCAGACTCCTATAAATCGTAGTACAATGTAAGATATCCCAATTCATAGTGTCGTAAATTAAGTCAATCATGTTGGCCCATTTGGTCATATGGTCAAACCTGATTTTAATAATTGAATAAACTCTGTCTGGATATACAAAGCTAGTCGGGACATCTCGGACTCTTGAACATGATCGAGAATGGCTATCCACTGAATTCAAGACCGAAGATCTGTTTGCCTACTCTAGTCTGTAATTCTTTATGCAATATATTTTCATTTTATTTGAGTCTACGAATATGTTGTACACCGAGTCGTACTGGCAAATAGGCTACCCTCAAATGAGTTCAAAATGTTTTTAAAATGTCCTCTCAAAAAAGTTTACAAAAAGGTTTTCAAAAATCACCAAAAAGCTTTTTAAAAACCCTAACTAAACCCTGACTAAACCCTGACAGAACTCGGACCGAGTTCGGCCAGAGTTCGGCCAGAGTTCGGTTAGTGGCCGTTGTGATTTTGAATCCTTGGAATTTGGTCCTCCTGCAGTTGCAGATTTGACCGAGATTTGCTCATAGAGTTCTGCCCGAATTCTGTCAGAAGTCTGCCTTTGAAAGTCCTATAAATAGAGAAGGATTTCGATCATTTCAACTCACTCATTCACTTTCAATTTTCTCTCTATCTAAAGCTTTCAGTCTTTCAAAGAGTTTTCTAGAGCTTTCAATTTCAGATCCCAAGCCAATTACAATCCTCTAGTCGATTTGCCAGTGCGGTACGGTCTAGAAGTTTCTGAGAGATTGTAATCAGAAGGCTTGATTGAAGAATACCTCTTCACATTTGAAGTTGGATGAGTTCTTCGTATCAAAGCTCGCGTTGTAGAAGTTGCAAGGACTTCGTAAGAAAACTTGCAGTTTTTCCAATAGTGGATTCAACTGGTAGCAAGAGTTCTACCGACTGGATTAGTCCTCAACAGAGGGATACCAGTATACATCGCTGTCTTTGCGTTTGCTCTCTTAACTCTGTCTTTACTTTATTTCAGTTGTGATTAATATTCTGTGATTGTGCTGCTAATATTTTTTAATTAGCATTATTCCGCTGCCAACTCTATTCACCTCCCTCTAGAGTATTATGCTTTACTATTTCGTTCCTACAAATCAATCAATCAATATATGCTATAGGTCGTAGTACAATATAAGATACTCCCAATCTATAGTATATCTCAAGTCAAGTCAATCAAGTAATATCAAGATAAAGAATCGGCTATAGGTCGTAGTACAATGTAAGATACTTTCAATCTATAGTATATCTCAACTGTAGTACAATACAAGATACTCCCAGTCAAGAATGGTCAAGTCAAGCACAGGATATAGAAACTGACAACTCAATCACGAGACAAGGTAACACGATAAGACCAATAATCAAGCAATGTCGAATATCCTATACGTGTACGTAAATCTAGAATAAGTAAAACAATCAAGGGCGAATTAGTCACAATATGGAATCATATGACCGTATGAAAAGGAACACAATAAAGAAAGAGAAAATAATATAAATACTGTATATGTTCGGTAAAGTATACTTGCCTGGGGTCCTGAATTACGGATATGGGTCAGAATCCGTATCGAAGTCCAAGTAACCTGTTTTATAAATTACAGTGTCAAAAATATGATCTAAAAGTAATAGTAAGCTTAACTATTCATTTATTACGTTTCTAGGCTGATTCCTATGGAGTTTGAAGCTATGAGATCTTGTAAGTTCTTTTCCATTACTGGTATACCCATATTGATTACCTATACATATAGGGTATCTGGATTACTTGTATCAATCTACCAATATCCTCCAAAAGTGCCTGTTATCACTAGATACTAGTATTATTGAATATGTCTATGTACTCCATGACACAGCTCACACCTCTCTACTTCTTATTGACACTTCCTAGACCTTACTCGACCCCTAATCATTAACTAGATACTACCAGTTGGCACTACCCTTATGAACTAACATGCCAATTATTATTTATACTCTTACCAATCTACCCTAACTCACATACCTTCTATATAGCCAAGCTTCCTGGCCAACAAACCCCTTCCACTTGCTGCCTAAGGCAGCAGGTCCTATATTCCATGCCTGACCTGTGCACCAAGTGCACAGGTTCTATTTGGGCTCTCCTTGCATTACTTCTCATCTGATGAAATCTACCTATATAATTGTATATCTATATGCCTAACTATTAGTATAGTTAACTGTCAACACTCATATATATCTCTATTAAACTCAACCAACTGAACCTATCTTCTATTCAATCCAAATCCAACTAATACTCATATTCCTCTACTTGAAACATTAGTAAAATCCCTCATACATCAGTGATACTTTTCCCCACTGACTCAAAGATAGCAGGCCAACCAAGGGCCTGCCTCACATCACCTGTATGCAGGACTGGCCCTTGCTTGTGCACAAGTGCACATTCAAGGCCAGTCCAAGCCACTCAATTTCCCTCCTTAGGTTGGCCTGCTGCCAATCCATTTTTCCCCATATCAATTTAGTCCCACTGCTACTTTATCATATGGACTGAGCAAGATTTCCTGGACTGAACATCAAATATGGACAATATATTAAGAATACAGGGGACTGAATATCTAATAGACTGAGAAGAGATGGACTGATGTATAAGCTAAGACTGAACAAATACTGAAACCAATAGGTAATTGGACTGGCACAAGTGACAAGGGACTGAACAAAAGTTTAAAATATGAGACTGACATCAAAAGGAATGAGGACAGAACATGTATACCCTGGGGACAGAACTAAAATCAAACGGTTTAATGTTTACAAGGACTGAACAAAACCTACTGGGCTATACTTTTAAGGGATAGTGTTAATTTGGGACTGAAGTGTAAACGTAAGCAGGGACTGAAATGTATACTTGAATATATGAGGAATGAAATGAACTGGGTATCAAGTCTATTAAAGTCTGATACCAAGTCCCATTCATGGACTGCTACCAAATCCATCTAAATGCAGAATTTACTCATAGGTCATAGCCTTCCCTGGAATCCTATGGATCACATGATGGTACCCATGAACACCCAGGCTTTACCTGTTGTTACCCAGTACATTTGCCTACTGCCATTGACACAGACCTTTACCTATATACTTCTCCATCTAAACACCCTAACTAACAACTTATTCTTTGTTAACTGAACCCAATATATGATGTACATGTTTAGATATGTAGAGGATTCCTTCTATAGTTATCTTCACAGTTCCCATGACACCCATTCACCTACTCATAGATTATCCTTTCCTAGGTCTGGACTTAACATATATCAATCATGGATTGAACCCACATATCAGGAACTGAGAAATCAAGGATGACATACATATACATCAATTATGGTAATGACAGAACTACAGAGATTTGAACCAATACCTACTGATACTTCTCCTTAATTATGTCAGACCTGTACTCTTCATTGCCTCTAACTGTAGGGAATAATACCTCTGTGGTCAGATGGAACCTCATGGGTGGTATTAGGAACTGATCCTAACTTACTCCTATTTGGCCAAAGGTCCACTGCTACAGATTATATCCTGCTCCCTTCACTGATTTTCTATTTTCAGTTAGTAAGATCAAGCGACCATCCTTGGGTTCTATAAGTTATCAAACATGGTTAGACACCTCCTCCATATGTAACTAATACATGGTTACCCACATTTATATATGTATATGTTTAAAAGCTCTCTTCCTATTGTAATAGGTATATAGGCATACGAACCTGAGAACAGAGCTCTGGTCCATGTTGCACATCAACATCCTATCTCTGGAAAACACTTGCCTCTACACAGGACTGGTCCTACCTGTCTAAAGCCTGCCTATGGAACCCCTGGTTGCCATCTGCCAATATTTCTAGGTACACCATAGTATTGGAGTCCCCCATGCTACATATGATACTCGACTTCCCTCTTAAGTGTTTCAATAAACAAGTGGTGTCCTAGATTTCGTATTGAACTTGAAACTAGCAAGGAAAAGATTAGGATGTTACCTATTAATGGATTCTTGGATTCAGAGTTGATTCGAAGAGAAATATGGATGTCCCTGGCTCCTTCTAGCCGAACGTCTCCCAGGTGGCTTCGAGAGGCAAGTGGATGATTTTTAGGGTTCGATGGAGAAAAGGATGATGAATTTATGCCGATCTCCCCTCCTTATATATCCAAGTTTATGGATATGGCCAAATCCCTCAGAGATTTGGAAAGATAAAACTGAGTTTAAATCGAAGCTCTACTTCGGCTAGGGTCGGTTATAGAGCAGAGATTTGAATTAGTGAGTTTGCATTGAAGCCCCTCTTATATATATGGTTGCAGGCTAGTCATCCCTCCTTCAAAAATGCTATGGTTTATCTAATTGTATTACCTATATGTATTTTCTATAAATAACTTCTAGAAATTGATTTAAAGAATTATCTACCATTCCCAATCTCTATCTCATGTCAATTAAATAAATACCAAGAATAAAAAAATAATCAGAACGGGGGTTTACACCTCTAAGATAAGAGATAAGTTTGTCCCTGATAGCTATCCATCTCAGATGAGTTAGCTGAATGTCTGGTTTAGCTTAGATTAGCTGACTATAAAGACTTGACTGAACCCTAAGTTGACTGTTGGAGACCAATAGGATGTCCTTCCTCTGAGTAGCCGCTCGCTCTAGCTCGCTACACCTACCAGCACCACTTTCCTCATCCCCTGTGTAACGAACTCGTCTTATGGATCAGATGGATGGGACTCACCTCCTCCCGCCGCTCGCTACAGATTGTCAGTCGCTCTCTTTGCTAGCCCGAAGGGCACTCTGACCCTCCTTTTTTTCCTTCAAACTCGGAGATTGAAAGGTGATTGAATAGGAAGATAACTCTATGCAGCGACAGAGGCGCATAGCGTCTCTATATGTTGATAGATACCCGAGCCTATTGATGTTGCATGGGTATAGCCGGAATTAGTGAGATATGTCGAAAAGTAAACTTTAGAATGGAATAAAGATTTGGAAAATTTATGTTACAAGTTGGACGGAGTGACGGATCATGTTGGCTTCGAAACTTGGTTGCCTTAATTCAAAATGTATTGGAACTGGTAGGATTGTAATGGTTGATTGGTTAAATCACATTGAGCTGCACGAATTGATGGTAGTCACCTTGAGACAGTCGAAATAACTTTATTAATGGACAATCAGATCGAAATTGAAAATAAGTATAACACGGGATGGACTAGTACATGTAGTCGAAATCGACGAGAACAAATACAATTTTTAAATAAACCTCGAAATTAATGCTACTAGAAATGAGATTTGCACATGCAAGATGATAATACATTGGCTTGATCAATACGAGAAAAGATGTAAGTACATCGAGAGATTTTACTAGAATCGAATGATGGTACGACTTGAAAGATGAATCATGATCAAGAAATTTATGAATTACAAATAAAGTATACGCAGGCGAACGATAATGGGTACGTGAGTTGATCAATGAGAATCATGGTATCGAAATGAAATGTGGCTATGGGATTTATCAACTTCGGTGGCATGAATGACCATATACTTGAAAGGAAACTCTGGATTCGTTGGAAATTTGATATGACTATGTCAGAATACTTCAAAAAAATTTGAAATCGGTTATGTGGAAAATTATTCGAGTTGGAATTGGTAACATTTACTGTGTTATTAGTTGGTTGGAGAATTGAATAAGTGAATTTTGGCTATACGAGATGCTCAAGAGAAATTACTAACATTGGAAATAAAGTTATACCTGTAGCTCATTCGTTTTCTCTATTACTGGACTTGGTTGAAATAGATGTATTTTGGGACACTAAAATGCGTATATGATTCTAGCTAAGTGGTATGCTGAATTCAAATGAAGTCACAAAGAAAGATTTTCACGTGCTAAGGAATTGCACGAGCATTGGGTGGTAAACTATTTTGGATCAAATTAGAGTGTTGTAGAAAGATGGTATATTGCTTGAAATCAATCGAGACATTGCAGAGAAATGTTAAATAGTCCAAGTTGATCATAGGAAGTTTTATAAATTCTATTGAAGTTATGAGGATGAGTTTGGTTTAAGTTTCGAGGATGAAACTTTTTTAGAGTGGTATATATTGTAGTGTCCCGACCCGCAAGATACCTTATGATAGCTGGTTGGTTCGATGAAGCCTTGTTTGACTTGAGAATATGCAAAGGATCGCTCAGAAGGATATGCAATCGTAACAGAAATCATCTTATAATATGAGTAGTATTGAACCCTTTGAAGATCTTTTAGCTTCACGCTTAATAAAAGGACTGTATGCTATGTTTACTTGTTGAGTTGCTGAATAACACCTTGCATGAAAGTCGGAAAGATAATGAAAGATAATAATCACATGACCCGAAAACTGTTGTTGCTCAATGATGAATTGTATGCTTGCGTATGTTGCAATAAAATATATGATAGGTAAAGGAAAAGTCCCAACTACTTGGGCAGTGAGTATATCGTGCCTCAGCTCGATGAATAGATGGTGAAACAAATAATAAGACCCAAAGAACTGAGCAGTGATTATGCTTGAATTATGTCCGAATGAACGTATGGTAGCACATATGCTAAGTCTCAAGAATTGGGTGGTGGGTACATTGAGTTCCGGTTGAAAGATGTATAGTATCAAAGATACGGGGAAGGGCTTGCGTAATCACATTCTATTCTTCTATCGTCGATGTAGAATGTTGATTACAGTAAGACCCAAGATTAGACAAGATGGCAAGATGAAATGAGAACTACGGCTTACGTGTGGGAGATGCTATTATCATGCATGTTATGTCTCTTATTAGCTAAGTTGCATATACTTGCATGGTCGTGGACAACTTGTGCACATGGTAGTTCCTTAAACGGTACTTCGAGGCCACAGACCCGATTCATTCTAGGGGGAACAAGGATTGGTGTCGACGTACTGACATCGAAATTTTTGGGACTTTCAGTAGGGGTTCGCTACCGCCTACTGAAAGGGACGCCGAACTCCCATGGTACTGAAGTAGTAGCATAGTAATTCGGAACTCTCCCATAGACTCGCACCCCATTCGGAGTTAGCCATTTACTATTTAAAGTCCAAGATGGCGTATCGCTATTGACCTTTATATAGATAGGTCCAGTGCTAATGATGCCTTATGCAAGAAGAGTAAGTTAATACTCAATACATGGAAGGATGTCGGCTATTGGTAAGAATCACATGAATGGTGGTAATTATGATAAAATGATATTGCTTCTAACAATATCTTGTACAGGCTAAGTAAGTATTATAAATGTACATGGATGGCTACATGACCGTGGGTAAAAAATCACCAAAGGGTGCTAGCATATTACTTTATATTATGCTGGCTATGAATAAATGTATGCTTTACTTCTGTCGGATATGAACTGCTAATTGACCCTAAGGCAACGAGAAAGACCACTTTTAATAATATTTTATAACATGATTACTTAGTGTTGTCTTCTTAGGTGAGTTGGGGCAGCACCGCTTGCTAGTACATTGATGACGTACTGACCCGTATTGTGTCATGATCCGCTCCTGAGTATTCGAATATGAGTCGGACATGCCCGACTGTCACGACCCGTACCTATTTTTTTTAAACGGATACGAGACGTGTCCAAGCCAGCCTACGCTGCAGTGTCGACGGTAGAACGTTGTCACGGCCATGAAGATCAAAATCACAAATAATGCTCCTTCACATAATTAATTTAATTTACAAAGATCACAAGTTTTATATTTGCAGAAAATATAAACTTGTACAAATATTGAATGACTATAACTCGACTATCTAACTAGTCTCTAGGCTTTTGTCTTCAAGCACTCCCGTATCTCCCATGCTAAGTGAATCCACGGCTAACCTGAAAAATATTGATTTTCAGTCAGGAATGGAACGAGCACAATTTACTGAATGCAATTTTAATAAATGAAAATGACTATAAAACAAAGGTTAGACATCAATCATGAGGTTTGAAAATAAACAGTAAAGCCGTGAGAAAAGACAGAAAATCAATAGTAAATAAATAGACAAATTTACTTTCCCCACTGTTAGAAGTACCTTTGATATGTGACCGGTCTCGGGACTATTACACGACACTGTCTACACTGTCTAAAGTTACACTGTCTACACAGTCTAAAGTTACACTGTCTATACTGTCCAAAGTTACACTGTCTATATTGTATAAAGTTACACTGTCTACATCAAATAATACAATAAAGAAACATGGTCTACTTTACAATAATAAATTAATATTTATACTGTCTACTTGAAATAATAAATCACTGTCTACACTCTCTACTTTGCAATAATAAATTACTGTATATACTGACTACTTTGCAATAATAAATCACTGTCTACACTGTCTAAGGTCATATCACACATCGTTGGTACTTCACATTCCCGACTCAACAATTTATAATAGAATATAAAAATTACATAATCAATGGCCAATCAATGAAATATAGTGAAGATCAATATCGAAATGCAGACAATAAACTGTACTCGCCTGGGGTCCTCTGTTGGTGAAATCGACAATCTGAACCACTCAATATGCCACAATAGTCAAAACACATACAACAGTCCCCGAAAGCTAAAATAAATATTACCAATGTTCTCAGAATAGTCAAAATAGCTAGGATTGCCTGTCCTTAAGTTCAATTCTGGATACAGGGACAAAACGGTAATTTTGGGCCAAAACGGTGTCCGCTGTTGGACCCGCTTTACACCGAAAAGCGTGCCAAAGTCAACAGTCTCTAAAGTCGTTAAACTATATGTCTACGGATCTAGTTTTTTGATACGAACCCAACCGTATGTCCAAAGTTAGATTTTGGCGGGCTGTGCACAAAATCGCCCGTTGAGTGGGACCGTAGGGCCCGCGAAACGGCGTCCGATTCAACTGTCTCAGAATTGGACCAAACTTGGCATAAAGGACCAGAAAAATGATACGGTCCTGCTGGTGCAAGTTTCGTCTCGATCTGACGAACGTGCACAAACTAATTAAGAAATTTGCACAGAGGCCGATACGGTGAATTTTGACGGATACGTATCAAATTCGTCGCGCACACACGACCAATTTGAATTCCGTCAAAGCCCACACGACCACGAAGCCGTTACGCACCTTTCGATGCTTTCGGTTTGCGACCACGTCGCCCGGAATGGCGGGACGCACGTCGTGTGGATGAATTTTTGTGTTTTTAAAACAGGTTTTTGTCAAAGTTCGGGATCGGTTTTCTCCGCATATAATCGATAAAATTTGAAACTACAAAAAGGGTTCTGGAGAGGTACAGGTTGCCTAGAAGTTTGTTAAGGCAGAATATTTAAAGTGATAACAGGTTGACCAGAATCGGTCCTCCAACTGGGGTTTCAAGGCTATTTCATGTTCTGTTTCTGAGCAGGTTTTCGACCGACTTCGGATCGATCTTATGGACTGGTCATGCGACTATATTCAAATCCACTTATTGGGATTTCGAGAGGGTCATGTTGGCTTCCCAACCCAATTTACGGGTCGTAAAAGATAGAGTATTGGAGAAGAAATCTTACCTCGAAGTTTGGGTCGTCGCTACTTAATCACTGTTGTTCGCCCACGTTGTGCGCGCGCGGCCTTGTCGCCAGCCGACGGCCGTACAGGGGTGGCGCACGGCGGCGCTGAGTCCAGGGAGGCACCAAGGATTAGCTCGATATTAGGGTTTTAGGGTTTTTGTATAAAAAACTCTCGATCCCTTCCTATTATACGCGGTTCCTACGAACGAGCTTTATGCTCGGGCTCGGCTTGGCTTTGGCCGAAGCAGCCTCTCGGTTTACAACTGTTACTAGCAGCTCAGGTGGGCTGCAGTCCACTGAGTTGATTCGAATTATTTTGTTTTTTTTGTTTTTTTTTGTTTTTTATTAATATTATACTAATATATATCTATATATCTATATACTCATATATTTACTTGCATAATATTCTCATAAAAATCTAATTAAACCTCAAAGCTACCCATTCCTAGCGTAGGGCCTATTTACATTATTACAAATATATATATATATATATATATATATATATATATATATATATATATATATATATATAGATATATATATATTTGAAAAAATATAATATAATCGATAATAATAATAATAATAATAATAATAATAATAATAATATATAATAATAACCTTGATAATAAATTAATAATAATAATAATAATAACAATAATAACGAAATTCACTAAAACAATCATGGTGTTTATATACCATTATATGTAGTCTAATAATCCCTACAAAATGCGATAACCTATTTTATACCAATAATATTGAATATCGACTAATAAGAATATTTATGATATTCAATTACGAATATTTGGAAATTATTCATTAAATCATTAAAACAAAATATAACACCCTCATACCCAATTTCCATCAACACGAATGTCGTTGGACGTGCCGCATGACTACATGGGCTTGGGCTCAGTTCGGGTCCAGTCTGGCTAAAATGGTATAACCGGTTTTCCCTAAACTCAATAATATAATTAATAAATAAATAAATAATCTCCGGTAAGGGTTAAGTCGTAACTTGGCTTGGTTTTCCTAGTTAGGACATTGCTATGGCTCGGCCTTCCCTATCAGGGCTAACACACTAGTCAAAGCACACCATTGCACTATCCGTACCACGATTCCTAGTCGTCTTGTACTCCAAAACTCCACTATGGCTAAAATCATCTACCATAGAAATTAACTAAATAATTATTTATAAAAATCTAAAAATCACCCTTTAATTCAAATAAATGAATAAAATAAATTATCAAAATTTTGAAAAGAGGGGTTACAAATCTACCCACCTTAAAAATAATTTCGTCCTCAAAATTCTAATTCATAAACATTCCTTAAATTCAAAAAAAGAAATCTACCATTACCGTAATCTCCTCGAAATTTAATTCCTCAAAAACAGTTTATATCATCCTCCTAGCCATTTTGCAATTTCGAAACTCCGAGGACTTCTACCCACCTTTGGACACACTACTCCCTCAATGCTATGTCACTAAACTTTTAAATCATCCAACTACTTGCTAAAATTAGCTACCAATAGATATCTACTGTATAGGACATCTGTAATCCTCTCACACCTATCAAGCAACCTTAAAATTTAACAAGCAACAAATTTCACAAGTGGCTAAGGAATATTAGTAAACTCTAATAAGCATGACCCTTCGTCGCTCTAAAATAAGAAGGACGGAAAGATAAGGAAGAATAATCGAGGGCAATTATGAAGTTTCAAGAGCGGTAAAGGGTATCTAATGATGTAGCTAGAAAGAAGGTCCATGAACCATTGACTTTATTTGCTAGAGTGGACTACTCTAGTCCAGTCACTTGCTAAGTCAACGAACCCTTCGTTTCTCAGAGGGTCTTGTAATCCATGCAATATAAAAATTCTGTTCTCGAAATTCTAAACAGGTTCCATAATAGAACGAAATTTGAAAAATCAAGATTGTGATCTTTTCTGTGGTTATTTAAACACACAAGCAAGGGATATAAAATGTAATACAAGATCATATCGCAACTTCTAGGTAGATGGATTCATGGTCACGAATGACTTCACATTCCAAGAGGGGAGACTACATAATAGGTACATGGACCTATTTCAACTAGTGCAGTTTTACAGTCCAAATATGGTGGTACATATGGATGGGTTTTACTGGGTCTTAATGGGTTTTCTGATTGAACATTAATCGCTGGTTGGATGAACCTAGGATTTTAATCCATATGGACTGGACAAGATCCCAAGATAAGCCTATTTCTACTAGGTTAGGATAACCTAGAATAGGTTTTCACCCAAGTGGTTGAGCTATTTATTAGGCAGGTTGGTTAGCTAGGTCCCTAAAGCCCAAAATACGTCTTCCGTGACTTCTGTGTTTAAGTGGCACGAGAAGACACAATTGAGTGGCACACTAGTGACATGTGCGCAGTGGGCTCGAGTCGATCACAACCATATATTGGGTTGAAAGCTTCGAGTCGAAGTTGAGTCCCTAATTGTAGTCGAGAAGTTTACCGGTACCATGGTAAGGATTATAGTTAGTCCTTTCTACCTGAAAGTCGTACCATAAAAATAGAGTATAAGGGGACGGGTTTGAGTGGGACATGATATACCTAGATGAAGGTGGACTCGTCTAGATCTTACATATAAAATTTGTTGGAAGGTAACAGCTGGTCTTGTGCTCCGAATATTAATGACACGGCCGGTGACACAAAATGATCTAATGGAAAGTGGGAGTCCATGAGACACTAATTATCATCCTAATAAAAAATTATTCTAATCAATCGATAATCATCGTATGTCCCAAAATTTAGGAGGCTTACAGTCTACTCACCCTAGAAGTTAGGACATAGTTTTAGGAATAATGAGGTTAGAAGAATTTCAAAGTCAGGATACTGTACCTCGACTCTTGTTAAATAAGAATGAGTCACGACATAATGGAATACGGTAGATATAGGTCAACTCAAGGATCGTTCCTCAATAAATGGAGAACGAGTGTGTACAATGACACATGGTCGATAAAATATGATGATCTACTCGTCTATAGTATGCTAGAGTTATCGACGGGGTAACCAACTCTAAGGCACATCATATGAGAAGGTTCCTAACAACTGGGTCGTAAATTTCTATGTGTGTCAAACCTGCCAGACTATCATCATAAGGGTTCTAGTTGAAGCAAGCCTCAACAAATAATTAGAGACTCACAACATTTGGTTTCTTGAGAATAAATAGTCTCCTAGGTTGGTATTTTGACTAAGGATAAAACTCTAATCATTCTCAAATTTCAGATAGCTAGAAGGTCTCAATAGTAGTTTGAGGGTCGAGAGGCGAACGAGTAACTCAAGGCAAGGTTCTAGTCACATGGCTGGCCGATGGTAGCTACATTTGTGTATACCACTATCGTAGCCATGGGGATACTCTGTATCTCGCTACCAATTATGAACTTCCATCTTTCCAAATTAGCGAAGGACAAACAATAAAGAGTTCAAGGGAGATGTTACTGAATACAATTTCATGATTCAAAAGTGAATGCATAATTCAAGAGGAATTGTCAATACAATCGCGAATGAGATCCTAGAGACATCTACATCTCAATCCATGTGGGATAATCAAAGAGAGAGCGAACCGGGTGCACTACGGTTGATCAGACCGTAATACATCGATTCTGATTAGACAATATATTAGTAGGCGTTCCCACTAAAAATATGTCTTGAATCAATCTCGACAAAGAATAAGCTTGCAAAACTAGGCTGTAATAGCAGCATTGGTCAAGATAGTCAAAAATACCAGTATACAAGATTTTTGAAAGGAGGCACAAGTAGTTCGAGTTTTATGAAAATCAAAACTTACATGGTGTTCTTGCTTAGACAGTCAATCCTACTATCTTTTATTCACAAGGACTTAGTCAACCAATGGGTTATGGACTTCTAAATTCCATATTCCAGGTAAACCTATTAGTGTCAGTCAATTACCTCGTCAATAGGTCACAAGGACCACGGAATGCTAGGTTGGGAGACATGCTACCCAACTGACAGAACTTCTACTAGTATTGGCTTTGGGTCTTATGGGAAATACAGGGCATGGTCCTATCCTCTATATTACCCTAAACTTGTATTCACGTCTGAAATCATTTCACCGAGGATTATGCCCGTCTGTATACTCTGGTTGGGGTAAACCCTTGGTTTCGTGATTCAGATGTGACATGCTATCAGATACTCTACCTTATCTCGACACCAGGGTAACTATGATCAAAGAGGTTCACTAGGCATAGTTTAGCAATATAATCTTTATTTTCTAAACTAGTTTCAACTCTAGGGGTCGTGCTTCGCCAGTGTGCTGCTGGCTGCAGTGAATCCATAGCCTCCATAATTCAAGTAAATGGTGATAGTGCGCTGCTGTCCTGCCATTATGAGTCAACTAATATTCTTTTAACTATATATGTAAAACTTCATGGGCTTCTATAGATTCAAACAAGTTGACTATGAAATAAAGCATAAGCATTTGTCCTATCAGTCATCCTTAAAATAAAGGATTGAACAGGGGAAATAACTGAGGACAAAAGAAATACAAACATTCTAACTATTCCATGTGTATTCAAGCCTTTGAGGAAAAAGTTGAATCGAAACTAACTTGAGGTTCATCTATGGATAACATAAAAATAATAATTCTTAGGGCAAAAATAGGAACTAAATAGGCAATTTGACTAAGATGTGAGGATGATATCCAAAGGGCAAGGAGAAGAAATTGCACCATTTATCAAGGTTAAATCATTATCTCTATGAAGCCTTGTCTCACCAAGCGAATAGTCTATCCACATTGGATCATATCGTCCTATCTAGAGGAAATAGTGTACTTATGGAGATATGACAACTATCAAAATCAATAACCCTCATCTACATTGCATGGCCTAGACTATCCATCGGTAAATTTGTATAAGGGACTCCAAGTCCTAGTCATTCAATTAAATTAATCCTTGTTCGTGAATGAGCATGTTCTAGTCGCAGGCTCGCAATAGTACAACTAACTTAAGTACTATCACTAGTTCGCATGATTTGCGAAGACTGACCTGCATGGGCCACCACAAAAACTTGTCATGACCCGTACCCATTTTTTTTAAACGGATACGAGACGTGTCCAAGCCAGCCTACGCCGCAGTGTCTGCGGTAGAACGTTGTCACGGCCATGAAGATCAAAATCACAAATAATGCTCCTTCATATAATTAATTTAATTTACAAAGATCACAAGTTTTATATTTGCAGAAAATATAAACTTGTAGAAATATTGAATGACTATAACTCGACTATCTAACTAGTCTCTAGGCTTTTGTCTTCAAGCACCTCCGTATCTCCCATGCTAAGTGAATCCATGGCTAACCTGAAAAATATTGGTTTCCAGTCAGGAATGGAACGAGCACAATTCACTGAATGCAATTTCAATAAATGAAAATGACTATAAAACAAAGGTTAGACATCAATCATGAGTTTTGAAAATAAACAGTAAAGCCGTGAGAAAAGACAGAAAATCAATAGTAAATAAATAGACAAATTTACTTTCCCCACTGTTAGAAGTACCTTTGATATGTGACCGATCTCGGGACAATTACACGACACTGTCTACACTGTCTAAAGTTACACTGTCTACACAGTCTAAAGTTACAATGTCTATACTGTCCAAAGTTACACTATCTATATTGTATAAAGTTACACTGTCTACATCAAATAATACAACAAAGAAACATGGTCTACTTTATAATAATAAATTACCGTTTACACTGTCTACTTGAAATAATAAATCACTGTCTACACTGTCTACTTTGCAATAATAAATCACTGTCTACATTGTCTACTTTGCAATAATAAATCACTGTCTACACTGTCTAAGGTCAGATCACACATCGTTGGTACTTCACATTCTCGACTCAACAATTTATAATAGAATATAAAAATCACATAATCAATGGCCAATCAATGAAATATAGTGAAGATCAATATCGAAATGCAGACAATGAACTGTACTCGCCTGGGGTCCTCTGCTGGTAAAACCGACAATCTGAACCACTCAATGTGCCACAATAGTCAAAACCCATACAACAGTTCCCGAAAGCTGAAATAAATATCACCAATGTTCTCAAAATAGTCAAAATAGCTAGGATTGCCTATTCTTAAGTCCAATTCTGGACACAGGGGCAAAACGGTAATTTCGGGCCAAAACGGTGTCCGCCGTTGGACCCGCTTTGTACCGAAAAGCGTGCCAAAGTCAACGGTCTCTAAAGTCATCAAACTATATGTCTACAGATCTAGTTTTTCGATACGAACCCAACCGTATGTCCAAAGTTGGATTTTGGTGGGCCGTGCACAAAATCGCCCGTTGAGTGGGACCGTGGGGCCCGCGAAACGGCGTCTGATTCAACTGTCTCAGAATTGGACCAAACTTGGCATACAGGACCAGAAAAAAGATACGGTCCTGCTGGCATAAGTTTCATCTCGATCTGACGAACATGCACAAACTAATTGAGAAATTTGCACAGAGGCCGATACGGTAAATTTTGACGGATACGCATCAAATTCGTCGCGCACACACGACCAAT
Organism: Iris pallida; assembly: GCA_029216955.1. Classification (NCBI taxonomy): domain Eukaryota; kingdom Viridiplantae; phylum Streptophyta; class Magnoliopsida; order Asparagales; family Iridaceae; genus Iris; species Iris pallida. The sequence goes on along the minus strand of JANAVB010004998.1, from coordinate 15,804,546 downwards.
TTGAATTCCGTCAAAGTCCACACAACCACGAAGCCGTTACGCACCTTTCGATGCTTTCGATTCGCGATCACGTCGCCCGGAATGGCGGGACGCACGTCGTGTGGATGAATTTTTGTGTTTTTAAAACAGGTTTTTGTTAAAGTTCGGGATCGGTTTTCTCCGCATATAATCGATAAAATTTGAAACTACAAAAAGGGTTCTGGAGAGGTACAGGTTGCCTAGAAGTTTGTTAAGGCAGAATATTTAAAGTGATAACAGGTCGACCAGAATCGGTCCTCCAACTGGGGTTTCAAGACTGTTTCATGTTCTGTTTCTGAGCAGGTTTTCAACCGACTTCGGATCGATCTCATGGACTGGTCATGCGACTATATTCAAATCCACCTGTTGGGATTTCGAGAGGGTCATGTTGGCTTTCCATCCAATTTACGGGTCGTAAAAGATAGAGTATCGGAGAAGAAATCTTACCTCGAAGTTTGGGTCGTCGCTACTTAATCACTGTTGTTCGCCCACGTTGCGCGCGCGGCCTTGTCGTCGGCCGCCGGCCGTACAGGGGTGGCGCACGGCGGCGCTGAGTCCAGGGAGGTGCCAAGGATTAGCTCGATATTAGGGTTTTAGGGTTTTTGTATAAAAAAACTCTCGATCCCTTCCTATTATACGCGGTTCCTGCGAACGAGCTTTATGCTCGGGCTCGGCCTGGCTTTGGCCGAAGCAGCCTCTCGGTTTACAACTGTTACTAGCAGCTCAGGTGGGCTGCGGTCCACTGAGTTGATTCGAATTGTTTTGTTTTTTTGCTTTTTGTTTTTTTATTAATATTATACTAATATATATCTATCTATCTATATACTCATATATTTACTTGCATAATATTCTCATAAAAATCTAATTAAACCTCAAAGCTACCCATTCCTAGCGTAGGGCCTATTTACATTATTACAAATATATATATATATATATATATATATATATATATATATATATATATATATATATATATATATATATATATATATATATATATATATATATTTGACAAATATAATATAATCGATAATAATAATAATATTATTATATAATAATAACCTTGATAATAAATTAATAATAATAATAATAATAACAATAATAACGAAATTCACTAAAACAATCATGGTGTTTATATACCATTATATGTAGTCTAATAATCCCCAAAAAATACGATAACCTATTTTATACCAATAATATTGAATATCGACTAATAAGAATATTTATGATATTCAATTACGAATATTTGGAAATTATTCATTAAATCATTAAAACAAAATATAACACCCTCATACCCAATTTCCATCAACACGAATGTCGTTGGACGTGCCGCATGACTACATGGGCTTGGGCTCAGTTCGGGTCCAGTCTGGCTAAAATGGTATAACCGATTTTCCCTAAACTCAATAATATAATTAATATATAAATAAATAATCTCTGGTAAGGGTTAAGTCGTAACTTGGCTTGGTTTTCCTAGTTAGGACATCGCTATGGCTCGGCCTTCCCTATCAGGGCTAACACACTAGTCAAAGCACGCCATTGCAATATCCGTGCCACGATTCCTAGTCGCCTTGTACTCCAAAACTCAACTATGGCTAAAATCATCTACCATAGAAATTAACTAAATAGTTATTTATAAAAATCTAAAAATCACCCTTTAATTCAAATAAATGAATGAAATAAATTATCAAAATTCCGAAAAGAGGGGTTACATCGACCTACGTTGGAAGACTCAATATAGTAAGTTGTACTAAGTATCTAATAACTCAAAGTATATCATGAAATTACATCACATCATCTAATCACGTGCTAGAATAATATTACATACACCATGTTCTTTTAGTACAATATCATCAAATTTGAAAGTAAACATGTACATCAATGTCCTAACCCATCACTGATCTCCTCGTAGCCTCCCTGCTAACTAACTATCATCTCTGTCTGTAAGTCATAATGATAAGGTAGAATACATCGACACATGCAACGTATCCAGTCAGGAAAGAAGCAAAGTACAATCATACGAAATGAACATGTATAATGTAAAACTGTAATGCAACGATGATACATGGCTAACCTGTAATAATGAACAATATCACAATGATCGAAATCCATAAAGAACACGACCATGCAATAGTGATTTGAAATAGCTACTAGAATATGTGACCGGATGGGCTAGCACATGGTACATGAATAATGGTACGGCTTAAAGTCCCACGTGCACGATGTGAAACCTAAGCTATTCACATGAATCCTATGTTGGGTTTGGTCACATATCTGCAGTATTTTTCCTCCCCAATGTACAAGTAAAGAACAATAACATGATAGATACCAGAACCAGAAGCACATGACCAATCGTATGTACAACGTGTCCAATATGAGATCAATGTAATACAGAAATACAAAGTAAAGTTTAATTATAGTGTACTTGCCTTTGTCCTTGCAAATTCAATGTCTCAAAGTTCACCAAGAATAGGGCAAGAATAGGTTAAATTCTAGAATAACAATCTAGCCAATATTGCTAACTAACCTCTAAATCACTATTAATATATATACACTAGCTAAACACACACACACACACACACACACACACACACACACACACACACACATATATTATATATATATATATATATATATATATATATATATATATATATATATATATATATATATATATTGGCAAAGTATCATTAAAATAAATTTATACATTTATTATCTAAAGATTATTTCTAAAGGATCATTATAGCAAAATATGTAAATATACTATTTGAAACTAAGATTTGAGAAAGTAAAATATAGATAATCCCCTTTTATAGATCCCAAGCATAAACTAATATAATATTAAAAAAAATTATAGACATAATATACTAAAAAATTGCTATTATTAAAAATGTTGTAATATATATACATATACATCTTATATAATCCCGCCTAAAGCCCCTGGACCTGGGCCTTAAGACTGGCCTACAATTTTAGTAAAAATAACTAAGCTCAAATCAGGATCTGGGCTGAAGCCCAATCAACTAATCAATCAGCAATCAAATAATCTAGACAAATGAGTTTAGAGCCCATAGCCCAATTGTTTAGCCAAAATTAACAAAAACACAAGGAAAGCACAAACAATATAATTGGCTGCCCTACCCAATCCAAAATATAGGTTTAAAACTCTGATGTCTTTTCTCTTAGGAGAGAGAAAACATTCACAGCCAAAAAGAAAGGAGGGGGAGAGGAGTGGTAAGGAGGAGCTCACCGGGGTCGGTCGGCGCCGGGTGTCACGACCCGCTCCCAAATAATCGGGTACGTGTCGGACACGCCTAGCCTTCGTCGATGGACACGACGAAGTAAGCTGTACAATACTAAGGAAAACTCCAAGTCACAATGATATGTAAACATCCACAACATCTATAAAACGTTTCCAGAAGGATTACCATAATCCATCAATCAATTTATACAATGTTATCTGGAGACAAATCTGATAAAATAAAATATGATAATGAATCTCAAAATACAATCTCAAGAAAATAAAATACAAGCAATGAACTAAATCCTGTACTTAATGATGTCCTCAATGCTCAATGGCCTCAAGCTCACCTGCAACGTATCCTGTCAGAAAGAGAGAAAAGTACAATCCCGACAAGAAATAATATATAATGTAGTCTGAAATACAGAATATAAGGTAAAACCAGAGTACGAGAACTGAAGATGAAACTATGATACCAGAAGTGGAATACGAAACTGAAATACAAGAATGAAACTATGAACACGATAATCAATATGCATAAGACAATGAACAAGACAGTCAATGCAAGTGTGACCTTTGAAATATTAACCTAATGTGTGACCCGGCTGGGGACCACAATTCATAATCCACAATCCACAATTCACAATTCTACAAGATTAGGCTTAATCGTACTTGAGGTGTACGATTAGGCTATTCATAATACCTAGGTTGGGTGTGGTCACACACTAATCAATATTTCTCCAATCCCGCGATAACAATGACTCACAATACAATGAACAAGGTACAAGGCAATCGTGTGTATCTCGTGTCCGATATAAAAATATGGCACATGAATGTAAGACAGAATCACAACGTAAAAGCTTGAGTCGGTGTACTTGCCTTGCTTTGGAAGTCCGAGAATAGTAGAGCATAAGTGTGAAAGTCCACCTGGTTGTACAAGTTTGTTAGGTTATAAAATAATGACATTTAGCTCAATATAGCTAATCTAGCTAACTATCCAATATTACTAATAAGCTAGATTCATATATGCATTTTAAGCTAGATTCATATATATATATATATATATATATATATATATAAAAAAAAAAAAAAAAAAAAAAAAAATATATATATATATATATATATATATATATATATATATATATATATATATATATATATATATATATATAACTAATCATCTTCTATTAATAATAATTAGAAAAATAGTTTAACAGATTTTTTATAGCAAAATAGGCTATATAACTTAGCAATACCATATGACATTGAGAGGCTACACTAAATTAATAAATATTCTAATTATCAAAGTAAAGATTTAGAAACTATTTATTTGGAATATAATGCTAGCTAAGGCTTTTGTCTGGATAAAGCAGTATTGATATATACATATATATTTGCAAATCTTTATTAATTTATTTACTATAGCAAGAAATATTAAATGTTAATTTAATTAGCATTTAATGTCACGACCCGCACCCGCTTTTCGGATACAAGACGTGTCCAAGCCCAGCCTACGCCGCAGTGTCGGCGGTAGAACGCTGTCTATACTCACAAGTCAAAGAATCTAGGATCACGGGGAATCATATCTCATCCACAGAATAATCAAGACACAATCAAGATCAATGAATATCCATGAAACTAAGCAATAATGAATATAAACTGAATGTATCCAAAATCAATGTCACGTCCGGTGGACACAAATCCACTACCAGTAGACGGAAAATAGAGAAATACAAGAAATGAACCAACTGAGTACAACCTGCTAACCAAGTAACCTCAACTGCAAAGCGCCGTGATATGAAGCTAACTCAATCCACTCGTCTGCTCCCGACTCAAACTCGGCTAACCTGAGAAGATCATCAGGTCCTCAGAGGACATAGCAAGATACATAACATACATGCCTATCTAGCAGTTTTATCCTGCGCAAGAAATAAACAAGAAAGAACAAGAACAAGACAAATGACCACGAACACTAACGCGAACACGAACACGAACACGAACACTAGAACAACTACGTATAAATGAACTGCCGGATGAACGAATACACGAGATCAATGGAAGAACCAAACCCTCGTCTCGAGTGTGGACTCTCTGGTTTGAACTAAGCACTAACCCTCGTCCCGAGTGTGGACTCTCTGGTTAGCTCACGGTAAGACACCCTCGTCCCGTGTGTGGACTCTCTGGTGTAATTGGTCAACCCTCGTCCCGAGTGTGGACTCTCTGGTGCCAATGATCACGACAAACACCCTCGTCCCGAGTATGGACTCTCTGGTTGTGTAAAACGATAATCAAGGCTATGGCAGTTCACTACACGCACTCGTTCTATGACACGACTCAAGCAAGGTACGGACGAGAAACTCCAAGTGGGAACCACAAGACCAAACATGAACACGGCTATAAACAATAAAACAACTCCACAGAAAATAACATGAAAAGTACATGTCCATAAACAATCAAAAGACTGAAAAATGAAAGGAAATGCATGTAAGTAAAACTGTAGAGGAAGGCAAGGTATACTTGCCTGTGGTCCTTAGCTGCTGGCACGGGTCAAGAATCTGTATCTAGTCCAAGTAACCTGTTTAAAGAGTTTATAAAGTCATTACGTGAAATGGAATGGAGTAGTCTAGATACTAGGTTATCAATCTCTTAGGGTACTTGACTTCTCTAGGCCATTAGTTCCAGTTAACATACCCTACCCTATCATGCACATGTATAAACCATGTCTAAGTCCACTAGCTATTTGGATTACTCCTTTATGGGTATCCACTGGTCCTGGTTTCAGCCAGGTAATAGACTAATGGCTAGTCCCCTGCTCTATTGACTGGTGTTTTACTGCTACAAACACTTAGCCCCTGGTGGTTTATGAGTTTGCCACTGATTAGCGTAATATAAGGACTTGGTTTTGTTCTGGTACTAACTTAGTGTCTCAGTTTGGGATCAAGTGTTATTACTCATTGATATCAATATATACAAGGGACAACCTTCATAATGTCTCTCTTGACAGTAAGAAACGTACAGGTCAGGTGTTCCTATTGTCACCAAGGCTGGTATCAAGCATACACTCCGATACCAAGTACCAATCCTGATGTTGGTTTACCAGGGTATAAAGTCTATGCAACTAACTATCCTTCTTGATTCCACATACTTGCATTTAGAAATCTACTTGCTGCCTTAGCTCCTGTAATGCCACATGTCTGCTGTAGGCTACCTGCCCCTGCTATAGCACCCTGTTAACTGATACAAGGAGACTAAATAAAGGGTGCAAAGCTCTCTCTCTCAATAAAATTTGCTTTCACAAGAGGATGCTCTTGAATCTCTAATAACCTTTTGTGTCTACTATAGGGTTGTTGGTACTTGGTCATCTAAGTCTTCCTATGAGTGTTCCCGATATCCTAATCCTCGATTTAGATTAGGTATCCACCCCATGTATTCATTACCTGCTGCTGAGTTGCAGCATTTACTCTGTTATTTACTTTGTCTACACCTGGTCACCCACCATCGTGCACCACTATGTGGTTCTACAACCTAGAAACAAGTTCCCAAGTTTGAATGGTTTAGCTATGTCCTGTTGTAAACATGGAATTGCAGGGACTGTTTGCACTATTGGGACTGATACGTTAGTGTATCCCTGATACAATGACATAACTGATATAGGTAACCCCGATTCCCTACTGTCACAAATCTCATCTTCCAACTACCCTCACCTGCAACTTATGTGCATCTCAGTCTGAAACTGGAACAAAGATATCCTATTGGCCTATTTCTACCTGTGAGCACAAAATGGTAGGTGCCTCTCTTCTCTTGTGTTTGTACCAGGAAAAATTATGTGGGTGGAATGTTGGTACCTCCTTCACTACCTTCTCCTAATTCTGATATTTATAGGCATCATAGTTAACATTTGATTCTTCCTGATCTAAGTATAGTGTATCACAGAGAATTGGTTGGCACTTCATGTCCTATGCAAATAATCCTATCTGGATTTCCTGATAGTAGCATACGACAGAACCCCTTATACTCTTCGCCATTCACAATTGATTACTCGATTCTCTACTAATATCAGGTGTGACCGATATATATCTCTACTCCGTACAGATGGGTTCATCCTCTGTATATAAGTTCCCTAATACTTAATGGTCAAGTACCCAATAGATACTTCACTACTGACACCAGTTATTAATTAATCATATTCAGAGTGTATCTACTCTATAGGCAGCCACTATGTTCTGTGCCACACGATACTCACCCCTTACTCCTGATACTAATATGTATCTATTAGTCTATGGGTACAGGAAACTGATGTGAGCCTGTTTTGAATGCTCTGAGCTAAGGGAGACTAAATCAACCAAAAGAGAAGACTGCTTATAAATTAACTATGGATGAACATTCAGTCCATAACTGATCAACTCAACAGGATAATGAATCGATATAGGGCAGGACACTCTGTTGGTACTTACAAAGAACCACAATAATTTATCAGGCCTCCAAGGTGCTTAAACATGAGTAATTACCATGTTTGCTGGACGAACAAGATGAGCATTTGCAAAAGATACTTCCTGTATATGAAATGAATGTTGTGACTCGACATATACTGACCGAGGGTAGAATTCATGGGCCAAAAGTTTTCCTTGCTTTCTCTTTCTGAGACAGGTGACAGTTGCTCACAAATTTGAGAAAGAGAATTTACATTAGATGCCAGGGTCGGACGTGCTACTAGTAGGTCTCTCGACTCCCTACTGCCCCAATTGCAACCTGGTTCATATGATGTCCTAATGGAATCACACAAGGGCACAACTAGAACTTGCCCAACCTGGCGTATCTGCCATCAGTACCCAATGGCTCTGGATACTTCACGTGCTTCCAGGTCTCCCTGATAATAAGTAGTCTATACAGATTAATTCATGATATTAGAAATTCCACTAATGTAACTCGACCTCTTACATACCCTGATCTCCGAGATTAACCTTAACGAGACATAGGTTCATAGGGACCCGAGCTCGGCACTTAGCTCTGATATTCCAATCATAGGGGGAAGTTTGCCTACAAGGATACTTGGTCCCAGGTTTCGAAGCATTTTACTGATACCTGGATATATCATGAGTTAACTGTAGGGCATACAATCTTTCATGCTCCGAGGACTTCCAACTGTCATCATATACTCGTAACTAACCTACTAAAACAGGGAGTAAAACCTTCATGATACTCTAGGTATCCCATACTGTGTATGCATAGGCCCTAGCAGTGGAGAGTCCGGCCCCCACACTGTTCTCCTCGAACAGTAATCTGATGCTCAGAGTAATATTAGACTATTTGAAGTTCTTGACTGGTGTATCCCCAATATATTATTAATTTACTTGTCAAACGTCTACTCTGTGCACATCCCTGCTACCATCTATTTGTTTACTTCTTAGGTTTTGTGGCAAACACCTAAATTCTCATTAGAACAAGATGAGAGTTATTGAACTCTAAGGAATATAATGATCTGGAAGCGTGGGAAAGATGATTACCTGTCGAGAAGTTCAAATGCCTCCTCCCCACAGGTTCCTCGAAATTGATCTCGGCTTGAGGAAGACAACGGCAGTAGAAGGGATTAGGGTTCTTGAGGAATAGATGAGTGGATGGTGGAATCGGGCACCAACTCTCTTTATAATCCATAGATTTAAACCTAAGGGATGAAGGAAGAAATTTGAATCTAAATTCGATTCAATCTCTAACTGGCCGTTAGCAGATTTGAATCAGGGACTCCTTTGTTTACCCCTTATATTTGAATGTTTGCACAAAGCCCCTTGTTACTTTAAGTATTAACACCCTTCACCTTCCATTGGTGATTAAGAATATTACACATACAACTAGGATTAGGAGTATAGAAATCGATCCTGCTATTTGAAATTTATTTCAAAAATGTCTTTAAGGTCCCTGGACCATATTACCTATATGTGTGTGTAATCAAACATGGGTCTAATCTCTACCTAAGAATTTTGTTATGCACCTACCATCATACCCTTTGGTCCTCCATTTTGTTGTAAAACAAAAATATAAACATGACAAATATATGAGATAAATAAGAATGGGTTTCAATTTAATAAATTCGAGGAAAGAAAAAAAATGGTCAAGGGGTTGACAACTCTACCCCCTAAACAAATTTCGTCCTCGAAATTAAAGGAGCCGTGATCCTCAAGAATGAATAGTCTAGAACAAACTGCTATAATTGAAATTAAATTTTTCTAAAACAATTCAAAGTCTAACACTGCCAATCCCTACTGGAAATTCTCGCCAGCTGCTGTAACGCCCCAGTCCCAAAATACGTAGGACTAGGAACGTAGACATGCCAGCTGTATTCATACGAAGTACATAGGCCTCGTATGGATACATAAGCTGTAAAATGTAGTAGAACCATAACTAATCTCATCCACACAAAATAAATGATAAAAGATGTCATATAATGATAATGAATTGTCTTGATACAATATGTTGGGCGGAGACAAATCCACTACCAACAAATAAAGAAAAGCACATGAGAAAAGAAATAATTTTTGGCGAGCGAAGTGAAGCGAAGACGATCCAAGCGCAATCATCCTCGAAGAATAGAGATGGTCACGACTAGAGCTAGAGCACTTGCGAAAGACAATAGCACACACCTGGCGAGATAACTAGGTCCTCAGAGGGACGTAACAAGACACATAATATCATGCCATATAAACTGAATGAATATTGCTCAATAAATAAGTCAATCGAATTATAACATGGTCCAATATGCACCTACTGAACGAGCGTACCATCCCCCCAACCAAACAAGGACAGGAGATAGTAAACTTAATTCATGGTGACGTATCTTTCCATGCTATGAATCCAATATGGTATCCGGACCCCAACAAGGTTCAATACCTTCTCATCGAAGTAGTAAGTCACACCTACAACCAAACAAGGACAAGATGTGACGAACTAATCCGCGACAAGTTATTGTTCCAAGCCACGGTCAGATACAAGTACCCAAACCAAAAGTACTCGTACCTAATGGATAAAGGTGCCTAATCGTTCTAAGTGAAATGTAGTTAAGAACAATCCTTCCTACGCATGGGCCCAGGCTGAATAGGATCGGCATAGTCCCCCCTTGGGCACCAGAGGCCCCATCAGTAAGAGCATGACGTTCCGCAGAATCGTCAGTGGTTGTCAGTAATCATGGGTCATCAACCCCGTATCTCCAGCGGAGAGTCCGGGTCACAAGGGAAGTGTATCGAAGCCCATACGCTAAGGAATTGTTGTAAACCCCCAATATTTTCCTAAATTATTTTAGTACCTTAAAAGTTATTTTATTTATTTGGTATATGCACGTAAATAGAAATGCATGTGTGTATATATTATATGTGTGCTGTTAATATTTCTATTAAATAAGGTATATAGTAAATTCTAGAATTTTTAGGAATTTATTGGTAAATTTTTAGGAGTTTATTGCTTGCTTAATAAATATATATATATATATATATATATATATATATATATATATATATATATATATATATATATATATATATATATATATATATATATATATAACACTAATTACTGTAAAAGAATAAGTGGGGAGGGGACCAACCCACGTGGGGCCGGTCCACCTCACCTGACCCCCTCCTAAGCAACTAACTCAGCAGCAGCAGCTGCTAGTATTGAAACCGAGCCCCTCCCATATTCGAGTCCAACTCGAAACCGAAGAGCGGCGAACCCTATATATATAGCCTACTCGACCAAAAGCAAAACCCTAACCCCCCATATATCTTCCCCTCGTGAAGCCTACTCGACCCCAGACGAACAGCCCTAGCCACTGGCGGTGCCGTACCATCGCGCGAACGCTGCGGAACATCCCAGGCCGACCGCGTATCAGCGTAATCTCGTTTTGCCAAACAGCGAGGTACCCATCTTTTGATTCAAATTTCTTTGCATCCGTTCAACGAAAATTCGATCTATCGAATGCTGTGCGTAGTAGGCATAACCCTTTTCAAAACCCTTCTGATAGAATCGAGCGAAACCCCATATATCTCTTGGTCTTTTGAACCAAACTTCCCGAAAAAACTGTCGAAACAGAACAGATTCGGGGCAGTCCCAAACCCATATTTGGAAGCCAGAATCTTGGCAATTCTTTGACTGTTTTATAAAACTAATTAAACACGTGTGAAGACAACATAACCACGATTGAAACGCAACTTGTAGATCTATATTTCGATTTCTGTGTGAGAAATAAATCAGTGTTGAACTTGTGAGAAAAACTATTTTCAAAATAGTAGATTTTAGAAAATTTCCTCCGATACGACGTACGCCCCGACAAACCGGGCGACATGGTCGTGTTCTATATGCATCGAAAGGCGCGTATGGACGTTACCGACATGTGGGAACTGACGGAACTCAGTTTCGTCGCGTGTGCACGACGAAAACAACGCGTATCCGTCGAGATACCCCCGTACAGTCGTCGATTCGAGACGAAACTTGCGCCAACAGGTCCGGATCAAAATTCTGGTCCTATGTGCCAAGTTTGGTTCGATTCTGAGAAGGTCGAATCGGAACCTATTTTGGCGGGCCACGACCCACTCAAACGGGCGATTTTGTGCACGACTCATCGGAATCCAAAACTGGACATACCGTTGAGTTCCTCTCCTCAAACTGAAACCGTAGATATGTAGTTTGACGACTTTAGAGACCGTAGACTTTGGCACGTATTTTTGTGCAAAGTGGGTCCAACGACGGACATCGTTTTGACCCAAAATTATGATTTTGCCCCTGTTCTAGAATTTGACTTTTGGACAGGCTTTTTCTAGGTATATCTTCTTCACCGAGATCATTTTTGATGTTTGTTTCAGCGTCCGGAGTTGTTTGGAGATTGTGACGTTTCTTGGCTGACATTGTGATTACTTGGACTTGCCACTTTGTACCATCAGGCAAGATACCTTGCCACCTTACTCTGTGATTATTATATTCTTATTTTTTGTTGTTATTTTCGGCATTTTGATTCGGGATATTTAAACTGTGCGTCCAAGTCACACTTGGGTGCAAGCGACTCTATCGGTCGTTTTTCTTGCTTTATTTATTCTCTTGCATTGACTTAGTTTATTGACCACCCATTGATATTAAGGTATTGGTATATCTCTTACGGCCTTGACACTTGTTATATCACGTGATGTGAGTCACATGTAGGACACGTTCCTGCGTAGTCGGCTGGCCACCGATACGTATGGAGCGTGCGACGGATAGGAGTAACTGCCAATAGTATTGCATGTTAGAAGACTTAGCGGTTACTAGAGGTTCATATCAGTCATGGAGATGATAATACTAGGCATTGGGTGGGGAGAACAATACCTTACGTATGGGCTTCTTTACACTTCCATGATTACCTGTGCGCTCCTCCGGAGACGCAGGCTCTTGGCGCCCTCTGACGTTTCCCAGAGCGTTATGGACGTAGCCCTTGCACATGGTGCCCTCTGACGCTTCCCGAGCGTTATAGACGTAGGCCCCTGGTACCCTTTATGGGAACTATGTCGATCCTATTTACAGCCAGGGCTCATGCGTCGAAGGATTGTATCTCAACTGCATATTCACAGTAGAATGGTCAGGAACCCGATTGCATGCATACATTTTCTCTTATTATATTATCACAGTTTATATGGCATGGTGTTTTCTTGTGTCTTGCTATGTCCCCTGAGGACCTGGTTATTTCTCCAGGTTTAGGCGATTTTTCATAGGAGTACGGAGCGGCATTGGAGCTATCCTACATTGACGACAAGGCAGTGCCTACTGATTTCTAGTTTATTCTATATTTGAGACAGTTATAGACATTATTTTACACCTCTTTCCTTTCTATTTTGCGGAGGCTGGACTCCGATCTTGTGAGACTATTTTTCATAGCTGTTTGGAGTGAGTATGTTCACCCGGCTATCTTTTGATACTCTGCTTTATTCATTTGGACTTTATTATCTTCTGTGTTGAGCTGTGATGAGATTAGATATGTTATTCTGGCCTGTGAGTATTTTTATTTACAGCTTATGTGCATGTATGAGGATTCTATATATTGGAGTATTCTTCGTATATGTGCAGCTGGCATGGATACGTACCTAGCCCTAAGTATTTTGGGACCGGGACGTTACATGTTTTTGTGGTGGCCCATGCAGGTCAACGTTAATATTGTTGGGTTTTATGACTGTGCCCAACAAGCCTGCATATAGGAATAGGAATATCTCATCCAGAACTACTACTACCTCTTGACTTCCAATCTTTTCGAAACTTCCTTGATTATTCGATTTACTTCATATCTAATATTTCCTAATATCAACTTATCTTCCTCGTGCCAACAGTATGAATCTACAAAGCGGACGCACTTCTGCCTTGGCCCTCACATCTGGTGAGGAGACTACTTCGGAGGGACAGAATCCTCCCATGACTCCAGCGACACCATACCAGCCAGGACTGTCGCAGCCTACTACGACACCGACGACGGAGTACCCAGAGGTCACTGCACCTCCAGGCAGCCAGGCTGGACATAATACTATCCTGCCACCGGGAGGGAATGTACCACAGCCTCCTCTACCACCATTCCTTCAGCAGTTTCCCCCACAGTCGGGACCTCAGATGCCTCCACCACCGACTGATGGGAGCCCTACTACTCAGTTTATGTATACCATGATGCAGGCTCAGTGGCAGCAGACTGAGCTGATGAGACAGACGATGATGGCAGCTATGGCTAGACCTCCACCACCACCTCCAGTACCAGTATCAGCACCGGCTCTGCATCCCTATGAAGGCTCTATCAAGAATTTCACAGATATGAACCCCAAAGCCTTTAGAGGGACGGAGAAGCCATTAGAGGTGTCACAGTGGCTTATTAGTACCGAGAAGCTATTGAAAGCTTCCCAGTTGCCAGCTCGAGATTGGATGACAGCAGTGGATCTACTGCTAGAAGATAATGCTCACCACTGGTGGAAGGCGAAAGAGAGACAATTAGGCACTGGGATCACCTGTAAGCAGTTCTATGATGCATTTTATAAGAGATTCTTCCCTATTCATGTCAGAGATGGTCTCTACGACCAGTTCCTTCATCTGAAGCAAGGGAATATGACAGTCGATGAGTATGACTCGGAGTTCAATCGCCTGAGTCGATTTGGTGCAGGATTGATTCCGACAGAGTTAGAGAAGGCGAGGAGATTTCACCAGGGGCTTGCACTAGAGCTCAAGTCTTATACGACTACCCAGTCTCGAGTCTTCCATTCAGCTGTCTTGGAAGAAGCTCGTGCTCAGGAGATTCTTTGCAAGGAACAGCAGCAGACATCGAGGCGCCATACCCCAGCAGTTACACCAGCCCGAGCCACTCAGAGTGGACCTATTAGGAGGGCCACGGGACAGTTCCAGCAGAGGCCCTCACCTTATCAGAAGCCCGTTTGCCATTACTGCAGAAAACAAGGACATCTCCAGAGCGACTGCAGGACTCGCCTCGGATTATGCTTGAGATGTGGATCCAATCAGCACATGCTCAAGGATTGTCCGGAGCAACATGCAATAGTACAAGCTCGGCAGAACCCGAGACCTACAGCCCCAGCTCTCCCAGCACCACGGCCCGTAGCAGGAGCACCTCGTCTACCATTGCCTCCCCAAGGCGTACAGTACAACCAGGCCAGAGCTCATGGCCCGGGACAGAATTATGGGCAGGCATTCTCACTTGCTGTTGAGGATATAGAGACAGAGGCGGAGGTTATAGCAGGTATGGTTCTAGTTGCATCTTTTCCTGCTATTACCTTATTTGATACTGGAGCCACACATTCATTTATAGCCACTAGTTTTGCCACTAGACACAATATTACCATCACACCTTTAGCTAAGAATGTTAAAATCCTTACTGGAGGAGGAGTTGTACCTGTTAGTGGTATTTGTAGACTTTGTCCTGTAGTGATAAATGGCAGAGAGATGATGGCACGACTTCTTGTATTCCCTATGTCGACATTTGATGTGGTTCTTGGAATGGACTGGTTGAGCCAGCATTTCGCTTTCATAGACTGCCATAGGAGCAGTATTATCTTTAGACCACCGAATGCGGCAGAGTTTGAGTTCACCAAAGAAGACGGAGAGAGTTGTGATGCACCCGCATCGGGAACACATATGATGATGCATGACACCCCACAGCACCCTATTATCACCGAGTTTGAGGATGTATTCCCCGAGGAATTGCCAGGACTACCACCTGACCGAGATATTGAGTTTTCTATTGAGCTTATTCCCGGAGCCGAGCCTATTTCCTCCCGAGTATATCGTCTGGCACCCAAGGAGTTGGTAGAGATGAAGACGCAGATTGATGACTTATTAGAGAAGGGATTTATTCGTGCCAGTGCGTCACCATGGGGAGCACCCGTTCTTTTTGTGCCTAAGAAAGACGGGACAGTAAGAATGTGTATTGACTACAGAGCATTGAATACAGTGACGGTAAAGAACAAGTATCCCTTTCCGCGTATAGACGATTTATTTGATCAACTGAGTGGAGCAAAAGTATTCTCCAAGATTGACTTACGATCGGGCTATCACCAATTGAAGGTTCGGAAGGAAGATATTGCCAAGACGGCCTTTCGATCGAGGTATGGACACTACGAGTTATTGGTCATGCCTTTCGGTTTGACTAATGCTCTCGCAGTTTTCATGAATTTAATGAACAAGATCTTTCACCAGTACTTAGACAAATTTGTTGTAGTCTTTATAGACGATATCTTGATTTACTCCAAGAGTCAAGAGGAGCATGAGCAGCATCTACGGATAGTTTTAGGAACATTGAGGAATGAGCGACTTTTCGCGAAGCTTAGCAAGTGTGATTTCTTTCTCAGGGAGGTATCATTCCTTGGTCATATTGTTACGGGCGATGGTATATCAGTAGCCCAGAGAAGATCACAGCAGTCAAATCATGGCCCGCTCCCACATCAGCTTCTGAGGTGAGAAGTTTTCTCGGACTTGCAGGTTACTACCGACGGTTCGTGGAAGATTTCTCTCGAATAGCGGGGCCTATGACTCGATTAACTTGCAAGGATCAGGAGTTTGTATGGACAGACGAGTGTCAAGCCGCTTTTGACGAGTTAAAGAAGCGATTGACCACAGCACCGATCTTGACACTACCAGTGGGCCCAGGAGGATTTGTGATCTACAGCGATGCATCCGGGAAGGGATTAGGATGTGTATTGATGCAGCACGGTCGTGTAGTATCATACGCATCACGACAGTTGAGAGTGCACGAGAAGAATTATCCGACCCACGATTTAGAGCTCGCAGCAGTTATCTTTGCTTTGAAGCTATGAAGACACTACTTGTACGGCGAGAAGGTTGATATCTACACTGATCATAAGAGCCTCAAGTACGTGTTCACACAAAAGGAGTTGAATATGCGACAACGACGTTGGTTGGAGTTGATGAAGGATTATGAGATCGAGCTTCATTATCATCCGGGCAAGGCTAATGTCGTGGCAGACGCATTGAGTCGTAAGCCCATGGCACACTTTTTGACTACACAGAAGGAATTGATTAGAGACTTGGAGCAGCATGGTATTGAGGTAGTATTACCTGGAGCAGAAGGCGTATTAGCCAACCTTCAAGTTCAATCATCGCTGGTAGAGCGCATCAAGGCAGCATTGCCTAATGATGCTAGATTTCGACGACTGAAAGAGAGGACTGAAGCAGGAGAGCAGACAGGTTTGAGGATCCACTCAGATGGGACACTGCGATGTGGTGATCGCATTTATGTACCCAATGGAGATCCACGACAGGAGCTGATGGCCGAGGCTCACAGTTCGACTTACTCTATTCATCCCGGAGGGACCAAGATGTATCGTGACTTAGACAGTATTATTGGTGGCATGGAATGAAGCGAGAGATAGCTCGTTTCATTGCCAAGTACTTAGTATGCCAACAAGTTAAGGCGGAGCACCAGAGGACGGCCGGATTATTGCAGCCACTACCCATTCCCGAGTGGAAGTGGGAGCACATTACTATGGATTTCGTCACGGGTTTTCCTCAGAGTCCTAGGGGATGTGACGCAGTGTGGGTGATTGTTGATAGACTTACGAAGTCAGCCCATTTCTTACCTTTTATAGTGGGCCAGTCAACAGAGGTACTGGCAGAGATATATATGGAGCAGATTATGAGACTACACGGTGTGCCTATTAGTATTATGTCGGACCGTGACTCGAGATTTACTTCATATTTTTGGAGGAGCATGCAAGAGAGTTTGGGCACCCGATTGAAGTTTAGCACATCGTATCATCCGCAGACAGACGGCCAGTCGGAGCGTACTATTCAGATGCTAGAGGATATGTTAAGAGCGTGTATGCTTGATTTTGGCGGTTCGTGGGAAGACCATCTTCATCTTGTTGAGTTTTCCTACAACAATAGCTATCAAGCGAGCATTCAAATAGCTCCGTTTGAAGCCTTGTATGGTAGGAAGTGTCGGTCTCCTGTTTGTTGGAGCGACATAGGAGAGCGACAGCTATTGGGTCCCGAGTTGGTCTTGAGCACAGTGGAGACAGTGAAGAAGATTCAGGACCACCTGCGAGCAGCGCAGGATCGTCAGAAGTAGTGGGCAGATAATCATCGTCGACCCCTGGAGTTCAAAGAGGGCGACCATGTGTTCTTGAAGATATCCCCCACTAGAGGCACGATTCGATTCGGAGGACGTGGCAAGTTGAGTCCAAGATACATCGGGCCTTTCGATGTCTTAGAACGTGTTGGAGAGGTTGCCTATAGATTGGCCTTGCCACCGTCGCTAGAGGGAGTGCATGACGTATTCCATGTATCTCAGTTAAGGAGGTACGTGACGGACAGCAATCATGTGCTTGATCACTCCGAGATCACAGTTGGACCGAGTTTGTCGTACGAAGAGCAACCAGTAGGTATCCTCGATCGTCGAGTGAAGGTGTTACGGAATCAATCTATTCCATTGGTTCGCGTGGCATGGAAGCATCACTCGCCAGGGGAGTCTACTTGGGAGCGTGAGGACGACATCCATAATCGCTACCCGTATTTGTTCGAAAATGGAGGTATGTCTAGAATTTTAAGTGCTATTATATTTCCTTGCATTACATTAATCTCCCGACCTTAGTTTAATTTCGAGACGAAATTTTCTTTAAGTTGGGTAGGATGTAAACCCCCAATATTTTCCTAAATTATTTTAGTGCCTTAAAAGTTATTTTTATTTATTTGGTATATGCACGTAAATAGAAATGCATGTGTGTATATATTATATGTGTGCTGTTAATATTTCTATTAAATAAGGTATATAGTAAATTCTAGAATCTTTAGGAATTTATTGGTAAATTTTTAGGAGTTTATTGCTTGCTTAATATATATATATTGATATTTGATATATATATATATATATATATATATATATATATATATATATATATATATATATATATATATATATATATATATATATATATATATATATATATATATATATAATTACTGTAAAAGAATAAGTGGGGAGGGGACCAACCCACGTGGGGCCGGTCCACCTCACCCGACCCCCTCCTAAGCAACTAACTCAGCAGCAGCAGCTGCTAGTATTGAAACCGAGCCCCCCCCCCATATTCGAGTCCTACTCAAAACCGAAGAGCGGCGAACCCTATATATATAGCCTACTCGACCAAAAGCAAAACCCTAACCCCCCATATCTTTTCCCCCTCGTGAAGCCTACTCGACCCCAGACGAACAGCCCTAGCCACTGGCGGCATCGTACCATCGTGCAAACGCTGCGGAACATCCCAGGCCAACCACGCATCAGCGTAATCTCGTTTTGCCAAACAGCGAGGTACCCATCTTTCGATTCAAATTTCTTTGCATCCGTTCAACGAAAATTCGATCTATCGAATGCTGTGTGTAGTAGACATAACCCTTTTCAAAACGCTTCTGATAGAATCGAGCGAAACCCCATATATCTCTTGGTCTTTCGAACCAAACTTCCCGAAAAAATTGTCGAAACAGAACAGTTTCGGGGCAGTCCCAAACCCATATTTGGAAGCTAGAATCTTGGCGATTCTTCGACTGTTTTGTAAAACTAATTGAACACGTGTGAAGACAACATAACCACGATTGAAACGCAACTTGTAGATATATATTTCGATTTCTGTGTGAGAAATAAATCAGTGTTGAACTTGTGAGAAAAACTGTTTTCAAAATAGTAGATTTTAGAAAATTTCCTTCGATACGACGTACGCCCCGACAAACCGGGCGACATGGTCATGTGCTATACGTATCGAAAGGCACGTATGGACGTTACCGACATGTGGAACTGACGGAACTCAGTTTCGTCGCGTGTGCGCGACGAAATCAACGCGTATCCGTCGAGATACCCCCGTATCGACGTTTTGCAAACTTGCCCATAACTTCGTGTACAGTCGTCGATTCGAGATGAAACTTACGCCAACAGTTCCGGTTCGAAATTCTGGTCCTGTGTACCAAGTTTGGTTCGATTCTGAGAAGGTCGAATCGGAACCCATTTTTGGCGGGTCCGCGACCCACTCAAACGGGCGATTTTGTGCACGGCTCATCGGAATCCAAAACTGGACATACCGTTGAGTTCCTCTCCTCAAACTGAAACCGTAGACATGTAGTTTGACGACTTTAGAGACCGTAGACTTTGGCACGCGTTTCGGTGCAAAGCGGGTCCAACGACGGATATCGTTTTGACCCAAAATTATGATTTTGCCCCTGTTCCAGAATTTGACTTTTGGACAGGCGTTTTCTAGGTATATCTTCTTTACCGAGATCATTTTTGATGTTTGTTTCAGCGTCCGGAGTTGTTTGGAGATTGTGACGTTTCTTGGGTGACATTGTGATTACTTGGACTTGCCACTTTGCACCATCAGGCAAGATACCTTGCCACCTTACTCTGTGATTATTATATTCTTATTTTCAGTTGTTATTTTCAGTATTTTGATTCGGAATATTTAAACTGTGCAGCAATGGACTGCACAGGCAGTTGCTGGATCATGGGCCAACTGTCTTGGACACATGGCATCATTTGATTAAAATGCGCATGATCATGTGTAGACAGTTGCCACGAAATGAGCAATTGATGGCATGAATGCCATGTGTATTTTGTCATTTGTGTTGATAGAACGCGCACATTGAATTGCGCAAGCTTTGGATTGTGCCAACTTGAATTGCGCAGGAAATGGATTGCGCCAACATAGATTGCGCCAACATGGATTGCGCTGCCAGCTGTCCTCGAGCGCCGTGCTGCACGATTAAACGAACGGTCGCCTCGTTCTCCGCGCTGTCAGCTGTCAGAAGATTTGATTTGTGTCAGGTAATGATGGTGATTTGCCACGTCAGCCTGCGCACTTGGAAGTGTGCGCAATCTATCGTGCGCAATCTGAAGGATGCACAATCTGATGTCTGCGCAATTCATCTGAAAGTTGTATTTCTTGATTTTCTGACTTTGTTGATGTGTGCAACTTGATTTTTTAGGACCTACAAGACCCCCTTCAAAGTTTTCGAAAGTTGAATTTATTCAAAATTTCGAAATACTTTGAATTTTGAATTTGAAATCAATTTGCGCACGTAGTGAGCTGTCTGCGCAATCTGAGGGATTTAGCCCATTTTTAGGCGCAATCTAAGGCGGCCGTTTCGTTTTAAAAAACTATAAATAGTTCTTCAATTCCTTCGAAGTGTTCTTTACTTGCTTTCCTCGTGTTGTTGAGAGAAAAACTTCTGAGCTCTTCCTTTCTTTCCTCTTCGACGATCTCAATGGCTCCTCGACGATCTTCTGCCACTGCTAAGGGCAAGGCCCCCGCCGAATCATCGACTAGGGCTGCGCGACGAGCTTTGCGCCATGAAACTGCTCATCCAGCAATGATAGGTAGATAACCTAATCAAAAACTCTTTTTAGAGTTTTGATTTTACTGTTCCTTTCAGAATCCATCTCTTTTTAGAGAT
The DNA here is from genome assembly GCA_029216955.1 of Iris pallida. Lineage (NCBI taxonomy): Eukaryota > Viridiplantae > Streptophyta > Magnoliopsida > Asparagales > Iridaceae > Iris > Iris pallida. The sequence continues at coordinate 15,783,341 of JANAVB010004998.1, read as the reverse complement.
AGGATCATACTGCGCCACCCCTTTTTAGGGCTCTGGTTGCACAAATCAGTCCACTCTTCATTTTTATGAAGGACGACTCTCTGCGCAATCGTTGAACTGCGCTGACAAAAGTCAGCGCAACTTGCTGATTTGCGCGAGACTGTCAGCGCAAACTGATGTCCATTTGCTTGCGCAATCTGATTATTTACGCAATCTGATATTGCGCAATTTGATTTTGCACAATTTAATTTTTTGCGCAAACTGAATCTTTGACTTTGACTTATACTGAAATTTTTTTTGTTTCCTCTGTCTGATGCAGTTAATACTAGAGAAGACCCAGAATATGAGAACTTTGTAGGGACCCTTTCGGAATCAGAATATAAAGAGGACTTGTCACATGTGCACTATTCTCAATATGATCTGCCGACCTCCCGTCAGGCCATTTTGATATCCCAAGACAATAAGACACTGCAATGTTTGATGAACGGACAACCTCTGGAAACGGCAGATGCTGTCATACACAAGAAACCATTATTCTTATTCGGTGAAGCTTTTGAGAAAAGTTCTCAACCGAGACAAAGAATGGAAGAAAGGATTGTCCATCAGACGGATAGATCTTTCTCGATACCAAATGTTCCACGCTGCCTCCCATTATCCCGGTATGCTCATGCGAGCTATCCGAGGAAGATGGAATGGAACCTTACACCATTCCAAGATGCCCGTCCAGGAAGAATTTTTGTGAAGAAGGGGCCGAACAAGAAGGATATGTTCTACAGTTCCTCCGAACGGTACAGTGTTTTGTTGAGGGGTCTGAAATCCGGTTGTATTCCGCCGGAGAATTCTTCCTTGTTAATGCCCATCAGAACTCCAATTTTCGCAAATGAATTTGCGAAGGTCGAAGGAAGATATCCTGAGCAAGACATCAGACTAACTGGATTGGTGAATCCAGATTTTAAAAGATAGAGCTGCATAGCAAATTGGATTCTGACCAAGTTTGAAAGCGAACTGCAGCAAATCAACTTGTACCAAGCAGTGCATGCCACTGTCTATGGTTTTGCTCCGAACCCTCACCTGTTCTTGGCTCTAGCAGAGAGGTACAATTATAGAACAGGGACCTTCATGACTCCCGACGGAGAAATCGGGTTTGCACTCCATGAGATGAAATACATCTCTTACTTGCCAATGGGAGATGCCCCATACGAAGAATTTGTTCCAACCAATGATGAGTTGGACAGACTCCGGAGAGAGAATGCAGAAATGGTAGCAGTCTTCGAGGAACTGCTATGCCATTACAAAATTTGTTCCCTGTTCTATAAAAGTGCCACATCAAACACTTGCTATTCCTCGAAATGGCTACCTTATCTGTTCCTTAACCACATTCAAGAACCAAAGACCAAGGAACATGACAGATGTTATCTTGATTTCTTTAAGCCATTGAGCAACACAGAAGTGAAGAAGTTGATGGAAGAAAGTGGTGATTTTGATAAAGAGATGAAGGATGATTATCAATGTCCTCCTTTGAAGAAAGGAGATACTCTCGAAAGTTATCTGAGAGTAGGATATAGACCGATGTCAAAAGAAGCCCAATTAGCAGGGTTTCTGACACATTGGCTCCGTCGGTTTGTAGTCCCGGGATCCAGTGCTGTAGACCGCTTCCATCGCGGTGTTCTTTTTGCTGCCGTTAGATTAGTCTTCGGCTATAAGATGGATCTTCTGTCAGCAATGACTTGTAAGCTGAATGCTGGTCTTCGTCTATACGTCGATCTGATGCTGAAGTCCAAGGGTGAAAAAGAATTTCCACGATTGGAATTACCATATACATATCTATTTGGGTGGTTGCTCCTTCACCATCCCACTTTGATGGATCCCGGCATGGGACCGGTCGACGGCAGTTTTTTACGGAGATACTCCAATGGTAAGTGGAAATTCACTGCTCTGAGAGATTGTAGATATGCTCTAAACTTGAGTAAAGGATGGAACTTTTATTGCACCCATCCTCCTGCTGGTTACGAACAAATGCGGACAAATATAATTGACTCGCAGATGCATCCTCTGAGCCGTGCAGCTTTTGAGTGGTTGAAAACAATTCGACCGTCCCATTTGGTGTACCGGTTTGAAGATGAATGTTATTTAGAGCCATATCTACCCAATCGATTTGCCCGTCAGTTCGGGTACGATCAATTCCATGTGGGGAATGCTATCACATGTCTTCAGGGAAAGGGTTATTTGATAGATGGGGCCCGAGCATGGGCTTATTATAATGCTCGAGATATGAAATCGACGTTCTCGATGCCTGTAAACAGCAATCACGGCCCTCGGATGCTGTTTACATATTCGGTTTTTTATACATCTTCAAACACCTTTGCTGAGAATTTTAACCTCACGGATAGCTTCGCATCTTCAACAAGATTGAAGAGGGGAGGAGTCGTCATGTCGCTCATAGGAAATGACGAAGTACATGAGCCAGAAGATGCACCTTTGGAAGCTTCAAGGGATGTTATGTTCCCTCAAGAAGTTAACGTGCCACTACGTGTCTCTTTGAAAGTGGGCAAATCTCCAGCAAAAAGGAGGAGAAGAGAGGAGCCTCCTGCTCCAGCAGCAAAGAAGAAATTGATCTTAGATCATTCTTCTGAAAAGATTACAACTAGATCTCAATCTCGGCAGCTGGCCGAGACAATCCAGCAAGAAGAGGCCACTACACCGACCTCTATCCAAAGACAAGTCGAGACTGTAAATATAGAGAGCCCTGAGAGGCCCCTAAAAAGAAAAAAGCTGGCCCAAAGAAGAAATCGAGCCCTGTCTTCAATGGTAATGGATGCTGCAGCTGGATTAACTTTGCCATCTCCCACTCCTATTTCAGAGCCTAGGAATAAAACTCCTAGTCCAGAACATGGAGAAGAGATCGAGCAGAGGAAAGATCTTGATCCGAGAACTGAGGTCGAAGAGCCCAGAGAAAGTATTATGGAGGAAGTGGAAGAACAGCAAAATGTTGTACACTCTCTTCTACCTGCTGCGGAGATGATTCAACTTTCGCCTACTCCTAGAACCCTCCGCGAAGAGGAAGATCGCGAAGTGATTGCGGCTCTAGAAGATTGCAGTTACAGCCCGCTGGATGACTATTGTGACCAAGCTGCAAATACCAACGGGAATGCACCAGAAGAAGATGAAGATGAAGAGAGCTCTTCGTCTGAGAATATTGATGAATATATGCAAGATCTCGAAAGAGATGATGAAGAGCATATATCTCCTAATGCTGTTGATGGTACCTTGAATCCTGAAAAGGATGTTGAGGTTTCAGAAAATGTTGCTGATACCTTAAATCCTGAAAAGGATGTTGAGGTAACAGTATCTCCAGAAAAAGCATTAGATGAAGAAGCTCCGGAAGAAACTCCGCCACTGATCTTCAAGGTATAAAATGAAATTAGCAATCTCTTCTTAAATAGATTGATAGCTAACGTCTTTATTTGTATTTCCTGCAGATCTTGAGACTTTTCTAGCACCTCCGACGTGCACAGACATAGTGCCTATAACGACGGTGGTTGTTAGTAGCAGTCATCATCTATCCTGTGGTTCTGAAGCGGGCAGTAGTCAAGCTGTTATGACTGAAGCTACTTCTGCTCGGCCAGAGTCTACCCCAGCAGATGATAGGCTCATTGCTGGGTTCAACCATGGTAAGATAATTTATATCTTTAATCTTCTTGGACAATAGCAAACAACAGGCAAAAATGATAATTTTTTCTTTTTGCAAAAGAACAACCAGGAGGGGCAACTAGCTCCACTTTGGCTCCTTTGTTCAAAAAGCCTGCTGTCCAAACGCGAGAGATTGAACGTCCCACGGCCTCATCATCAACATGAGTGGCTGCAACTCCTGGTGCTATAGCAACTAATAATCTTGTGATCCAATCATTTACCAGATGTTTTTTTGAATCTTTGAAACCTCTAATTAATAGAATGATGGAAAAAAAAGGGTACTGATTTTTTCATGGTTAGAGGTCCAACCTCTTTCTTAGTAAGAGCTATCCAGGAACAAGGTGATGAGGCTCAAGCCACTCTCCTGGATCATATTTTGAATGAATTAGAGATTTCCATCAAAAGCTATAAAGAGCTCAACCAAGGAGACATAGAATCTCTAGTGCAGGCAGAATTCGAGCAACTGGCTCAAGCAGCTGACATTGAAAGGGTCAATCTCCAGAATCTTTTGGAAGCCTTCTCTGCAAAATCTGCTGAATATAACTCCAAGCTGGAATCAGTAACATTGATGGCCGAGAGAAAAGAGAAGAGAGATGCTGAGCTGAGGGCAGAAATTGCTCGTCTTCAGAAAGAGTTAGAAGATGAAGTTACTGATCATCAACTTGCAACCCAACAATTTAATGCTCTGATTCAGGAGAGGGATGAGTACGTGGAAGCTCATAATGCTGAGATTACTCGCCGAATGGTGACCATGCCTGCTTTCAGTGAAGAAACCGGGATGGAAGAAGCCAGGAGGAGGGTGATGTCCACTCGTGAAGAACGGCTGCAGACTCTAAAGCAGCAGATCGATAATCTGATAATACCTCCGTCTTAGTGGAACATTTTGTATCTCTATATCTTTTTGAAGTATATATGTTTTTGTAATGTCTTATATTTCGATTAATAAAAGACATTTTTGCTGTGGCTCCATTATTTTGTTGAATATCTTGTTCAGATATAAATAATAGAGATAGAAAATATATTCAGAGGTGCAAGACATGATATATTTCTTGATAATTTTGTAGAAAATAATTATATTCATTATATCTGCTCAGAGGTAATATAGACGTGGCAGAATATACTGAACATTATTATTTCAATTGACAACTTAATCGAAACGATAAATTGCTGATGTGGATATGAGATGAACGGGAAAACCGTCAAATGATGGAATGAACGGACAAACCGTCAAAAATGGAAAATAACGAACGGATGAACCGTCAAATGATGATGAATGAACGGGTGAACCGTCGGATGATAATGAACGGACGAACCGTCAAATGAATGTGAATGGGTGAACCATCGGGTGAATGTAATGAACGGACGAACCGTCAAGTGAATTAAATAAACGGATGAACCGTCAGATGAATGTGTCGCTTCGTTATTTGGAGAAATCTCTGCCTATAAATAGAACAAGAATTTAGCAGAAAGGAGCACTTCCACTTTTCCAACATAAAAATGTCGTCTGAAGATGCACCCAAGAAGACTGAACTCGCCCCGAAGGTTGAAGAAGGCGTTGAAGAACGTTCTGTCGATCCAGTTCAATCAAAGGAGGCAGAAGTAGGCGAAGGTTCGTCTGCACCCAACCCACCGCGCGACATCCTGGACTTTCTGCTTGAACCATGAAGGACCGAAGAAGAAGAAGCCATGAGGATGGCTGCTTGCAAGTTCCTAGTGGGTTCCAGCAAGGAGGTTCTCGGCTCTTTTGCTGACCATGTTTTTGAAAAGGACGACAGTGGTCCGCGTCCAAATGTAGAGAAGGATGATAGTGACCTTCCTTAATATCATGTACTATGATGAAATAAAATTTTATTTATGAACTTGGACTTGTCTGATGATTTACAAGCATTTACATTTATATATAGTACTTTTTAAGAAATTTGCTATTGATAGGCATCATTGCAATTCGTCCATCCAGTTCTGAGAGTTGATAAGCTCCATTTGAGAAGACTTTGCTTACAACGTAGGGACCTTCCCACTTTGCGTCGAATTTGCCTTTACTCATATGAGTCATAGTCATAGGACGTCTGACTGTTAAAACAAGTTCTCCTTGCTGAAAGGCTCTGACCTTCACTTTACGGTTGAAAGTCTTAGAAATGCGAGCTTGGTGTAACTCAATATGTTGTTGAGCCATTAATCGCTTCTCATCAAGTGCCTCTAATTCTTGAAGTCGAAGAAGATCATTGTTCTCTGTAGTGAACTCGTTAGCAATGGCAATCCTTAAAGAAGGAATTTGAAGTTCTAGAGGAAGAACAGCTTCACAGCCATATACCAAAGAGAAATGTGTAAAACCGGTAGGGTTGCGGACCGTAGTTCGGTATGCCCATAGACACTCGCCAAGCTTTTCGCTCCAATTCCGTTTGTTAGTGGATACAAACTTTTTGAGAAGCTTGATAATAGTTTTGTTGAAGGCTTCAGCTAAACCATTAGCGGCAGGATTGTAGGCAGTCGAGGCGACATTGTCAATCCTGTGATCACCACAGAATCTGGTAAATTTCTGGCTGATAAATTGCGGTCCGTTGTCATGGATAATTCGTCGAGGGACACCAAATCGATAAATGACATGGTGTTTGACGAAGTTGATGACACTACTGGTCTTGACTTCAGCCAAGGGTATAGCTTCAGCCCACTTAGAGAAGTAGTCTGTTATTGCTAAAATAAACCGATGTCCTATAGAAGAAGGAGGATTAATAGGACCTATGACATCCATGCCCCAAGCTTCGAAAGGCCAAGAAGCGGCTGTCGGATGTAGAAATTCTGAAGGTTGATGAATGAAATCTGCATGGATTTGACAGGCTCGACATTTTCTTGCATATTCGATGGCATCTGATACCATAGAGGGCCGTAGTAACCCATTCTTCGGATACGATCCTGTAGTTTAGGACCGGGCTGATGTGCTCCGTAGACACCGTCGTGAGCTTCATGTAATACCTGTTTTGCTTCCTCACCAGCTAGATAGCGTAGAAGGAGACCGTCATAAGTTCGTCGATAGAGAGTTTTGGTGGTTTGATTGTAATAGAACCGTAAAGATCGTCGTCGAATACTTGTAGCCTCCTTAGGATCTTCGGAGAGTATGTCGTAAACCACGAAGTCGATGAAAGGAGTTCTCCAATCTTCATTGATAACATTTATTTCAGCAAAATTACTGAACTCGATGTTACGATTGTTTTCGACATAAAATAATTCTCGATTAGAGATAACCACCATTTGTTGTCTTCTGATGAAAACGGCTAAGACAACTGCAAGATTGGCTAAGACAGCTGCAAGATTGGCTAAGGCATCTGCTTCAGTATTGCAAGCTCGGCGTACATATTCAATAAAGAAAGCTTTGAATGATGTAGCCATGTTGATTGCTGCCTCAAAGTAAGGTACCAGATCTTGATGACGGACTTCATAAATTCCTCTAACCTGGTTAACAACCAGCTTAGAGTCGCCGTAAACTTCAAGATATTCGATATTCAATTGTTTGGCTAATTGAAGACCAATAAGTAGAGCATTATATTCTGCTACATTATTGGAACATGATTCATCTAGAGAGTAAGCTCTTTGGATAGTTAATCCGTCAGGAGAAACGAGAACAACTCCAACTCCTGCTACAATAGCACCGTTGGGTCCAATTCTGGATGCTCCGTCAAAGAATAGACGCCAGGTTGGAAATTCTTCAGAGATCATGTTGACTTCCAACGTCTCGTCTGGAATTTCATCGTAAAGCTTGGATGTTTCTGGTACAGGATGAGCCGCCAAGAAATCTGCCAGTGCTTGACCTTTGACAGACTTTTGAGGAACATACACCATATCATATTGGGCTAGAAGAATGGCCCATGTAGCAAGCCGGGAGTTGAGGGTACTAGGCTTTTTCATCAGTACCCGAAGAGGATTGACTCGGGATATGACATGAATGGTTTGACCAATGATATAATGTCTTGTCTTTTGAACGGCGAACATAAGGGCTAGACATTCTTTTTCAACCGGACTATAACGGTGTTCAGCACCAATCATAGTACGACTGAGATAGTAGATGGCTTGTTCATGACCTTCTTTATTCTTTTGGGCGAGTAAAGCACCCAATGAATGATCCATAGCACGGACATACATTAAGAATGGAATGCCTGAGATTGGTGGCACCAAGACTGGTGGATTCATGAGATATCATTTGATGTCGTCGAATGCTTGTTGACATTCTCCAGTCCAAATAAAAGATACACCCTTCTTCATTAGTTGAGTGAATGGTCTGCAGCGTCCAGACAAGTTCGAAATGAATCTCTTGATATATGCAAGTCGACCTTGGAATCCTCATAGCTCTTTTAGGTTGCGTGGAGGACGCATCTCTTGAATGGCTTTGATCTTCTCGGGATCTACGTGTATACCCTTAGAGGTAATGACGAAGCCAAGAAACATATCACTAGAGACACCCAAGAATGACTTGGTGGGATTCATCTTGAGCTGATGTTGACGCATGAGATTGAAGATTGTTCTCAAATCTTAGATATAATCTTCTTTCAGACGACTTTTAACAACGATATCGTCAACGTAACATTCGACTGTTTTACGAAGATAATCTTTGAAAATGGTACTCATGGTCCGTTGGTAAGTTGCACCAGCGTTCTTGAGACCAAATGGCATCACTGTGTAGCAATAGACTCCCCGAGGAGTACGAAAAGATGTGTGTTTTTCATCTTCGGGATTCATCTTGATCTGATTGTATCCAGAGAATCCATCCATAAATGTAAGCCCCCTGAATTTCCCGTATTATTTTTCGAATTTTCTAATGAATTATTTTCAATAATTCATTTCTATATAATTAATTTATGATCATTAATGCTCTTTACCGTGACTTGGAATTCTAGAGCATCAGGGATGCCAGTCTCTGGAAACTTTCTTCTTGGAGTTTGTAGTAGACGAGATTATCTTTATTTTGATATATCATGTCCTACTTGAACTCGTTCCCTTGTGCTCTTTTTGTTTCGTGCAAGTTCGGATCAATATTAGACCATTTAATTATTAATTGAATTCCCACTCTTTTCCTTGATCATCATATGCACGTTACCGTGACTTTTAATTTAGGAGCACCAGACTAGTCATTTTCTCGAAACCAACTTGTCATGTTTGATCTACTCGAGACGCTCTTCACCCATGACCTTCGTGTCCTACTCAGACACTCCATTTTGTGCACCATTTCCTTCGCACAACTTTCGGTCCAATTTAGGCCAATTAATTATCTACCGTGAAACCTGATTTAATTTCCAATTTAATTTTCGGGCCCGATATTGGTCCAATCCAGTCGACCCAATATATGGCCCTGGCCTGTTTTGAGTAAACTATGCCGGTGCCACTTGCGTGCCACAATTTCGATCTCCCTTGTGCTCCCATTCCATCCGTGATTTTAATTGGTTTAAATTATTAATTAATTAAACCTTGGCTTCGACTTTGTCCAAACTTGGCCCAACGTCCGACCCAGTTTGGCATGGACCCTACCATGACTGCCCATACACACCACTTTTGTGTTTGCCTTTTTCCTTGCTCTAAAATATCCTCTCTACACAAATATCTTATTTTTCTTTCTATTATATATATATATATATATATATATATATATATATATATATATATATATATATATATATATATAATAGAAAGAAAAATAAGATATTTGTGTAGAGAGGATATTTTAGAGCAAGGAAAAAGGCAAACACAAAAGTGGTGTGTATGGGCAGTCATGGTAGGGTCCATGCCAAACTGGGTCGGACGTATATATATATATATATATATATATATATATATATATATATATATATATATATATATATATATATATATATATATATATATAAATATATATATATATACATACATATATATATAATACACACTCTCTCTCTCTCTCTACATTTAAATCTCTCTCCTCACACACATTAATCACCCCCCTTACTGCCGGCCACCTCACACCCTCTCTCTCTCTCAAGTTCTCTCTCCTCTAAATATCTATCTCTCATTCTCTCTCTCTCTCTCTTCCTACATATTATATACATACACATATAACTTTTTCTCTCTCTCTCACCTCACCCCATCACTATCACCACACTCACCACTCCCCTCTCTCACAGCCGAACAACAATCCCCCCATGCTGTACACGAACACCCCCCCTCCTCCATTTCTTCTTCTTCCTCACTACTTCTTATTTTTTTTCCTTTATTCAAATCATCATCCCCACCACCATTTTACACTAAAACCACCATCACCACCATGAATCACCACCACCACCACTTACTCCTCCATCACCTCCTCCTCCGCCGCCGTGCCCCGCCGGGCAGCTGCCGCCATGGCCGCGCCACCGTGTGGCCGACGACCCCCGCGGCCAGTGCATCCGCGCAGCTGCAGCAGCAGCTCGCAGCCAGTGCTGCGACAGCGTGCGCACCGGCAGGCCGCGCGCGCACCGGCAGGCCGCGCGGTGCAGCGCCGCCGTCGCCGGCCGTGACCGGCCCCCCATGGCCGGGCGAACCCTCAGGCGAGGTCCCCTCGACGCCCACCCTCATCCCCGGCGCGTACGATAGTCGATTCGTGCGTTTGGCACGGGTTCCCGTCGGCGCGCGTGGGAACGGAGTACAGTTTCGACGTTTCGGGACAACGACTTTGCGTACGTTTTTCGAGAAATCCGACCGTTGGATCGGCAATTTCTTTGATCCGTCTCAATCTAGGTATATACCCCTTCATCCCTCTCAAATTTCACCCGTTAATTTCGTCGTTTGATACATCAAAACCGGCCACCAAGTTGACGTTTTAATTTGTACTGTTTTTGGACAGTTTTGCGACGTCAACTTCGCGGGTTCGTATCTTCGTCGACGCAGCTCCGTTTTGCGCGCCACCAGTTCCTATGCGAATCTGGTATAACCCTCTTCCTGCCCCCTTTAGATTTCATTTCAGTTTGAGCTTGTTAGGTCGGTCGAATTCGACGCCAAAGTTGGCCGTTCGAATTCTTTAATTTGCACTAGTTAAATTCCATTTTTGAACCCAGGACTCCGGATTCAAATTCTGACACCACCAGTAGACTCGTGGCGTCGTTCTGGTATGTTTTCATATAAAGTTTGTTTGATTTGGAGAACATGGGCCTGGCACGCATTTCGGTGCAAAGCGGGTCCCACTTTCTGAGTCAACGGAACTTTTTGATGTCGGCTCATCGGAATCCAATTCTGGATATACCGTTGAGTTCGTATCGTCATTCTGGACTCGTTGACATATAATTTGCTAGGTTTTAGTGGACATTGGTTCCGGCACGCATTTCGGTGCAAGTCGGATACCAATATCCGGGCCAACGGGTCATTTTGAGATCGGCTCATCGGAATCCAATTCCGGATATACCGTTGAGTTCGTATCATTATTCTAGACTCGTTGACATATAATTTGCTGAGTTTTGAAGACATTGTTCCGGCACGCATTTTCGTGCAAACCGGATTCCAAATGTTCGCGTCAACGGACCAGTTTGAGATCGGGTCAACGGAATCCAATTCTGGATATACCGTTGGGTTCGTATCGTCATTCTGGATTCGTGAACATATAATTTGTCAGATTTTGTGCACTTTTATTTTGGCACATTTTTCGGTGCAAAGTGTGTCCAACGGCGGACATCATTTTGGCCCAAAATTACCGTTTTGCCCTTGTATCCAAATTGGACTTTTGGACAGGCTATCCTAGCTGATTTGACCATTCTGGACACGTTGGTGATGTTAGTTTCATCATCCGACAACATCTGTAGATTCTTCCCTTTTTGTGTCACCCTATTATTATAATATTTTCTCCTTTTGGTTGTTTTAGAGACCTGTCGATTTCAGTGATTTCTAAATCACTGAAATTCATAAGTTGACCTTGTAGATGGTTATAGAGACTAGCGTGACCATGGTCGACTACCTTGACTAGATGTCGAAGTAGAGTCAACAGTTGACCTAGGTTTGATCAGACTTGACCAACGTTGACTTTTTGACCAAAGTCAACTGTAGGTCAACCATTGACCTATTTAACCTAGATTAGACTTAGAGTTGACCAGAGTTGACCAGTTGACCAAAGTCAACTGTACGTCAACCTTAACCCAGTTTGTCTTAGTTTGACTTAGTTTGACCTAGATGTTAGTATGTCATTTGACCCTGATCAGCTCTTGTATTATTTCATCTTTAGGTCTGTGGCTTTACTCTGAACCCTGATTCATATTGACAGCAGGACCCCAGGCGAGTACATTCTCTGATAACTTATTCCCAATTTATGATAACTGTTATGATTCATGTACTTAGTGTTGATATGCTTATTCCTGGCACATGGTTCTCACGGATTGGTATTCTTGGATCCCGACGAGAGATGTTTCTCCTTCTTAGGTTGGGATGTATTGTGCAAGCACCCTTGTAGCTCTTGCTCGATATGTGGTCACTGATTCTAGAGAAGGTTCGCGACCTTCTCATTAGAATCCCGTGCAGTGACGTGTCCTGTTTGGATCCATTCTACCAGTTGGGGTAGGGGGAGTAGTAGCGTATGCCTGTGATCATATCCCCTTGCATTCTTGAACAGTGTGAGTCATATACCGCACTTATGACTTGCCAGGCCGATTCTTGACAGTTACCCAAGCCGATCACAAGTTAAAACTGCTACTCACACACATTGGATATATGGCTTACCTTGATTTGTGTACATACCCTGATTTAGTTCTACTTTCTTGTTCTAGCTCTAGCTCTACAGCTTACCATGCCATGATACATATATGTACACTCCATGATTTTATTGTATATGCTCTATTTACAGTCTTATAGCTTTTATTCTATCTTGAGATCTGTTATGAGATATATGTACTCGTTCCATCCTGACCGGATATGTTGATAAATTTTAGGAGTAGTTGTGCCCTCATTATTGGACTTCATGATGTTGCTAGCTGAGGTGGATCTCACTATTCTTCTATGTGAGTTGTCTAGTAGTTATCCTTAGTTAGTCTTGTTGTTCCTTCTTTATTTTCCAGTCTTATGATCATTATAGATTCTAGTTGTTCGAGTGATATTCTTATTATTTCTTGTCTTATCTTCCTTAGTTTTCGTGATGTGACATGTAGTTATGGATTCTTAGATGTTGTAGCTAGTATAGTATACTTGACAGCGTTCTACCGCCGATACCGCGACGTAGGTTGGGCGTGGCCCACGTATTCGTACCCGTATATCCGGGTGCAGGTCGTGACACGTTTTTAGTGGTAGCCCATGCTGGTCAGACTTTGCAGTTAATGCGAAGTCGTAGTAGTGCTTGAGCTTATCTGTACTACTACGAGCCTGCCCTAGGATTAAGGTTGAGTCATGGAATATTTTAGGATTTGGTACTCAGTCACATATTAGGAACTCTTGGTAGATTCCAGGGATGGCCCCTGGGAATCTTATTTCGAAGGCTTTCAAATCTTTTCCTACTTGTTTTCATTCGTCATGATTTTTGAAATATCTGTCCGTATCAAACTTTATTCCTTCTTGGGATGAGTCTGTGGACCCCGGAGGGAAGGTATAAGTTGGACTTGTATATCATCTAGGTTTGGGAGAGAATATGATTTACCAACCTCGTATCATGGTCGAGGTTTGTTTTAGATTATATTCCACCATTTTCTATCTTGACCTAGGTAGTACCCTCGGGACTTTCCCTGAAATTTTCCTCTGAACCCTATCTCGGAAGTTGTTTCCGTTGTTTCTATTAACTTACCCTTGACTTGTTGAAATTTAAATCTTAATATTCGTTGTTGACCTTTAATTTTGTTTTGGATAATTCTTTTAAGAATTGAGTTAAGATATCCTGATAAACATATTTTGGACAAGGACGATGAGAACGGTAAGTGTCTACTTTATTTATGGAGTTTAGAATTCATTGCAGTCATATTAGCTAGCGAGACATGGACATGGAGCCTGATTTTGGATATACTATCCTAGTTATGTCATTTAGGTTCTCTTGCAGCCATACCGGGTGGCGTGGTAAGGAATCTAGATGACATAATTATAGGGTGTATACCATGGTTATGGACTTCATTGTTTATTACCGCTATGCTTACTGGCATGGCGAGAATTCTGGCAACATGATTTGGGATAGACGTGTATGGTTATCAGATCGTATCTTAAATTGATTCACTTGTTTTAACCTATTGGGCAAGAGCAGTTCCTACTATTACTTCTGTTTTTCCATTCTTCTCTTCCTCATCGTATGGTGATTTCCTCATCTTACCCTTACTTCCTCCGTCTTGATCAATTATGTCCTGATTCCACCAATTACCTATCTCGTATCTACTTCTGTCAGCCATACTTTGAAAACCTTGAAAATTTTAGAATTTTCATATCTTTTATCTTGGGAGAGATCGGGGAAGTATCGTAATCATCCGTCTCAGAGTAGACATTGTTGGTAGTAGTCGAAGCAGAGCGAGATGATTACCCCGGCTTCCTCCTACGATCCCATATTCAGGTTTCTATGATAACAAAAGCAATTCAATTCTACACCCTTGATTTGTTTATTATATTTTGATATCGTGAGATTGATCCTCTCTGATTGACCAATCGATTCTGGTTGTCTAGTTTATCGTGCCAAAGAGTCTTGATTGTTGATTGAACTTAAATGGTTTCGAATTCCATTGTGATATAATTTCCTTCTTAGATGCTCGTGTCCCGACTTCGTTGATTTTGTTCTCCATCTTGCCCAAATTCTGATTTACTCAAGACTTGAACAATTTCAATCGTGCTGAGACTAAACTATTTATTTTCATCATGATTGGACAATGCTATCATCACTCGTGCTTTAACTTTCGATTCAATTCTGGCAAATGACTAAATTCTATTCCAATCACGATTAGGCTTCATACTATCCTTGATTATCCCGGAGTCTTATTTTCTGAATCGTGTCCCAATGACTTAACTTATCTATAATCGTGCCTATATGATTCTGTTCATATTTTGATTCTATCTTGCGAAAATTTTTCATCGTGCCTGAATAATTGTGAATTGAATATCTTAATCGTGCAAACTTGTCATTCTATGATCGTGCCTAAGTTTTTGCCTAAAACTTTCTATCTTGTTTTACCCCTACTACAACCTTAATTTCGAGGACGAAATTTCTGTAAGGTGGGTAGGATGTAAGCCCCCTGAATTTCCCGAATTATTTTTCGAATTTTCTAATGAATTATTTTCAATAATTCATTTCTATATAATTAATTTATGATCATTAATGCTCTTTACCGTGACTTGGAATTCTAGAGCATCAGGGATGCCAGTCTCTGGAAACTTCCTTCTTGGAGTTTGTAGTAGACGAGATTATCTTTATTTTGATATATCATGTCCTACTTGAACTCGTTCCCTTGTGCTCTTTTTGTTTCGCGCAAGTTCGGGTCAATATTAGACCATTTAATTATTAATTGAATTCTCACTCTTTTCCTTGATCATCATATGCACGTTACCGTGACTTTTAATTTAGGAGCACCAGACTAGTCATTTTCTCGAAACCAACTTGTCATGTTTGATCTACTCGAGACGCTCTTCACCCATGACCTTCGTGTCCCACTCAGACACTCCATTTTGTGCACCATTTCATTCGCACAACTTTCGGTCCAATTTAGGCCAATTAATTATCTACCGTGAAACCTGATTTAATTTCCAATTTAATTTTCGGGCCCGACATTGGTCCAATCCAGTCGACCTAATATATGGCCCTGGCCTGTTTTGAGTAAACTATGCCGGTGCCACTTGTGTGCCACAATTTCGATCTCCCTTGTGCTCCCATTCCATCCGTGATTTTAATTGGTTTAAATTATTAATTAATTAAACCTTGGCTTCGACTTTGTCCAAACTTGGCCCAACGTCCGACCCAGTTTGGCATGGACCCTACCATGACTGTCCATATACACCACTTTTGTGTTTGCCTTTTTCCTTACTCTAAAATATCCTCTCTACACAAATATCTTATTTTTCTTTCTATTATATATATATATATATTTTTTATATATATATATATATATATATATATATATATATATATATATATATATATATATATATATATATATATATATATATATATATATATATATATATATATATACATACATATATATAATACACACTCTCTCTCTCTCTACATTTAAATCTCTCTCCTCACACACACAAATCACCCCCCCTTACAGCCGGCCACCTCACACCCTCTCTCTCTCTCAAGTTCTCTCTCCTCTAAATATCTATCTCTCATTCTCTCTCTCTCTTCCTACATATTATATACATACACACATAACTTTTTTTCTCTCTCTCACCTCACCCTATCACAATCACCACACTCACCACTCCCATCTCTCACAGCCGAACAACAACCCCCCCATGTTGTACACGAACACCCTCCCCATTTCTTCTTCTTCATCACTACTTCTTGTTTTTTTCCCTTTATTCAAATCATCATCCCCACCACCATTTTACACTAAAACCACCATCACCACCATGAATCACCACCACCACCACTTACTCCTCCATCACCTCCTCCTCCGCCGCCGTGCCCCGCCGGGCAGCTGCCGCCATGGCCGCGCCACCGTGTGGCCAACGACCCCCGCGGCCAGTGCAGCCGCGCAGCTGCAGCAGCAGCTCGCAGCCAGTGCTGCGACAGCGCGCGCACCGATAGGCCGCGCGCGCACCGACAGGCCGCGCGGTGCAGCGCCGCCGCCGCCGGCCGTGACCGGCCCCTCATGGCCGGGCGAACCCTCAGGCGAGGTCCCCTCGACGCCCACCCTCATCCCCGGCGCGTACGATAGCCGATTCGTGCGTTTGGCACGGGTTCCCGTCGGCGCGCGTGGGAACGGAGTGCAGTTTCGACGTTTCGGGACAGCGACTTCGTGTACGTTTTTCGAGAAATCCGACCGTTGGATCGGCGATTTCTTTGATCCGTCTCAATCTCGGTATATACCCCTTCATCCCTCTCAAATTTCACCCGTTAATTTCGTCGTTTGATACATCAAAACCGGCCACCAAGTTGACATTTTAATTTGTACTATTTTTGGACAGTTTTGCGACGTCAACTTCGCGGGTTCGTATCTTCGTCGATGCAGCTCCGTTTTGCGCGCCACTAGTTCCTATGCGAAGCTGGTATAACCCTCTTCCTGCCTCCTTTAGATTTCATTTCAGTTTGAACTTGTTAGGTCGGTCGAATTCGACGCCAAAGTTGGCCGTTCGAATTCTTTAATTTACACTAGTTAAATTCCATTTTTGAACCCGGGACTCCGGATTCAAATTCTGACACCACCAGTAGACTCGTGGCGTCGTTCTGGTATGTTTTCATATAAAGTTTGCTTGATTTGGAGAACGTGGGCCCTGACACGTATTTCGGTGCAAAGCGGGTCCCACTTTCTGAGTCAACGGGACTTTTTGACGCCGGCTCATCGGAATCCAATTCCGGATATACCGTTGAGTTCGTAACGTCATTCTGGACTCGTTGACATATAATTTGCTAGATTTTAGTGGACATTGGTTCCGGTACGCATTTCGGTGCAAGTCGGATACCAATATCCGGGCCAACGGATCATTTTGAGATCGGCTCATCGGAATCCAATTCCGGATATACCGTTGAGTTCGTATCATTATTCTGGACTCGTTGACATATAATTTGCTGAGTTTTGAAGACATTATTCTGGCACGCATTTCCGTGCAAACCGGATTCCAAATGTCCGCGTCAACGGACCAGTTTGAGATCGGGTCAACGGAATCCAATTCTGGATATACCGTTGGGTTCGTATCGTCATTCTGGATTCGTGAACATATAATTTGTTAGATTTTGTGCACTTTTATTTCGACACATTTTTCGGTGTAAAGTGTGTCCAACGGCGGACATCATTTTGGCCCAAAATTACCGTTTTGCTCCTGTGTCCAAATTGAACTTTTGGACAGGCTATCCTAGCTGATTTGGCCATTCTGGACACGTTGGTGATGTTAGTTTCATCATCCGACAACTTCTGTAGATTCTTCCCTTTTTGTGTCACCCTATTATTATAATATTTTCTCCTTTTGGTTGTTTTAGAGACCTGTCGATTTCAGTGATTTCTAAATCACTAAAATTCATAAGTTGACCTTGTAGATGGTTATAGAGACTAGCGTGACCATGGTCGACTACCTTGACTAGACGTCGAAGTAGAGTCAACAGTTGACCTAGGTTTGATCAGACTTGACCAACGTTGACTTTTTGACCAAAGTCAACTGTAGGTCAACCATTGACCTATTTAACCTAGATTAGACTTAGAGTTGACCAGAGTTGACCAGTTGACCAAAGTCAACTGTACGTCAACCTTAACCCAGTTTGTCTTAGTTTGACTTAGTTTGACCTAGATGTTAGTATGTCATTTGACCCTGATCAGCTCTTGTATTATTTCATCTTTAGGTCTGTGGCTTTACTCTGAACCCTGATTCATATTGACAGCAGGACCCCAGGCGAGTACATTCTCTGATAACTTATTCCCAATTTATGATAACTGTTATGATTCATGTACTTAGTGTTGATATGCTTATTCCTGACACATGGTTCTCACGGATTGGTATTCTTGGATCCCGACGAGAGATGTTTCTCCTTCTTAGGTTGGGATGTATTGTGCAAGCACCCTTGTAGCTCTTGCTCGATATGTGGTCACTGATTCTAGAGAAGGTTCGCAACCTTCTCATTAGAATCCCGTGCAGTGACGTGTCCTGTTTGGATCCATTCTACCAGTTGGGGTAGGGGGAGTAGTAGCGTATGCCTGTGATCATATCCCCTTGCATTCTTGAACAGTGTGAGTCATATACCGCACTTATGACTTGCCAGGCCGATTCTTGACAGTTACCCAAGCCGATCACAAGTTGAAACTGCTACTGACACACATTGGATATATGGCTTACCTTGATTTGTGTACATACCCTGATTTAGTTCTACTTTCTTGTTCTCGCTCTAGCTCTACAGCTTACCATGCCATGATACATATATGTACACTCCATGATTTCATTGTATATGCTCTATTTACAGTCTTATAGCTTTTATTCTATCTTGAGATCTGTTATGAGATATATGTACTCGTTCCATCCTGACCGGATATGTTGACAAATTTTAGGAGTAGTTGTGCCCTCATTATTGGACTTCATGATGTTGCTAGCTGAGGTGGATCTCACTATTCTTCTATGTGAGTTGTCTGGTAGTTATCCTTAGTTAGTCTTGTTGTTCCTTCTTTATTTTCCAGTCTTATGATCATTATAGATTCTAGTTGTTCTAGTGATATTCTTATTATTTCTTGTCTTATCTTCCTTAGTTTTCGTGATGTGACATGTAGTTATGGATTCTTAGATGTTGTAGTTAGTATAGTATACTTGACAGCGTTCTACCGCCGATACCGCGACGTAGGCTGGGCGTGGCCCACGTATTCGTACCCGTATATCCGGGTGCGGATCGTGACACGTTTTTAGTGGTGGCCCATGCAGGTCAGACTTTGCAGTTAATGCGAAGTCGTAGTAGTGCTTGAGCTTATCTGTACTACTACGAGCCTGTCCTAGGATTAAGGTTGAGTCATGGAATATTTTAGGATTTGGTACTCAGTCACATATTAGGAACTCTTGGTAGATTCCAGGCTTGAATCGTCATTGCTGCTGTTTGACTGGTTTAGCATTAGGCAGAATGTTCAGTTTGTGAGTAGCAATTTTGGGATCTAAACCTGGCATGTCTTCGTAACTCCAAGCAAAGACATCAATATATTCTTTTATAAGAAGAATCAACTCTTGCTTATCTGTTTTCGGAAGATTCTTGCTAATAAAGATTGGACGAGGTGACTCGCTTTCTCCTACATCAACTTGAACTAATTGATCTTCAGTAGGAGGTTCTCTTTGTTCAAATCGGAGTACCCACTGATTATCCATCTGTTGAGCCCAAGGATCTGTTTCAGGATTTTCTTCAATGTCCTCATCCTATCCTTCCGAAAGTTCAGCGGATACCATATTAGAAGATACGATTACACGATAGAATTCACCAATGCTAGTATCAGAATCCCATGACCTGGAATCAGAAGAGTTAGAACGTTCTTCGCTATCAGAGTCGGAAACTGCTGGGGATAACATCGGAGGAGAAGCATATCCGAGACCTCTTTTGGTCCTGCTGTAATACATTTCTGACTTTCCTTGTGGAACAGCGGTACGAAGAGGAGTCTTTCTTCCCTTACCGTAGTTGATGCCGCTTTTGAAGTCGTAGCCCATCTTTCGGACGATGTCTTTTGATTGTTGACTGTAACGACGGAATTGAAGATGTCCCGTGTCGTTAACTTTGCTATCATCCGTATAGCTAAATTTTTGTTCCGGTCTTTTACTAAAAAGTATTGGACGTTCACCTTTCTTGCGAGCAGGAACAATACGATATGAATCTTTTGGATGTTCACATGAAACTTCTGTTTGAAGAGATTGTACAACTCCCATTGAAAATGATTTGAAGCTACCTAACATATCCAAATAGCATTTAGTATGATAAATAACATCGGTATACTGGAAAGTAGATGCTTTTTCATTGATATGTACATATGTATTTACAGCAGGACCTTTAGCCTTAGCAGGCTTGGTCAGATTGATTACAAGAGGGGGAGAAGAAGAACGTTGAGGAAGCTTGTTACGACGAAGGTCAATAACAAGTGGCTCAGAGGAGGTGAGCTCCCTTTTTTCATTGTTGTGAGTTAAATCAACAACAAGTGGCTCAGAAGAAGTGAGCTGCTTTTTGTCCTTGTTACGACGTAAGTCGATAACAAGTGGCTCAAAAGAGGTGAGCTCCCTTTTATCTTGATCGTCATCAGTAGATTGCCTCTGGACTGGCAAGTGAATAGCCAGTGGTTTAGAAGACTGAGGATGAGAAACACGCCCTTTGACAGGTATAATAAGAGTATTTTTGGGCACTGCTTTTTGTTCTTCTTCAGTATCCATGGCCAATACCACTTTCATAAATTCTTCTTTATACATACGAGCATCGTTGCAATACGCTTCGACGCCTTTGAAAGGATAAAGGTCTGCAACTTCTTTATGAACTTCTCCTTTGTCATCAACATATTTGAAGCATTGATGAAGAGTTGATGGAACAACATTATGTTCATGGAGAAAGGGTCTTCCCAGGAGAGCATTGTAAGAACAACCATGATTGTCGATGATATAAAAGGTTACCTTTGTGCGAAGATTGCCTATTTGGAGTTTTAGGCGAATCTTACCCAAATGTTCACTCCTTCCTTGGTTGAATCCCAAGATAGTGGTGATTGTGCTTGAAAGACTATGTACTGGTATCTTTAATGCATCTAACATTGTCTTTGGCATGATACTGAGTGCAGACCCTGGATCTATCAGGATACTATCGACTTTCATCGAATCGACATACCCTGTATAGTAAAGAGGACGATCATGTCTATTATCCTCCAGCAGCATATCATCCTGAGTGAAAGTGATGTTTGGAATCAACTCCAGGATACTATGATAATGACGACAAGAGACCGGTTCGGCTTTCGGCTTTTTGAGAAGGGTTAGGCAAGTTTCAGCCTGCATCAGGGCTTCACTTAAAGTTTCTCGAGTCTCTTTAGAAAGGCGCAAGAGCTCGAAGATTGATAACCTAGCCGGTGTATTGGCTAGTTGAGCCAATATATCAAAGTTGTACGGCTTTTCAAGTCCTGTAGGAGATGATTTCTTCAAGGGTTTGTCAAAACGGACTTGTTGCTTGCCTTTGTCAGCAACCACCGGCTTAGGAGGAATATGTACTACAACTGGTGAAGATGTGGAAGGAATCTCTTCAGAGGAAGCAGGTTGTACTGGAATAGGTTCAGAAGAAGAAGTAGGATTCTCTTGAACTTCAGAATGATCTTTCAAATAGGCTTTCCCTGATCTGGTGCCTAACAGAATTTCTTCATCAACTATGGGATCAAAAGACACCATGTTGCAAGTCTTTGCCTTGCCTTTAGAACGATTTCTCTTCTTGGGAGAAGAGGGCATTTCGAATTCCGGAGCAAGATCGGGATGGATCCACATAATTTCACCGTTGTCAAGAGACAAGGGGACAAGACCTTCATTTGGTGGAAGTGGGAGATTCTCAATCTTAAGAGTAACTTTGGGAATAGGAATGACACCGTGCTGTACCATCTGCGGAGGAAAGTCACCAAACTGGACTGAAACCATATTCGCAGTAACAGTCTTCTCATCTTGCTGCAGAGTGACGACACCAGCATTAACAAGCTCTTGAATTTTGCCTTTGAGCACATAACATGCTCGAGTAGGATGTCCAATGAACCTGTGGTAGACACAGTATTTAGGATGATCTGTCTTACCGACTTCATCAGGTTTCTTTGGGTCTGGGATCTGAATCTTGTTGCTTTTGAGTAAACATTCAAAGATGCTTGCAGTGTCATTCTCGTCGAAGGAATATTCTACTTTCGGACGAGGTTCCCTCGGTGGAGGTGCAGAAGGAGTATGAGTGGATGCAGGCGGAGCCACATTGACAGCCAAAGATTCTTTATTCTTGTTCAAATTGATGTTCAAAGTCTCTTTTGCTTTGCGGTTATTCTGGCGGTTGCCACCACCTGATGTCTGGTGTTCATCTCGATCGGGGTTAGACATCTGTACCCCCAATTGTTTGAATTTCTCAGCACTTACTTCCGCAGCTTTGGCGTTGACAATGAATGAAGGCCAATCTTGGAACTGGGTAGATCCTGTCCACATACTGATGATAGGTAAAAGATTTGCCTTACAAGTATCAATAGTGACAGCAGCTGGAATTCCGGGAGGCATCTTCAAGGCTTCACGGCGGAACCGTTCGATGAAACTCTCAGCAGTTTCATTGTGTTTCTGTTTGATTTTGTTGAGAGCCGACATAGTCATGTCGTTAAATCCTTCATAAAACCGTTCCAGAAAGATTTGCTTGAGACCTGAAAAGGAAGTAATACAACCATCGGGCAAACTTCTATACCAGTCATATGCTACGCCGGCTAAACAACCGGCGAACACTCTGGTAAAAAGAGCGTCATTTGGCTGGAGTTGAACGGTCATTACCTCAAAATGATTGATGAACTGACTAGGAGAAGTACTGCCATCAAACAAAGAGATCGTTGGGATCTTGTACTTCGGTGGGAACGGGACTTCTTTCCATTCGACTGGATAGGGCTGCTTGATTCCCAATCTTTGCAAGTTGTCTTTCTCCTTGAAAGCTTCGAACTGGGTTCGCAAGAGTTTGACAGCTTCATTGGCGTCTTCAGATGACGAAGAAGGAGCAGGTTGATTTAGAGTGGTAGGAGGAGGAACAGCATTGTAAGCACTACCCCCAGCCCCTGACTGACTAGGTGTAGTTTGAACTTGTACTTGTACAGGAGGAGAAATTACCCCCAATCCAGTATTGGCAGGTACAGAAGATGCTATGATCTCTGGACTCGCAGTAGGTACGGTCGGTGGTGTAGCATGTTGTGCCACAATGATAGAATGCATACTAGCAACCATTTCAGCCATGGTTTTTAGCTTGTCTTCAAGTGCAGTGATTCGTTGTTCTTGATTTGTAGAAGTTGAAGCATCTGGATCATCATTGACAACATAAGCTGTCACTTCTCTTGGTACAGTGGAAGACACTGTTTGTTCAGAACTTTTGCTGTATGCATCATAGTCGGAGAAAGAATCGTCTCCTGACTGAGAAGTGGGAAGATAACCTGAAGGATTTTGAGGAATATTCCTTTGACCGATTGTATCTCGGCTTCTAGAACGGGTATGTCGAAACACTCCTTCAGAAGATTCTTGGAGTAATTCTAAATACCGTTGACTTGGTTTACGAGGTTTGCCATACTTAGAGCACCTTCTACCCCCGGTGTCTCGGAAAGTCATATTGACAGAAGCATACAAGACTTCATCTTCTTCCGACATAGCTTCAGATTTAACAAAAGTCAGACGATTGAAGACAGATCGTTTTGTTGTTTGACAACAACATTGGATGATGACTTTATGATTGCAATGATGATCAGATGGTTGAACTGAAGGTGCTGAAACATTGTCTCGTTTTTGTCTGAGATGTTCTCGGAGATCGGGAACAACAGCAGGACGAGAAAAATTCTGAGGGATATGTTCTTTGATAATATTCGGAACATGATTCCGATTCTTCAAATATTTAGTCCCTTGAGTATACAGGGAGGTACTTACTTCATTAGCATAAGTGTCGGGATTTCTAACCCTGGAAATTTGTTTTTGATGATGTTTTGTCTTCGGCATTGACTGTTTGCGTTTTACCGAAGTGGGTCTGTTAAGATAAGTTCTAAGATCAGCAAATTCACCCCCAAGGGTTTCTGTTTGAGACACCAGCAGTTTTCCTTGTCTGGAACGGGAAATCTTGAGAGTAGAGAGGTCCTGGAATTCTGCTACCGGAGTAGGCAGAATACCTTTTTGATCAGTACAAGTTCTCTTGTCATAAAGGAAAGAAGAATTCTTATTTGAAAGAGTTCTAGTACTGATTGGTGCCGAGGCACGTTCAGATTGATCTTCTTCGGTAAAAACTGAAGAAGATTGAGAAAAGACCAAAGGGCCTTTTCCTTTGTTTTGTGAAGAAAGGTTAGCTAAAGAGCATTTCCCTCTGTTGTCTTCCAAGTCATGGGACAAGGAAGATTGAGAAAAGACCAACGGGCCTTTTCCTTTGTTTTGAAGAGGAAGAGGAATAGCCAAAGGACTACCCCCAGTAGATTGCTCAGGAGTAACAATGTTTTTGGGAAGAGAAGCATGGCCTTTTCCTTTGTTATGAGAAGAAAAGAGTTTAGCCAAAAGGCTATCACTCTTGGATTGCGCAGGATCAGTTTGCGCATGAATGGATGGCGCACTGGTTTTGGCCACAGAGACTGTATTTTGCGCATCAGGAGTTCTTGCTACAGAGTACTTAGAGTGGACTCTGGATGCTGGAGCATTGGACTGCGCAGACAGATTGGCAGCCAATTGCGCCAGGGGCATAGGAGTTTTGTACTTGGCCAAGGCAACATATGAAGTCTTTTGTGTACTGGCAATAGCAGATTGTGCAGCAGTAGCAGAGACAGATTGTGCAGTAGGCTTGATGACAGAAGCTTTGGACTGCGCAGCAATCTTGCTGGCAGATTGTGCAGAAGTCTTGCTGGCAGCATTAACAGAATGCGCAGCAGTCTTTGGGACCCACACTGGGCGCACTTTGCTTGTGGCAGCAGTGGTTGCAGTGCAAGGAATGGTCTTGGAGTTGATCATAGACTCGTAGGCTGTCTGGTTGATCTTCACAACCAGTGTCTTCTGCGTCTTTCCGATAGACGCTACGTCACATTGAGTTGTCACTTCCTCATCGGAGGAGAAAGTCGTCCCCAGCAGAGTCGCCATTTTGTTTTTACAAACAGCGTCCAAGTCACACTTGGGTGCAAGCGACTCTATCGGTCGTTTTTCTTGCTTTATTTATTCTCTTGCATTGACTTAGTTTATTGACCACCCATTGATATTGAGGTATTGGTATATCTCTTACGGCCTTGACACTTGTTGTATCACGTGATGTGAGTCACATGTAGGACACGTTCCCGCGTAGTCGACTGGCCACCGATACGTATGGAGCGTATGACGGATAGGAGTAACTGCCAATAGTATTGCATGTTAGAAGACTTGGCGGTTACTAGAGGTTCATATCAGTCATGGAGATGATGATAATAGGCATTGGGTGGGGAGAACAATACCTGACGTATGGGCTTACACTTCCATGATTACCTGTACGCTCCTCCGGAGACGCAGGCTCTTGGTGCCCTCTGACGTTTCCCAGAGTATTATGGACGTAGCCCTTGCACATGGTGCCCTCTGACGTTTCCCGAGCGTTATGGACGTAGGCCCCTGGTACCCTTTATGTGAACTATGCCGATCCCATTTACAGCCAGGGCTCATGCGTCGAAGGATTGTATCTCAACTGCATATTCACAGTAGAATGGTCAGGAATCCGATTGCATGCATACCTTTTCTCTTATTATATTATCACAGTTTATATGGCATGGTGTTTTCTTGTATCTTGCTATGTCCCCTGAGGACCTGGTTATCTCTCCAGGTTTAGACGATTTTCCACAGGAGTACAGAGCGGCATTGGAGCTATCCTACACTGACGACGAGGCAGTGCCTACTGATTTCTAGTTTATTCTATATTTGAGACACTTGTAGACATTATTTTACACCTCTTTCCTTTTTATTTTGCGGAGGCTGGACTCCGATCTTGTGAGACTATTTTTCATAGCTGTTTGGAGTGAGTATGTTCACCCGGCTATCTTTTGATACTCTGCTTTATTCATTTGGACTTTATTATCTTCTGTGTTGAGCTGTGATGAGATTAGATATGTTATTCTGGCCTATGAGTATTTTTATTTACAGCTTATGTGCATGTATGAGGATTCTATATATTGGAGTATTCTTCGTATATGTGCAGCTGGCATGGATACGTACCTAGCCTTAAGTATTTTGGGACTGGGGCGTTACAATTGTCCTCCCCGTCCAATGCCTACCGTGTTGTATCCACAATACCAACCACTATAACCGCTAAGTCAAACTAGCATGCAATCTCTATTAGTGGTTATTTCTATCGCACGGCTTGTACGTACTGGTGGCCAGCCAATCACGTACGTCCGTGTTCTACATGCGACACACAACTTCGTGTTACAACGTGTCAAGGCCAATGAATACAACACACAAGGTGGTCCCTTAAATTTAGGTTTAATATGTAAGAAAAATAATACATAGCAGAAAATATAAATGAACAGTAAGTTCTAACAGTTATGCCATGTGTCACAGTTTATTTTGCATAAAAAAAATAAATAATGCATGAAATATGAGCTAAAACAAATAAACAGCAAATGGCAAGGTGTCTTGTCTGGTAGTACGCCTGGTGTGCTGCGAATATCACGGTGGCATGAACTGCGACTTTGGTGCGACAACTACACAAGGTGACCTCTGATGGTGGTACGGACAGTTCCATCGGTTCCAGGAGGGTCAAAAATAGTTAGGGTGGACATAAGGTAGTCTCGAATTGGCGAGGGAATAGGAAGGATGGGATTGGTCTCGGACAGAAGGATAATTAAAGGGTATATGATAAATAAATAATATATATACGAATTAAAACTATTTATAATACTCAAGAACTAACTTTTATAAGTCAAAATAGTTATAGGAAAATACTTAAAGTCGAGAAAAGTCGTTTTTGGCTAAAACACTAAGTTTCATAAAATTTGAGATGTTTGACAGAAATGATATTTCATTAAATAAAGAAAATATATACTTAACATAATATTCTAGAAACCATTTTTATAGGGAACCTACTTTTGCCAAGTACTCTTTAGTATATATAATAATAAGAAATAATATCTTAGGGTTCGAAATCTAGTTTTGAGAATCAGTATAAGGTACGCCTAGTACAATCTTTTTGTTACAATAACATATGAGAATGCTTATATATTTATTTAATATTAAAAATAATACTTACTAATAAAAATAACTCAAATGAGAATATTAATAAACAATAAAAGAGTTAAAACTACAGCTGTTACTTATTACTAATAAAAATAACTCAATAAGAATATTAATAAATAATAAGATAGTTAAAACTACAGCTGTTACTTCTCTTCTCTCGAAGGGAGAGAAAAGCAACAACACAACAGATGAAAAAAGAGAAAGAAGGAAAGAAAAATAATAATGATAATGATAATAATAATAATAATAATAATAATAATAATAATAATAATAATAATAATAACAGTAGCTACTTGGCTACTGTTCCTCTCGTTTTTTAGAGAGATTAAATTAAAACATATAATAGAATATAAAAATAATAACCAAAAGAAAAATCCAGCTGTCTCGAATCAGTCTCCAAGCCTGAAGACAGTAGATGTAATTGCTTCCAATCCAAAGAGTGGGAGGAGAGAGAGTAACAAAAATAAAAATCAGAGAGAAGGGGGAAGAGTTCGAGAGGGGGAAGGAGAGCGGGACTAGAGAGAGGAAAGGAAAGAGCCGAGTTCGGGTCGGCGGAGCTCCGGCGGGCGCGCGGAGGGAAGCGGTGTAGGCGATGGCTGCGTGCGGTGGCCGGGGAGCGAGAGAACGGGCGGAGGAAGTTTCGACCCCGGCGGTGGAGGTCGGTCTCGAGTGGGTCGTACGGCGCACAGTCGCTGCTCGCGGAGAGGATCGAGCTCGTCTCTGGCCACAAGTGGTGGTGAGCGGAGGCGGAGGACGGCTGGCGCACCATCTGTATCTGTTGGAAGCACGGCTACGCGTCGAGGAGAAGGGGCTTTGGCTAGGGCGGGGCTTGGGTTCTGTTTGTGCTCGGCTACAGTGCTAGAGCCGGGGGAGGCCACCGGGCGCTACTCGTTGTCCGGCGAGGTTCGACAGCAGTGCGGGGACAGCACTCCGAAGATGGTGGGCAGAGGCGTAGCCGGATAGGGGCTCTGTTTTAGTGTTGCTAGCTACGAAAGATGGCATCTAGGGAGGCGGATGGCACGGTCGGGTTCGTCGAAGTTTTCGGTTAGGATTCCTTATTTCTATATATCCGACACAAGGGCTGGTGTCCGTGTGTGTGGGTTGTAACTGTAAACTTGGGGTCGAACCCGAGGATGGTGGTAGACACGGACACTGGACACAAAATTATGGATTGGTTGTGTTGGTGGTGGTTGTGGCTGATGGTGGAGATGGAGGTCGACAACTACGACAGTTTGGTTTTGGGAGGGAGTTCGGTGGAGGAGGCGATAACCACGGTGGTGGTCGGATGCCATGGTGACAAAGATGGAGGTGAGGGTTGGTTGTTACCGAGGTTCGGCAAGGCGAGCAGTAGGGGCCGACGGGTCGGGGTAGCGGTTAGGATTTGGGGTTTGAGTTTGGATGAGTCGTATCAGGTGTGTCCGACACGACGGAGACGGAGGTTCGGATCTGTCGGACCCGGGGTGGAGAAATATATTTGTACAATGAAACACATAGTGGATGGGACACGGACACGGTCATGGACACGATGCACTCAATTTTGTGGAAATTTTGTGGAGGAATTTGTGGAGAAAAAATAATGGAGGAGTACCTGCCTATTTATAGGATGTGGAAATTCCCATTAAGATAAGGATTAGGAAAAGATTTAAATCCCCTTTTTAAAATAAATCAAATCCAAATCCAAATACGATCATATTTAAACTATATTCCTTTAGTTTAAAATCAATCAAATAAATCAAATTTCAATTATAGATATTAGTTTACTATTTAAATGTATCCATGGAACCAAATCAAAATTTAAATTATCACAAATATTTCAAAAATACGTTTTCCAAAAAATACTATAATAATTAATTTCGAAAATACATTATTATTTACAATATAAACTTAATAAATCTTTATGAAATATATATGTATACGGAAATAATATTATTTATTATTAATAACTGTTTTCAGGAAAACTTTTTATAAATAATAAATAAAATAATAATTTGGAAACTTGGGTACGATAACAAAATAATTATTATGTATATTATTTTGAAACTATAAAAAGATAAAAAATATTTTTCTAAAATATGTACGCTCACACATATTCGCACTCGTCGAGCAAATTCGAAAAACAAACTTTCGTGTACGAAGTACAATACGACTATGTGACGTACAATACAAAAAAAATTAAACCAGTACCAAAAAATAGTAGAAATTTAGGGGTTTTACAGCTGCTCCTTGTGGTATTGTCGTATCCACCGTGTTCATGGCATAGGCTTGTCCTTTTTGTGCGGCTGGGAATGGTGGTGCCGTCGTGTTCTTCTTCGGGCATTCTCGAGATAAGTGCTGGTTGGATTCACAAGTGTAGCACAATCCTAACCATCTTCGGCAGTTTTCTTGGACGTGGCCTCTCTTCTTACAGTACTGGCAGGTGGGAGCGTCTTGGACTTGCTGTGAGGCTGCTCGTGGTTGTTGATAATGCGGCTGTGCTGAGGTCTTCTCGGAAATGTTGGGGCGTTTTGCTGGTGCTGACTGATTGTTGCCTCCTCCGAATGTGTCTCGATTCCTCTTCGGCTTGTGACTCAGTTCTTCTTCTACAGCTTGGGCGACTTCCAGAATCTCCTCGTAAGTGGTGGCTCGACTGGTGGCGATGGCTAGGCGAATCTCGTGAGATAGTCCTTTTCTGAATCGTCGCGCCTTGTCTTCAGGGGTGCTGACCAAGTTCTCGATGAAGCGGCTGAGGCGAGAGAACTCGGAGGTGTACTCGTCGACGGTGTGGTTGTCCTGCTCTAGGTGCTCGAACTGTCTAATCAATGCCTCTCGTGCTACGTATGGATAGAATTTCCTCTTGAACAGTCGCTTAAACTCCTCCCAAGTCATGTCTGGAGTAGAAAATCGGGGTTCGCCTTGGTACCATATCCGCGCGATATCGAAAAGCTGTCCACTAACTGACTCAATCTTCAAATCTTCTGGAACTCGGGCCATCTTCAGATACTTCTCCATGTTCTCCAGCCATTCATCAGCGTAGACGATCCCCTCTGTCCCATGGAACGGCATGGGCCAAAAGTCCATGAAGTGCTTGGGATTCCCCGGGCGCTGTCGCGGAGCGTCTCTAATCTGAAGTGCCTCCCTTAAGGTGTCACAAAACATGTTGGCTTGTTGCTGGAAGATCCCCAAGAGTGTGACATTGTCTAGTGCTGGTGGCGGAGGCGGAACATGTGCTAGATACATCGTCGGGCTGGATACATCGCCGGTGGTGGGTGCATGGCAAATGCTGGATGCATTGTTGGTGCTGGGTGCATGGATGGTACTGGACGTGGAATCCCTGGCGGTGGAACAGATGCTGGTGGCAGGCCGGGTACTGGTGGTGGAGTCTGCGGAGGTGGCAGAATGTCGTCTCTGCGGAATCTCGAGAACTGCGGCTGCGACGGATTGCCCATATGAGTGAGTTGGCCTCCTTGTGTTGGTGGAGTCATGTACGTGAAAAAGATCCTGTAGCCGGTGGAGTGTTCAGTGCAGCGTTGTTCCTGTCTTGAGAGTTCATCTTAACTGTAACAAGAGCAAACACTTTAGCCGTTTGAAAATATTTTTTTTTCAAGCAGGATGCAAATCAAGGATTCAATGAAATCAAGGACTAGAGGCCAACAATGAGTCAAGGCATGTGGATGAGATCCTAAGTATCTAATCCTATTCGCAGGCTCACGACGGCACAGTGACATAACCGAAGTGATTAACGTAGACCTGCATGGGCCACCAAAAAACTTGTCACGACCCGCACCCGCTTTTCGGATACAAGACGTGTCCAAGCCAGCCTACGCCGCAGTGTCGGCGGTAGAACGCTGTCTATACTCACAAGTCAAAGAATCTAGGATCACGGGGAATCTATATCTCATCCACAGAATAATCAAGACACAATCAAGATCAATGAATATCCATGAAACTAAGTAATAATGAATATAAACTGAATGTATCCAAAATCAATGTCACGTCCGGTGGACACAAATCCACTACCAGTAGACGAAAAATAGAGAAATACAAGAAATGAACCAACTGAGTACAACCTGCTAACCAAGTAACCTCAACTGCAAAGCCCCATGATCTGAAGCTAACTCAATCCACTCGTCTGCTCCCGACTCAAACTCGGCTAACCTGAGGAGATCATCAGGTCCTCAGAGGACATAGCAAGATACATAATATACATGCCTATCTAGCAGTTTTATCACGCGCAAGAAATAAACAAGAAAGAACAAGATCAAGACAAA
The DNA here is from genome assembly GCA_029216955.1 of Iris pallida. Taxonomy (NCBI): domain Eukaryota; kingdom Viridiplantae; phylum Streptophyta; class Magnoliopsida; order Asparagales; family Iridaceae; genus Iris; species Iris pallida. The sequence goes on along the minus strand of JANAVB010004998.1, from coordinate 15,751,929 downwards.
TGACCACGAACACTAACGCGAACACAAACACGAACACTAGAACAACTACGTATAAATGAACTGCCGGATGAACGAATACACGAGATCAATGGAAGAACCAAACCCTCGTCCCGAGTGTGGACTCTCTGGTTTGAACTAAGCACTAACCCTCGTACCGAGTGTGGACTCTCTGGTTAGCTCACGGTAAGTGTCACACCCCGCTCCCGTAGGAGCGATCGTCCTCGCTAAGGCGTGATGCCGCACGAGCCTAGATTGCACTCGTGCAAGGCGGGTTCCATAACGGCCGATTTCAGCGGCTGCGACGGGGTCGTCGCACAGAAGTCCCAAGCAGAGACATTGAATTATAGCAACGGAATTTTAGAACAAAACACAAGTTACTCAAAAGAAGCTCTTTATTGATATTGAACAAAGGTTACATTGGGGGCGCAAGGCCAATATTACAATCACTCAAGCTCACTCTTCTCACTTTTTACAAGTTCACTCAGCTCTCTCTCATCTCTCAATTACAAGTCTTGATCCAGCAAAAGCTTCGGAAGGCGATGTCCATACATTATGTCCCGTATAAGTCTTTTCTCCATGCGGCCGCACGCTTCGAATCGCCAAGGAACTCCATGCCTCGACGCATCCAAGCGAGCTCCGCGCCACGAGCTTCTACCTGTACCTGCACATATAAACTATGTGGGTGTCAGTACTCAACTGTACTGGTGGAATGAGCTCCTCGCCCACCCATACAAAACCTACACGTTCATTTACTTTGTGCAGCTTAAATCCCTTTCTATTGTCTTTCTATTCTTGTCTTAGGATCGGTTTTAGGACCGACGCCTTTGCATACTTGTGTCTAAGGACCATCCCGTGCTTGCACAACGACGTTAACTCATACTTTTGCCAATAACGTTAACCTATCAAGTCGTGTTTCCCTTACGGCCATAATCAGAGACGCAACTACACGAAAGACTCCATTTCCTTGCCTCTAGACCTTTCTCGTGCTTGCATTGTCGACGCACCGACTTATACTTGTCTTTTATGCCAAACTCTGGGACGTAGCGACTCAGTTGTGCCATAACTCGATTCGTACTTCAATATCTCCGAGGCAGCGCCTCCTTGCTTAGTCTTGCCTACACTTGGGTTGTGATAACGCGACCGTTTCTCATATTTCGAGGTCGTGCCCAGCAACTCAACGTAACTTCACACAACTTGCCCTACGGCCCTTCTCGACTTAACTCGCAATAGCTCAAGCCTAACTCATGCAACTCTATGTCAACAACTTAACACTCGATGCCACATCTCGTGCCGAAGCACGCCGCCTTCGTTATAGCCAAATCTTAGGCCCAGACCTTGTGTTCTCTAACTTCATACATATCCAACACAACTCAATCCAAAGGCACATACGCGGATTGCCGCCCGTGCCGACACATCTATATGAAAGGTCATTGGCATTAACTAGCCATCGTGGACATAGCCTGGCATTCGGGACCCTTGCACCGCCGGTTGCGATCCTCGATGCAAGTCTCCGACCTACCGATTGCCTATTACCCAGCTCGGCTATAACCTGTTCTTCCTAGGCCGAGTCGGTGCCCATGGCCCAGGGCTGCCGCTCGAAGAACCATCGCCCTTGTCGACAAGTTGTCCATGACCACGCGCCTACGCTAACTTCTAGACTTAACGTAATGCATGGTCTCATCATCATCATTTAGCTACTTTGCTTTACTCTTTACATACTTCCTTTGCAGAGCCCAAACCAGGGTTGCCTCGGCGACTGAACCACAGTCCCGACATATTTTTCTCTCGGCGACTAACCATCGCTTAGACTTAACATTCTTTGAACTCAGGGAACGGCTACTGCATAGTCTTCCAACTTAACTTGAACATAACGTGTTTCCTTATGTATCGACCGACCGTGGCAAACTTTCCACTGAACCAACCATGGCTCGTGCCTCTAAACCGACTTGTGTTCTACGCAACGCTGTCGCCCAAGTCATACTCCATATGACGGGCCTTGGGATCGTGGAACTATTTAACTTGACAACCGCAGAATGAACGGGACAGCACTTGGAATGACTTAGGTCGACCGACATAACTTTGCCTAGCTTACTCAAGCCTACAACTTAACCCAAGGGACGAGCAAAGGCTATGCCAAGCCTTGCATAGTGGGACCGTGCACGCTTTATCAAGCGTTTATGCGGGCAACGCCTACGACTTAGGCAAGTTCATAGTTTTGTGTCAAAGACCAACTTTCCTTCTCCCAAGCCACGGGACAAAGGACCGAGTATCATTTTCAAAGCACGCTGTGCACCAACTCTAAGCCGACCGTGGGACGTTTTCCATGTTCTAACTCATTTCGACCCGTCGGGATTATTCCCTTAGCTATGTGGATTCGTCTCTTTTATTATTGAGCCTACTTGTGCAAGTTGAAAACACGATTTATTATGTGAAGGCAAAGATGAGGCAAGTTCACCGAAACTACCCCACCTGAGCGAGTGGTCGTCTTGACCGAGCGAGCCTTCGAGCAGCCGTTACAAGGCTAAGTTCCAATGCCGTCGACGTTTCGATTCCTCCGATTGACTTTGCGGGACGGGGCACTACAGTAAGACACCCTCGTCCCGTGTGTGGACTCTCTGGTGTAATTGGTCAACCCTCGTCCCGAGTGTGGACTCTCTGGTGCCAATGATCACGACAAACACCCTCGTCCCGAGTGTGGACTCTCTGGTGCACCAAACAACCCTCGTCCCGAGTGTGGACTCTCTGGTTGTGTAAAACAATAATCAAGGCTATGGCAGTTCACTACACGCACTCGTTCTATGACACGACTCAAGCAAGGTACGGACGAGAAACTCCAAGTGGAAACCACAAGACCAAACATGAACATGGATATAAACAATAAAATAACTCCACAAAAAATAACACGAAAAGCACATGTCCATAAACAATCAAATGACTGAAAAATGAAAGGAAATGCATATAAGTAAAACTGTAGAGGGAGGCAAGGTATACTTGCCTGTGGTCCTTAGCTGCTGGCACGGGTCAAGAATCCGTATCTAGTCCAAGTAACCTGTTTAAAGAGTTTACAAAGTCATTACGTGAAATGGAATGGAGTAGTCTAGATACTAGGTTATCAATCTCTTAGGGTACTTGACTTCTCTAGGCCATTAGTTCCAATTAACATACCCTACCCTATCATGCACATGTATAAACCATGTCTAAGTCCACTAGCTATTTGGATTACTCCTATATGGGTATCCACTGGTCCTAGTTTCAGCCAGGTAATAGACTAATGGCTAGTCCCCTGCTCTATTGACTGGTGTTTTACTGCTACAAACACTTAGCCCCTGGTGGTTTATGAATTTGCCACTGATTAGCGTAATATAAGGACTTGGTTTTGTTCTGGTACTAACTTAGTGTCTCAGTTTGGGATCAAGTGTTATTACTCATTGATATCAATCTATACAAGGGACAGCCTTCATAATGTCTCTCTTGACAGTAAGAAACCTATAGGTCAGGTGTTCCTATTGTCACCAAGGCTGGTATCAAGCATACACTCCGATACCAAGTACCAATCCTGATGTTGGTTTACCAGGGTATAAAGTCTATGCAACTAACTATCCTTCCTGATTCCACACACTTGCATTTAGAAATCTACTTGCTGCCTTAGCTCCTGTAATGCCACCTGCCTGCTGTAGGCTACCTGCCCCTGCTACAGCACCCTGTTAACTGATGCAAGGAGACTAAATAAAGGGTGCAAAGCTCTCTCTCAATGAAATTTGCTTTCACAAGAGGATGCTCTTGAATCTCTAATAACCTTTTGTGTCTACTATAGGGTTGTTGGTACTTGGTCATCTAAGTCTTCCTATGAGTGTTCCCGATATCCCAATCCTCGATTTAGATTAGGTATCCACCCCATGTATTCATTACCTGCTGCTGAGTTGCCGCATTTACTCTGTTATTCACTTTATCTACACCTGGTCACCCACCATCGTGCACCACCATGTGGTTCTACAACCTAGAAACAAGTTCCCAAGTTTGAATGGTTTAGCTATGTCCTGTTGTAAACATGGAATTGCAGGGATTGTTTGCACTATTGGGACTGATACGTTAGTGTATCCCTGATACAATGGCATAACTGATATAGGTAACCCCGATTCCCTACTGTCACAAATCTCATCTTCCAACTACCCTCACCTGCAACCTATGTGCATCTCAGTCTGAAACTGGAACAGAGATATCTTATTGGCCTATTTCTACCTGTGAGCACAAAATGGCAGGTGCCTCTCTTCTCTTGTGTTTGTACCAGGAAAAATTATGTGGGTGGAATGTTGGTACCTCCTTCACTACCTTCTCCTAATTCTGATACTTATAGGCATCATAGTTAACATTTGATTCTTCCTGATCTAACTATATAGTGTATCACAGAGAATTGGTTGGCACTTCATATCCTATGCAAATAATCCTATCTGGATTTCCTGATAGTAGCATACGACAGAACCCCTTATACTCTTCGCCATTCACAACTGATTACTCGATTCTCCACCAATATCAGGTGTGACCGATATATATCTCTACTTCGTACAGATGGGTTCATCCTCTGTATATAAGTTCCCTAATACTTGATGGTCAAGTACCCAATAGATACTTCTCTACTGACACCAGTTATTAATTAATCATATTCAGAGTGTATCTACTCTATAGGCAGCCACCATGTTCTGTGCCACACGATACTCACCCCCTTACTCCTGATACTAATATGTATCTATTAGTCTACGGGTACAGGAAACTGATGTGAGCCTGTTTTGAATGCTCTGAGCTAAGGGAGACTAAATCAACCAAAAGAGAAGACTGCTCATAAATTAACTATGGATGAACATTCAGTCCATAACTGATCAACTCAACAGGACAATGAATCGATATAGGGCAGGACACTTTGTTGGTACTTACAAAGAACCACAACAATTTATCAGGCCTCCAAGGTGCTTAAACATGAGTAATTACCATGTTTGCGGGACGGACAAGATGAGCATTTGCAAAAGATACTTCCTGCATATGAAATGAATGTTGTGACTCGACATATACTGACCGAGGGTAGAATTCATGGGCCAGAAGTTTTCCTTGTTTTCTCTTTCTGAGACAGATGACAGTTGCTCACAAATTTGAGAAAGAGAATTTACATTAGATGCCAGGGTCGGACGTGCTACTAGTAGGTCTCTCGACTCCCTACTGCCCCTATTGCAACCTGGTTCATATGATGTCCTAATGGAATCACACAAGGGCACAACTAGAACTTGCCCAACCTGGAGTATCTACCATCAGTACCCAATGGCTCCGGATACTCCACGTGCTTCCAGGTCTCCCTGATAATAAGTAGTCTATACAGATTAATTCGTGATATTAGAAATTCCACTAATGTAACTCGACCTCTTACATACCCTGATCTCCGAGATTAACCTTAACGAGACATAGGTTCATAGGGACCCGAGCTCGGCGCTTAGCTCTGATATTCCAATCACAGGGGAAAGTTTGCCTACAAGGATACTTGGTCCCAGGTTTCGAAGCGTTTTACTGATACCTGGATATATCATGAGTTAACTGTAGGGCATGCAATCTTTCATGCTCTGAGGACTTCCAACTGTCATCATATACTCGTAACTAACCTACTAAAACAGGGAGTAAAACCTTCATGATACTCTAGGTATCCCATACTGTGTATGCATAGGCCCTAGCAGTGGAGAGTCCGGCCCCCACACTGTTCTCCTCGAACAGTACTCTGATGCTCAGAGTAATATTGGACTATTTGAAGTTCTTGACTGGTGTATCCCCAACATATTATTAATTTACTAGTCAAACGTCTACTCTGTGCACATCCCTGCTACCATCTATTTGTTTACTTCTTAGGATTTGTGGCAAACACCTAAATTCTCATTAGAACAAGATGAGAGTTATTGAACTCTAAGGAGTATAATGATCTGGAAGCGTGGGAAAGATGATTACCTGTCGAGAAGTTCAAATGCCTCCTCCCCACAGGTTCCTCGAAATTGATCTCGGCTTGAGGAAGACAACGGCGGTAGAAGGGATTAGGGTTCTTGAGGAATAGATGAGTGGATGGTGGAATCGGGCACCAACTCTCTTTATAATCCATAGATTTAAACCTAAGGGATGAAGGAAGAAATTTGAATCTAAATTCGATTCAATCTCTAACTGGCCGTTAGCAGATTTGAATCAGGGACTCCTTTGTTTACCCCCTTATATTTGAATGTTTGCACAAAGCCCCCTGTTACTTTAAGTATTAACACCCTTCACCTTCCATTGGTGATTAAGAATATTACACATACAACTAGGATTAGGAGTATAGAAATCGATCCTGCTATTTGAAATTTAATTCAAAAATGTCTTTAAGGTCCCTGGACTATATTACTTTGCAAAGAACCCTTTCTCAATATATATATATATATATATGTGTGTGTGTGTGTGTGTGTGTGTGTGTGTGTGTGTGTGTGTGTGTGTGTAATCAAACAGGGGTCTAATCTCTACCTAAGAATTTTGTTATGCACCTACCATCATACCCTTTGGTCCTCCATTTTGTTGTAAGACAAAAATATAAACATGACAAATATATGAGACAAATAAGAATGTGTTTCAATTTAATAAATTCGAGGAAAGAAAAAAAATGGTCAAGGGGTTGACATTTAACAACTACAATAACAATGGTGACAATAATAAAACTAACCCAGAATCACAACTCTAACCCAGACCATGGGCTCAGCCCAATCATTCCAATCCTATACTCTAGTCTAATTATTTACTGCAGCCTAAAACAGAGCCCAACACCAACAGATAAAACTGAATTTGAACCCAACTTAATGGGCTCTGATTCCAGTTTACATGAACTATCTAACTATTTAAGTATTATGTCGTGGGCTTGGAGCCTACACTCAGAGCATCTCCAACCCTATTGTCTTGTTAAGTGTTGTGAGTCTTAGGTGGCTCCTATGTGGCATGAGCCACAAGACAATGTCTTGTTTATGTGGCAAAATTATATCTCAAAAGACAATGAGATAGAAAAACTCTCTCCAATGCAAAAGTATTGAGAAGACAATAAAAAGTATTTTTTCCAACTTCCAAGACAACTTTTAAGACAACTACTCATCTTCTTTCTTTTTTCTAATATTTTTTATTCATAATTGATGACATGGAAGAGAAGACATTGTCAAGTGCATTGTCTAGAACAAGACAATCAACTTCACAATGTCTTCTTTCATTTTTGCCACAAAAGCTTCACAATTGACTTGACAATTGCATTGGAGAAGAACTTTTGAATAAAATAACTTTTGAATAAAATTTTGTCATTCCTATGTAGCATTAACTTTTTTCCAAAGTCACAATAGTGTTGGAGATGCTCTCAGCCTATAGGTTCCCTCTCAGCCGACATGGTCCAATAAAACTAATCCCTCACTTAAACTCTCCTCTCTCCTCCATATCATTTTTCCCCTTCACTGAGCTGCACCATTTAAATATTAACCCAAACTTAACTCTTCGAATAATGAAGGGTCAAGTAAAGATTCTTCAATTTATGAAGGAACACAGGTGACTCTTCGATTCTTGAAGAGTCAAAGCTGACACAAACAGGAAAAGTGAGCACACTCTAAAAAGTACTCTCTCACACAACATTCATAATATTACTCCAGCCATAAAGAATCCCAACCCAAGCTATTTTTTTCATTAATTCTTACCATCCCAATACTTACCAAACCGCAAGCTCACAACAACAAACCCCCCAACTCCTCACAAAGTCTCTCTCTCACTCATCAGCCGTTCACAACCCCCCCACTCTCACATCATCTTCTCCACTCTCTTCCTTCCATTCCTACTCCTCACTTCACTCTCCAATCGACTCTCCAAAACTCAGTAATATAAAATATATGAGAAAGTGAAAAGGAGAAGAACAAGAGGGAGCAGATGAAAATGGGAGGCTTACATCGGCTCCAGGCGCGGCGACTCTGAACGGAACTAGTCGGAGATCATGGGCGGTTGGCTACAACGGAGTGGAGGTGGCGATCGGTTGCGATGAATGGTGAAGATCAACGCTCCTCAACGGGAACGACCGGATCTGGTGGCAATTCGACGAGTGGCGATGCTCATGGTGACGCCGGCTTGGAAGAAACGCCGAGAAGGCTCCGATCTGATGGCAGCGAGACCTCGTCTCCGGCGGCTCGAACTCTGAAGGAAGGCGCAGAGGAGCGGACAGGATCCGGCTACGAGATGCGACTGGAGCTCCAAGTCTGAGTTGGGGACGCCGAGGTGACACGAAGAGCTACGGCCATGGGTACCCAGCGGCTAGGCATGGTAGGGATGAAGCGGCGATGGATCGAAGTCGACATTCGCCATGGCTGGGATCAAGCAGAACGGCTCCGGCAGAGCAGAGGTCGACCGACGGGACTTTGATGACGCGGATCTGGCTGGTGGAAAGCAGCGTCGAGTCTTCTCACGCGAGGTGCTGCTGTAAAGGTTCTCGATCTCGGCGTAGCTCGCAACTCCTTGGCGAGACGGCGAGAGGCGGAATGCTTTGGCGATGGTGACTGGCGACCGTGGGGCGGTGATGCAGCCTCTCGATGATGGCTACGCGGTTCGTCATCTCCGGCGAAACAGCGACGACTGACGACCGGGGATCGGCCAGGAGCAGCAGTGTAGAACAGTGAACAAAGTGATGTGTTGGAAAGGGTGTCAGTGACTAGTGTCAGAAAATAATATAATAATAATTGTTCAATATTTATAATAGAAAATTGGAGTGTTTTCCAAGCAGCTGAGTGGCACCCTTGGTAATATTAGACAGATCTGAAGGCAATTGGGATTGAAGAGTAACTAACTTGTAACTGCATAATTAATTTGTAAAAAACTAACTAATCTATAACTGATTAACTAACTGCCAAATTAATTACTAACAGATTGCTAACAGCTAAGAAATAATTATAACTAAACAATAAAATCATAACAATTTCTCTCTAAAAATTTAGTAGGTAAAGGTCCACAGACCAGAGCCCTGAGTTTCGGTAGGCCTAATTAGAAATCAAATTAATCAATAAACAAAATAATGATTTAAACTTAGTTTAAAATACACTCAATTACTCATCAGGATAACCCTAATTATTAAAAGTATAACTACGAATTAATTAGTAACAGTAATTAACACTATCAGGTATAATTACTAAGGAAAAATTTAAACTATATTACTAACAAACTATTTGATGAAAGATTTAACAAAATAAAGATTTAATAATGTTTAATACATATATGTGTTTTGAAATATAAAAAAACATTTTAGGCAAATTATTAACAAATACATTTAGAGTAGTTCAATCCATAACTTAGCTAATTAATCTACTATTAGAATATTTATTCACATATTGCATCTAACAAATAAAAAATTATTATTGGATTACTAATCATTAAAAAGAAAATTAATACTTTAGAGAATAAGTTTAACCAAAGATCGAGATCAATTTAATTAACCAATTTCAAGATAACAGTTTTACTAAAAGAAAAGAAGAAATTCTTTTTAGAATTTTTTTTAATAATTTCAAAAATATACGAAAATAGGTTTAGGGAGTTACACCGGGAGATCGAGATGGAGGTGGCAGATTTGGGAGAGGGAAGCTGCTGGGAGGAGGAGGAGCTGTAATGCCTGTTGTTCGTATTACGTATTTGGAATACGTATACGTATTTTATCTTGTATTTGCATATCTCCTTGGTTTGGCTCTCGGCTTGGTTTAACTCTCGGTTTGGGTTGACTTGGTTGGCCGGCCCAATGCTTGGTTCATCATGGGTCAAGGGTGGAACACCTTAGCCTATGCTTCTCCTTCATTTCCACCACAACCCCCCTCTTTATTATCCCCACCAACCTTCTCTCTCCTCCATAATTCTCATTTACTTCTCCTTTCCCCACCATTACTCTTCTCCACCAACCAAGAACACCATAGGCAAGTGCAACTTGCTTCCACAAGAGAACTCCTTTTGATGGTTTCATTAGCTTCTCCTCATGATTCTAAACCGCATTAGAACTTGTCATTTTCCATTTTGAGGCTTTAATTCTTGTAGATCTAGAGTTTTGCTATTTTTGGATTTTTGGTGTTTTAATCTATCAAACTTACTTGTTTTCAAGTTTTGATGGTTCCATGTTTTAGAGAATTTCTTTCTACCCAATTTTGACCTTTGGAAAGTTGGATTCGGACTTGTTTTGACCAAGATTTGGACGATTGAAGCTTAGATTCAACTTTAGAGTTCTTGCTGTTCTTGCCATTTGGAGAAGACATTGAACAGTGAGCTAGCTTTTTAGCTTACGCCACTGAGCTGTACGCTGCTCTTTAGCGAGCGTACGCTAGCCTTCGTACGCTGCTCTTTAGCGAGCGTACGCTAGCCTTCGTACGCTGCTCTTTAGCGAGCGTACGCTTGCTTTCGTACGCTGCTCTTTAGCGAGCGTACGCTAGCCTTCGTACGCTGCTCTTTAGCGAGCGTACGCTAGCCTTCGTACGCTGCTCTTTAGCGAGCGTACGCTTGCCTTCGTACGCTGCTCTTCAGCGAGCGTACGCTAGCCTTCGTACGCTGCTCTTTAGCGAGCGTACGCTAGCCTTCGTACGCTGCTCTTTAGCGAGTGTACGCTTGCCTTCGTACGCTGCTCTTTAGCGAGCATACGCTAGCCTTCGTACGCTGCTCTTTAGCGAGCGTACGCTAGCCTTCGTACGCTGCTCTTTAGTGAGCATACGCTCACCTTGATACGCTGCCTGTTGGCAGCGTGTCTTGAGCGTACGCTAGCTTGAGCGTACGCGTGCCTTGGTACGCTAGCTTAAGCGAGCAAGGCGTACGCTGGCCCCTTTCGTACGCTAGCTCGAGCGAACGCAGTCTTGAGCGTACGCTAGCTTGAGCGTACGCTGACCTGTAGCTTGAGTGTGCCCTTGTGTACGCTGACCCTTGCGTACGCTCCCCATTGGAAGTGTATGGATCCTTTGGTACGCAGACCTGAGCGTACGCTAACCTGAGCATAGCCTGGCTTGAGCGTAGCCTGATTACCCTTGATCTTCTATAGCCCTGTATATTAATATTTTATTAGATATTTAACGTCCATTTTATATCCTTACGCCTTTTTGTCCTGGACTTGATAATCATGATTTTACTTGATATGTTGTAATTGATAACTGAGCCTGACACGATAGTGACCCATGGTAGTGCACTCTTGATATGAGTAACCTGACATGACCTGATAGTGGCCTGTCGTGGCGCACTCCTGACTAGTACACTTGGCATGATAAACCTGGCATGATATATCTGATAGCTGTTACGACGGCTACCTGACATGACATGACCTGTATAATTAATCCTGGACACCGTGGGCGATTGTGCTTGTACAAATATTCCAGTCCTGTCTTGCATCATGTCTAGGATGGGACTCCTGAGTACCACGGTCAGGAGTACCTACTAAAATGGACTAAGGTTAACAACTAGATTAATACATTAGTCATGAAGAGATCTTCCAGCTACAGGCAATCCCGTTACCTGGACGCGCTTGGGATCTGTAGCCTGCCGTCGAGTAGGGCACATTTCCAGCACACTGTCATGTGTTGCACCCTTCAAGCTACTTAAGGGTACATGCGTTTCCTGGACGATGTACCCACCTGAATTCAACCCTAATCTCTCGACCTGGGTGACCTGGATGGTCTGCAGGACTTGTGGCTGTGGAATAATCTCACTGCATCTTGCTAGTAATTAGGCTTGTGACAACCCTAGTTAGTTAAAGTATCAAGCCATAGTTCTTGGTTGGCCGTGAAATGATTGGATGGAGTCTAACCAGTCTAGTCTTACCCTGATCCTGTTCCAGATTGCTGCATGACCAGAATGCTTGTATTTACTTTACCGATAAATGGTGAGAAACCAAGCTCCGTTCAGACGAAGGGTTACAACCCCGGTCCTTGTTTGGTTTACGGGTTGTAACCTGGTTATCTGAATAGTTCCATGGTTATCTCGTCGTATATCATCCTGGTGTATTTTCTGTATTTCCAGTTCTTACTTTTATTTATATCTTGTGCTGATTGCTGGTTTTAGTTCTTAAGTGAAGCCTCCTTTGTGGCACTTGCTCTTTCTGGGGTCTGACCCAGCTGGTTTTGTGTGGCCAGATTTTGGAGCAGCTCCAGAGTATCCACCGACCTTCCAGCCAGATGGTGAACACTAGACGGAACCCTGGCAACGAGTGGGTTATTTTTGGCTCTCCCACTCTATTGTAAAAATATTCTTTTGAGACGTTTAGCCGACGAGCACATGTTTAGCTCGATTACACTTACTTACTGTCTGCCTACGGGCTGTAACATGATTAACAGATCCTAGGGTTGATCAGTATGACTAAACTCTTGCTAGTCCTAATATTTTGTAACGACTAGCTTCATGATCAGCTGAATATGTAATATTTGGGACGCCTTATTATTGTATATTTAATGATCATACATCTTGTAACATTTACTTACTTGCTTGTGATTGAGACACTAGGCTTGTTCATGACCTTAAGAGACTGTTGGCTTGTAGATAAACCCTCATGTATCTAGACAGCCGTGGCCGTATAGCGAGATGGAATCTATTTCTTATACGTAGCTGGCTATGTCTGCCCCCCGCACTCCAGTATTCTGGTTCTGGGGCGTGACATGGTTTAAGTGGTGGCCCATGTAGGTCTTGCAAATCAAGATATGTGAGGGTTTACCGAATAGATGTCTCAATCAGTATTCGTCCTTGATCTCTGCTCGTATCTTCTGAATCCCTGGATTCTTGTCCTGATCATATGCTTGTATCGTTGATCTGTCCTGGTCCTTCCTTATTGTTCCCTATGTCGTCTTCTTCAGCGGCATTGTTCGTGGTCCTACCGACCAGCAAGGAGGAGCACCTCCCGTGGACCAGCAACAACCTGGAGATCAAGTCCAGCATTCCGGAGTAGCCTCCAGAGTCGATCATATTGGAGAAGAGCCTCCAGTTCAGCCAGTTCGACCTGCCGAGCCTGATGATGGCACTTTGGTAGGACTCGTCAGGACCTTGATAGCTTCCCAAGATCGTAGAGGAGACGCTTTACAACAGGCAGTGGCGGATGCTTTGACTAGAGGCGATCATCCAGGGAACAACACGGCCAACAGCTTCAAGCGCTTGAACCCTCCATTCTTCGACGGTAGTGAAGATGCTATCGCCGCAGATGCATGGCTTCAGGACACAGAGGTGATTCTAGAAGCAGCCAGGACTCCAGAGAACGAGAAGGTGGCCGTTGTGCGTCTGCAGTTGTTAGATCTTGCCCGCAGCTGGTGGACAGCTCAGGCCGTTGGATTAGCAGCACCCATTGCTTGGGCAGTATTCAGAGAGAGATTCCAGACCAAGTATTTCGATGCCGTGGCTCGGTATGATCTACAGACGAGGTTCACCAATCTGAAGCAGATGGGCAGGACGGTCGATGGATATGCGGCCGAGTTTTCCAGACTCAGTCGGTTTGCTCCTACTTTGGTGGCAACCGAGTATGATAGAGCCCAGCGGTTCCAGCAGGGGCTTCACCTGGAGATTCTATTGGCAGTCGAGCAGTTTGAACATCAGACTTTTGATGCAGTCTTGAGAGCAGCCCGGAGGCATGAGTATACCTCCCAGAGGATTGTGGATAGGACCGGGGGTCGAAAGAGATCTCACGGCCAGATGAATCAGTCTTCAGCACCAGCCCCGGCAGCTAGGGCTTTGACTATTGGAGCTCCGAGGCGAGCGGCCTCAGTAACGTCGGTTCAGCATTCCATCCCGACGTACCCTCAGCAGCAGAAGCAGAAGCAAACTTCCGCAGTGGATTGTTCTCATTGTGGAAAGCCAGGCCATGTGGTGGCAGAATGTCGCAGGGCACAGGGATTGTGTCTGGCTTGTGGAGCACCAGACCATAGGGTTGGATCCTGCCCGAACATGGGTGGTTCATCCTCGTCCAACCTTTCTAGCTCTTCGGTGAGAGGACCCGCACCGGTCCAGCAGCAGCAGCAGCAGTATCCATTGCCGAGGCCCTTGCCGCCTCAGTCCCATGTATTCCAGCAGCAACAACCCCAGCAGTATGCTCAAGCCCAGGCCTTGAGTCAGAGCACAGCAGCGAGGATTTCAGCAGAGGGGACCAGCACCCCGAGGGCACGGTCAGGCTATGGTGATGACCGTGGAGGAAGGATTGGCACCAGGAGAGGTAGTGGCAGGTACTATTCTCGTCAACTCTTTTCCAGCTTCAGTTTTATTTGATTCTGGTGCATCGTATTCTTTTATGTCTGTACGATTCGCGATACGGGTAGGATTGGAGCCCGAGTCATTATCAGTAAGGCTCAATATTCTTACTGGTAACGGACTTGTAGGAGTCGATAGAGTGTTTTTCTCGTGTCGGATCGTAGTTAGCGGTAGAGAGTTCCCCGCTAGATTGATTGAGTTCCCGATGGCCGATTATGATGTTGTCCTAGGGATGGATTGGTTGAGGAACCAGTATGCTAGAATAGACTGCCATATTGGTAGGGTTGTTTTTAGCATTCCAGGAGAGCCGGAGTTTTCTTTCTCCCGAGGCGAAGTCGAGTCATCTCCTCCAGTACTGCGGATGGCAGTAGCAGCAGTTTAGTTATCCAGGATAGTCGAAGAGTTTCCAGATGTTTTCCCAGAAGAACTTCCAGGTATGCCTCCGGAGCGGGAGATCGAGTTCACTATAGACTTGATTCCCGGTACAGCCCCAGTGTCAGAGAGAGTCTACAGGATGGCGCCGTCAGAGTTGGAGATCTTATATAAGATGATTGAAGAACTTCGAACCAAGGGATTCATTCGTGCTAGTGGATCGCCTTGGGGAGTCCCGATGCTTCTTATGAAAAAGAAGGATGGTACGTCCAGATTATGTATTGATTATCGTACCTTGAATTCGGTGACAATCAAGAACAGATATCCTCTCCCAAGGATAGATGACTTGTTTGATCAACTCAAGGGGGCTTCAGTATTCTCGAAGATTGATTTGCGTTCAGGATATCACCAGATCAGAGTCAGAGAGCAGGACATCCCGAAGACAGCTTTTAGATCGAGATATGGGCATTGGGAGTTCCTTGTTATGCCTTTTGGAGCAACCAATGCGCCGGCAGTATTCATGGACCTCATAAATCGCATCTTCATGCCTTACTTGGATCAGTTTGTGATTGTGTTCTTGGATGACATCCTGGTCTACAGTAAGAGTGAGGCGGAGCATGAGCAGCATCTCCGTATAGTTCTTCAGATCCTCAGAGAGCACCAGTTATATGCCAAGTTCAGTAAATGCGAGTTCTGGCTCGATCGCATTTCGTACTTGGGTCATATCATCACTCGAGGAGGAGTAGAAGTGGATCCCCAGAAGATTGTGGCTATTGAGTCATGGCCAGTGCCCAACACCGTTGCAGAAGTTCGCAGTTTCCTTGGATTGGCTGGCTATTACCGGCGGTTTGTTTCGGATTTTGCTCGAATTTCAGTGCCATTGACGCAGTTGACCCGCAAGGATGCGCAGTTTGCTTGGACAGCAGAGTGTCAGAGTTCTTTTGAGCAGTTGAAGCGAGGCCTGATAACAGCTCCTATTCTCACGCTTCCAGATGGAACCGGAGGATTCTCAGTGTACTGTGATACTTCAGGCAGAGGTTTAGGATGTGTTCTGATGCAGCATGGGAAGGTAATAGCTTATGCGTCACGACAACTTCGTGATCATGAGAGAAATTACCCAACCCATGACTTGGAGCTGGCAGCAGTGGTGTTTGTACTTAAGTTGTGGAGGTACTACTTGTATGGAGATAGGATAGAGATTTTCACCGACCACAAGAGCCTGAAGTATGTTTTCACCCAGAAGGATCTTAACATGCGACAGAGAAGGTGGCTGGAGCTTCTTGTGGATTATGATGTCAACCTGCAGTATCATCCTGGGAAGGCCAACGTCGTTGCAGATGCATTGAGCAGGAGAGCGGGAGTTTATTTTTTAACAGCGCAACCAGAGCTATTAGCAGATCTTCAGAAGATGGGTATTGAAGTTGTTCTCCCTTCCAGTGTGGCCTTGATGGCCAGTATGCAAGTTCAGTCCACTATAGTCGAGAGGATCCGGATGGCGTAGTCGGCAGATTCCAAGCTTCAGCGACTCAGAGCAGAGTGTGAGACGGGACGAAGACCAGAGTTATGCATTCATGAGGATGGTACACTTCGACATGGTAAGCGTCTTTGTGTACCCAGCGGAGATATCCGGCAGGAGATCATGGCAGAGGCTCACAGTTCGCAGTATTCCATCCATCCCGGCAGTACGAAGATGTACCGCGATATCCGGCAGCATTTCTGGTGGAATGGCATGAAGCGGAAGATAGCTCGGTTTGTCTCTCGGTGTTTGGTTTGCCAACAAGTTAAAGCCGAACATCAGAGACCGGCTGGACTTCTTCAGCCCTTACCGATTCCAGAATGGAAGTGGGAGCATGTGACCATGGATTTTGTGACTGGACTACCTAGATCCCCAGCTGGTAGAGATGCTATCTGGGTTATAGTTGACAGGCTCACGAAAGTGGCTCACTTTCTTCCATTCAGAGTTGGTCAGTCGACGGCTCAGCTAGCAGAGATGTACCTCAGGTAGATTGTCAGATTGTACGGTGTGCCAGTCAGTATCACCTCGGACCGAGATTCAAGATTTATGTCGCACTTTTGGCGTAGCTTGCAAGAGAGTTTGGGAACTCATCTCCAGTCCAGTTCAGCATATCACCCGCAGACAGATGGCCAGTCGGAGCGCACGATCCAGACTCTTGAAGACATGTTGCGGTCTTGCACACTTGACTTCAGTGGTTCATGGGAAGATCACTTGCACCTGGTGGAATTCTCGTACAACAACAGTTTCCAGGCCAGTATCCAGATGGCACCGTTCGAGGCACTGTATGGTAGGAAGTACAGATCCCCGCTAGCCTGGGATGATGTTGAAGAGAGACAGATGCTCGGTCCAGAAATGATTGCCCAGACAGTTGAGGTGGTCAAGCGAGTCAGAGATCATCTTCGAGTTGCCCAAGATCGCCAGCGCCATTGGGCCGATTCTCATCGGCGTCCTCTCGAGTTTTCGGTCGGCGATCATGTATTCCTGAGGATTTTGCCTAACCGTGGCGTCATTCGTTTCGGCGTACGGGAAAAGCTTAGTCCTAGGTATATAGGGCCGTTCGACATTCTGGAGCGAGTAGGAGATGTATCCTATCATCTCGCGCTTTCGCCGTCGCTAAGCGAGGTGCATGACGTGTTCCATGTATCCCAATTACGACGATATATCCCGAACCCGAGCCACATCCTGGATCATTCGGAATTGGTTGTTGGTACCAACCTTTCGTATGAGGAGAGGCCCGTGTCTATATTGGACCGGAGAGAGAAGATCCTCAAGAACAAGACTATCAAGTTAGTCCGAGTTGCTTGGGGTCATCACTCTTTGGGGGAGTCAACGTGGGAGCGTGAGGATGACATCCGATCGTGGTATCCCGACTTGTTTGACTCGTGAGGTATAAAGTCTTTCTTATGCCCCATGCCTTCGATTCCTTGCTTGAATGAGTGATTGTATGCCTAGTTATAGCTTGCATGTGATTAATGTAGCTTGTCATTGCTCCTCTAGCCTCTTGATTAAATTTCGAGGACGGAATTCTTTTAAAGTGGGTAGAGTTGTAATGCTTGTTGTTCGTATTACGTATTTGGAATATGTATACGTATTTTATCTTGTATTTGCATATCTCCTTGGTTTGGCTCTCGGCTTGGTTTAACTCTCGGTTTGGGTTGGCTTGGTTGGTCGGCCCAATGCTTGGTTCATCATGGGTCAAGGGTGGAACACCTTAGCCTATGCTTCTCCTTCATTTCCACCACAACCCCCCCTCTTTATTATCCCCACCAACCTTTTCTTTCCTCCATAATTCTCATTTACTTCTCCTTTCCCCACCATTACTCTTCTCCACCAACCAAGAACACCATAGGCAAGTGCAACTTGCTTCCACAAGAGAACTCCTTTTGATGGTTTCATTAGCTTCTCCTCATGATTCTAAACCACATTAGAACTTGTCATTTTCCATTTTGAGACTTTAATTCTTGTAGATCTAGAGTTTTGCTATTTTTGGATTTTTGGTGTTTTGATCTATCAAACTTGCTTGTTTTCAAGTTTTGATGGTTCCATGTTTTAGAGAATTTCTTTCTACCCAATTTTGACCTTTGGAAAGTTGGATTCGGACTTGTTTTGACCAAGATTTGGACGATTGAAGCTTAGGTTCAACTTTAGAGTTCTTGCTGTTCTTGCCATTTGGAGAAGACAGTGAACAGTGAGCTAGCTTTTTAGCTTACGCCACTGAGCTGTACGCTGCTCTTTAGCGAGCGTACGCTAGCCTTCGTACGCTGCTCTTTAGCGAGCGTACGCTAGCCTTCGTACGCTGCTATTTAGCGAGCGTACGCTAGCCTTCGTACGCTGCTCTTTAGCGAGCGTACGCTTGCCTTCGTACGCTGCTCTTTAGCGAGCGTACGCTAGCCTTCGTACGCTGCTCTTTAGCGAGCGTACGCTAGCCTTCGTACGCTGCTCTTTAGCGAGCGTACGCTAGCCTTCGTACGCTGCTCTTTAGCGAGCGTACGCTAGCCTTCGTACGCTGCTCTTTAGCGAGCGTACGCTAGCCTTCGTACGCTGCTCTTTAGCGAGCGTACGCTTGCCTTCGTACGCTGCTCTTTAGCGAGCGTACGCTAGCCTTCGTACGCTGCTCTTTAGCGAGCGTACGCTAGCCTTCGTACGCTGCTCTTTAGCGAGCGTACGCTTGCCTTCGTACGCTGCTCTTTAGCGAGCGTACGCTAGCCTTCGTACGCTGCTTTTTAGCGAGCGTACGCTAGCCTTCGTACGCTGCTCTTTAGCGAGCGTACGCTAGCCTTCGTACGCTGCTCTTTAGTGAGCGTACGCTCACCTTGATACGCTGCCTGTTGGCAGCGTGTCTTGAGCGTACGCTAGCTTGAGCGTACGCGTGCCTTGGTACGCTAGCTTAAGCGAGCAAGGCGTACGCTGGCCCCTTTCGTACGCTAGCTCGAGCGAACGCAGTCTTGAGCGTACGCTAGCTTGAGCGTACGCTGACCTGTAGCTTGAGCGTGCCCTTGTGTACGCTGACCCTTACGTACGCTCCCCATTGGAAGTGTATGGATCCTTTGGTACGCAGACCTGAGCGTACGCTAGCCTGAGCATAGCCTGGCTTGAGCGTAGCCTGATTACCCTTGATCTTCTATAGCCCTGTATATTGATATTTTATTAGATATTTAACGTCCATTTTATATCCTTACGCCTTTTTGTCCTGAACTTGATAATCATGATTTTACTTGATATGTTGTAATTGATAACTGAGCCTGACACGATAGTGACCCATGGTGGTGCACTCTTGACATGAGTAACCTGACATGACCTGATAGTGGCCCGTCGTGGCGCACTCCTGACTAGTACACTTGGCATGATAAACCTGACATGATATATCTGATAGCTGTTGCGACGGCTACCTGACATGACATGACCTGTATAATTAATCCTGGACACCGTGGGCGATTGTGCTTGTACAAATATTCCAGTCCTGTCTTGCATCATGTCTAGGATGGGACTCCTGAGTACCACGGTCAGGAGTACCTACTAAAATGGACTAAGGTTAACAACTAGATTAATACATTAGTCATGAAGAGATCTCCCAGCTACAGGCAATCCCGTTACCTGGGCCCGCTTGGGATCTGTAGCCTGCAGTCGAGTAGGGCACATTTCCAGCACACTGTCATGTGTTGCACCCTTCAAGCTACTTAAGGGTACATGCATTTCCTGGACGACGTACCCACCTGAATTCAACCCTAATCTCTCGACCTGGGTGACCTGGATGGTCTGCAGGGCTTGTGGCTGTGGAATAATCTCACTGCATCTTGCTAGTAATTAGGCTTGTGACAACCCTAGTTAGTTAAAGTATCAAGCCATAGTTCTTGGTTGGCCGTGAAATGATTGGATGGAGTCTAACCAGTCTAGTCTTACCCTGATCCTGTTTCAGATTGCTGCATGACCAGAATGCTTGTATTTACTTTACCGATAAATGGTGAGAAACCAAGCTCCGTTCAGACGAAGGGTTACAACCCCGGTCCTTGTTTGGTTTACGGGTTATAACCTGGTTATCTGAATAGTTCTATGGTTATCTCGTCGTATATCATCCTGGTGTATTTTCTGTATTTCCAGTTCTTACTTTTATTTATATCTTGTGCTGATTGCTGGTTTTAGTTCTTAAGTGAAGCCTCCTTTGTGGCACTTGCTCTTTCTGGGGTCTGACCCAGCTGGTTTTGTGTGGCCAGATTTCGGAGCAGCTCCAGAGTATCCACCGACCTTCCAGCCAGATGGTGAACACTAGACGGAACCCTGGCAACGAGTGGGTTATTTTTGGCTCTCCCACTCTATTGTAAAAATATTCTTTTGAGGCGTTTAGCCGACGAGCACATGTTTAGCTCGATTGCACTTACTTACTGTCTGCCTACGGGCTGTAACATGATTAACAGATCCTAGGGTTGATCAGTATGACTAAACTCTTGCTAGTCCTAACATTTTGTAACGACTAGCTTCATGATCAGCTGAATATGTAATATTTGGGATGCCTTATTATTGTATATTTAATGATCATACATCTTGTAACATTTACTTACTTGCTTGTGATTGAGACACTAGGCTTGTTCATGACCTTAAGAGACTGTTGGCTTGTAGATAAACCCTCATGTATCTAGACAGCCGTGGCCGTATAGCGAGATGGAATCCATTTCTTATACGTAGCTGGCTATGTCTGCCCCCCGCTCTCCAGTATTCTGGTTCTGGGGCGTGACATGGTTTAAGTGGTGGCCCATGCAGGTCTTGTAAATCAAGATATGTGAGGGTTTACCGAATAGATGTCTCAATCAGTATTCGTCCTTGATCTCTGCTCGTATCTTCTGAATCCCTGGATTCTTGTCCTGATCATATGCTTGTATCGTTGATCTGTCCTGGTCCTTCCTTATTGTTCCCTATGTCGTCTTCTTCAGCGGCATTGTTCGTGGTCCTACCGACCAGCAAGGAGGAGCACCTCCCGTGGACCAGCAGCAACCTGGAGATCAAGCCCAACATTCCGGAGTAGCCTCCAGAGTCGATCCTATTGGAGGAGAGCCTCCAGTTCAGCTAGTTCAACCTGCCGAGCCTGATGATGGCACTTTGGTAGGACTCGTCAGGACCTTGATAGCTTCCCAAGATCGTAGAGGAGACGCCTTGCAACAGGCAGTGGCGGATGCTTTGACTAGAGGCGGTCATCCAGGGAACAGCACGGCCAACAGCTTCAAGCGCTTGAACCCTCCATTCTTCGACGGTAGTGAAGATGCTATCGCCGCAGATGCATGGCTTCAGGACACAGAGGTGATTCTAGAAGCAGCCAGGACTCCAGAGAACGAGAAGGTGGCCGTTGTGCGCCTGCAGTTGTTAGATCTTGCCCGCAGCTGGTGGGCAGCTCAGGCCGTTGGATTAGCAGCACCCATTGCTTGGGCAGTATTCAGAGAGAGATTCCAGACCAAGTATTTCGATGCCGTGGCTCGGTACGATCTACAGACGAGGTTCACCAATCTGAAGCAGATGGACAGGACGGTCGATGGATATGCGGCCGAGTTTTCCAGACTCAGTCGGTTTGCTCCCACTTTGGTGGCAACCGAGTATTATAGAGCCCAGCGGTTCCAGCAGGGGCTTCACCTGGAGATTCTATTGGCAGTCGAGCAGTTTGAACATCAGACTTTTGATGCAGTCTTGAGAGCAGCCCGGAGGCATGAGTATACCTCCCAGAGGATTGTGGATAGGGCCGGGGGTCGAAAGAGATCTCACGGCCAGATGAATCAGTCTTCAGCACCAGCCCCGGCAGCTAGGGCTTTGACTATTGGAGCTCCGAGGCGAGCGGCCTCAGTAACGTCGGTTCAGCATTCCACCCCGACGTACCCTCAGCAGCAGAAGCAGAAGCAACCTTCCGCAGTGGGTTGTTCTCATTGTGGGAAGCCAGGCCATGTGGTGGCAGAATGTCGCAGGGCACAGGGATTGTGTCTGGCTTGTGGAGCACCAGACCATAGGGTTGGATCCTGCCCGAACAGGGGTGGTTCATCCTCGTCCAACCTTTCTAGCTCTTCGGTGAGAGGACCCGCACCGGTCCAGCAGCAGCAGCAGCAGTATCCATTGCCGAGGCCCTTGCCGCCTCAGTCCCATGTATTCCAGCAGCAACAACCCCAGCAGTATGCTCAAGCCCAGGCCTTGAGTCAGAGCACAGGCTCTCCAGTATTCTGGTTTCTGGGGCGTGACAGGAGCACAGGCTCGGATCCGGTCATGTGGTGTGGTCGGATCTACCCAGAGAGACGGTAGGAAGGTGTGCCGACGATAGATCGAGTTCTGTTGGTCGTCGAGAGAGCCGACGACCGGGGTCGAACAGTAGCGCTCGACGTCCCTCGAAGTTCGCAGCAGCTCGGAGCTCAAGGAGCGAGCTCGACAGTCGAGGACGGTGCGGCTCTCGAGAACATCATCTCGAGAAAAGAGGAGGGATGGAGACGAGTTGCTCGATGGTGATTGACTATGTTTCTGGCTTGGCGCAGACACTGCAGTGTCGAGGCTACGAGGACTCCAATTTACTGGAGACAAACCTGAGTTCAAGGGAAACTCGACGACTGGCGGTGCACGCACTGGTGGATGCGGTGGTTGGGGAGATCGGGTCGTTGGTGGTGGTGATATGGTGATCGGCGGTGGAGGTTCTGGAACTGGATCGCAGGGGTAGCGACGACTGATCTGGAGACGCGATCGTAGCCTTGTTGGGCGACAGTGGTGTCACCGAAAGTGGAGGTCGATGAGGGATGGTGACGGTGTGCAGGGGTGGTTGTGATGGAGTCGTCGGAGCACGACGGCGGAGTCATCGAAGATGAAGTAGAACAGGGGCTAGAGAGAGAGTGGCAGGAGAAAAAGTGTAGGAATAGAATATTATGTAATAAAAATATTGGGAGTCCCAATATTTAAATAGGTAGAATAAAAGAGTGTGGAGTGCTCTACACGCCAAGTGGCACCAAGTATAATTTGTAATTGATCTAGGCCTTATAGTGGAATAAGCTAACTAATCCAACTAACCTAACTAACTCAAACTAATTGCTAACTAATTACTAATTAATAAGTAATCACAACCATTTAGTAATTATTAACTAACCAAATAGTTAAGCTAACCAATAGATAGAAATACCATAGCCAAAGCTATTAGGCACGCAATCTAGGCCCAAGGCTTGGTAGGCCTCAATAATAATTAATGAATAATTCTGAAATAGAATTACTATAATAATATTCAAATATGAAATAATTTCATAAAATTTTAAAACTGTAATTATTTTCAAAAATAAAGTTTCAAAACTAGGAAATAAATTCATAACTCAAAACTTAGTACCAAGGTTTCAAAAAAACTAGAAATTCGCAATTGTAGTAGTTATACGTTGTGGGTAATATTTCAGGTGCTCGTACATGGAAGAAATTATTTGATCTGTGCTTGGCATTGATGAATCGGATGGATGTACAGAAGCTCTTCTTGCAAGACGATGTTTTCTGCTATACGAGACATAATGTATGGAACAGTGTAACTTAGATGAACCAGTGAGATTGTAAGCAAAGTTGGCATGTTCGGTTGTAATGCCTAAATGGCAAGTATATATTTAGTTGACTATTCAAGAGTATTGTGATATGTTGTAAACTCTGTATTCAGTTGCAAGTCTTGTAATCTATTATAATTATCAATAAAGAGATACATTTTTTCATATCTTGTTGTGACTTCAATTTATCTGCTTGGTTTTGCTACGCTGTCGTTGTTTTCTGAGAAATACCAGGAACTGTAATAGTTTTGTCTTGTACAAGTACAATCTAGACTTGTATGGCATCGCGTCCAGTGGCTAGTTTTCGATCCTCCGGAATCGGGGCGTGACAAAATCATCTTTTATGATCAAGTTTGCTAGAAGTAGTTTGATACAAAATTTCTCATAACAAAACTTGTTAGAAGCAGTTCGTTGTAGAACTTATTGCTGCTAAACATGGTAGTATATGCAGTAGAAGTAAGTCTGCCAGAAGCATATGTCGAATAACCTTGCTAGGAATAGTTTGTTGCAAAAGTTCTCGATGCATAACCTTGCTAAAAGTAGTTCACCGCAGAACTTCTCAATGTAGAACCTGCTAGAAACAAATCTATGGTAGAACTAAGGGGGTGTGTAAAACCCCATACCTAAATTTCTATTATTCTTATATTCTTATTATTATTTTATTTAAAATTCTTTTTTTTTTAAGTATGTGATTTGGATGAATAGTAAGCAATTTCAACTTAAAATAAAACAGGAAGTAATTAATCATATTATGAGGGAAAGTAAATTGATTCTATATAGGATACCATAGATATGAGATATGAGATATTACTTAATCTGGTTAATATAATATTTAGTTATAAGGCAGTGACGAAAATATCTACAAATTTATTCATTTATTATTATTATTATGTTTATTGTTTTCTTTAAAATAATATGCATATATTTATATGAGATAAGACAATATTCAATTTGATAGGTTCAAATCTAGGATTCCTATCCAAAGTGCCACCAAATTAATGAAACCACGTATCTAAGCAACTGAACCATGCACACACATCTATAATATAAAGCAAAGTGGTTTTTTGGTCCGACCCATGTGCTTTGGTTCAACGATGATGAAAGGACTAAATTGTCCCTCTCTCTATAAGAGAGGAGGAGGTCCTATGTTGGGTGCAGAGCAACCGGTTGTTCCAACGGCACCCTCGCCTCCAGCTCCTCTTGCACCGCCCCTCCCTCCGCCGCCTCCGCTCCATCCTCGCCCACGCCGTCATCGTCGGCCTCTTTCGCAACCCCTTCATCGCAAGCAGCCTCTTCCACCGCGCTGCCGACGCCGACCCTTCCTTCGCCGCCTCCCTCTTCTCCGCCATGACCGACCCCAACCCCTTCTCCTTCAACACCGCCATCGCCATCTCCGCCGACCCACTCTCCATCTACTCCCAAATGCTCCGCCGCCGCGTCCCTCTCGACTCCCACACCTTCTCTTCCTTGCTCAACACCACCACCGCTGCTGCCCCCACCAGGTCGCTCCACGCACACGCCCTCCTCCTCGGATTCCGGCCCGACCCCTTCGTGCAGACCGTCCTGCTCACCGCCTACTCCCGACGCGGCTCCGCCGACCACGTTCTGCGGGTGTTCGACGGAATGCCGCACAGGGACGTCGTCTCCTGGACCGCCGTCGTCTCGGGCCTCGCCGCCCTCAGACGCCCCGCGACAGTCCTGTGCGTCTTCGCCTCCATGAGGCCCCACGCCGTCCGAACGCCACCACCGTGGTCTTTGCCGTGTCCGCCTCCGCCGGGCTCGGGTCCCTGGCGCTGGCCCGGTGCCTGCACGCCTACGTCGAGAAGGCCGGGTTCGGAGGCCGCGTCTCCGTCCGGAACTCCCTGGCGCTGGCCCGGTGCCTGCACGCCTATGTCGAGAAGGCCGGGTTCGTGTCCGTGCCGTTTTGGCACGGGTTATCCACTAGTATATAAATACAAAAGACCCTAGACTCCTCCTCCTCCTCTCAGCGCCCCTTCCCATCTTCTTTCCTACGAACCCGGCTAGCAACCCAGACCTCCATCTTCCTTGCCAAAGGCCACACCTGGTTTCCTCCGTCTACGTCTCTAAGATAGAGCCAGACCTCGCGAACCGAATTCGTGCGAAGATCTCCACGTTTGCCGGGGCACGCAAGACCCCTGGTCGTGCATCGCCGAGACTTCTTCCGCACAGCCCCTTGTCAATGCTCATTCCATGACCGACCGACGCACGCGCATGTGGTACCCCTACCATACCGATCAACTCGTCACAACCTCGTGCCGGCCGACTGCTGCCTGAACTCGCGCGCGCCTTGTCGTCATATGCCAACCTACTGCCCGTCATCCGCTGCAGTCGTTGCCTGTCGACACTCTCAATGGGAAGCACTAGCGGATCCAGGATAATAATTTACTGGGACATATAAAAGAGTTCGGAGACGACTCCTTCAAAATTTGTTTTAGAGTATAATAGTATATTTAAAAAAAAAAAATTTCACTGCCCACCCCCCCCCCCCCCCCCCCCCCCCCCCCCCCCACCCCAGCCAGTGCCACCCAAGTGGATCCGCCACCATTGGGAAGAACCGACTCCCTCTCGTGCGACATGCAACAGAAGTCGATAGGCCAACACACGTAGTTTTCCGCAACCTCGTGCTAGCAAAGACTGCGACTTCAATGCTGGAATCTCCGTGCCAGTTGTCAGGAGAGATGCATCGACCCATACTTTAGCATCGACCTGTTTCCGAGTCGAGTCTCTAATTACCTAGGTAAGAAACTGCCTCAGTTATCCAAGTTTTCCTATCCCCGCTACTGCTTTAAAAGAATCTATAGAAAGAACAGGAAGAAGAAGTATTTCCTATCTTAGGCCACCTCTATACCTATATATGATTCAGTAAAAAAAAAAATCTGGTAGAAAGGAGCTACATTAGTTCACATATCATAAGTACAATGGCCGTATAAATGGCCATACAAAAGTGTTCACGTGTTAGAAAGAAAGGTTTTTGTTACAATATAAAACTGGACACAGCCACTGTACCATTCATACCATGGGCTCACATCGACACTCTCAAAGGGATTCAAGTATTTTACACATAAAACCTCTCTTAATAAAACCTTATTATATAATCTAGTTAATAAAATATATCATGGAATAGTAGAACCATTAAGGTTCTTAATGAAAAACTAACCGTCTCTTTCCTTCTCGGTACAGAGAAGAAAGTTGTTAAAGGAATTATTTTTTTTTTAGTTATAACCCCTCTTTTTATATTTATTAGTTTAGTTCCAATAAGAAATTGCACCATGTCCCATCCTAATTCCACTATGTACATAATAAGGAATATAATAAAATAAATAAAAACATATGTTTGTAAGTATATATAATAGTACCTAAATGGTAAATTGAAGCTAAAAATAACTAATAGAAATAAAGAGTCATAATATTTTCATAAAAAGATACCTAATTATATAGAAATATTTTATAGCAATCTATTAAGGATTTCTGGAATATTATAGGCTTGGGCTAAGCTCTGGGGGATCGCAGCTCAGCATTTGATGAAATTCCAGGAAAGTACACATTGATGAACTTTAGAGTATTTACATGCATTTCTTATATTAGTGTTACTTTTCTGTCTTACTTGATCACATACTTCATCTGATTCATGTTATTGTTACTTTTTCGTTATCACTGTTATTTTTTCGTTATACGTGTTATCTTTTCGTATTCATGCGTCTTGTGATTTATCGTTTTCCAGTCCTATGCCATGTTCCCTTGACATGATTGACCTGAACTTGACAAGTTGATTGACTTGACTTGACTTGACTTGACTCGTAGTTCTAGGCAAGAATTTTGTTATAGACATTGACTATACGACCACTCTCTATTGTGAGCTCCCACCGAGTTGTGATAGAGACTTATTATAGGTTGTGAGTCCCCACCGAGCTGCGATCTATAGGGCCGTTAGCTCCTACCGAGTTGCGGTTTATCTCGATTTACTCGTAGTCACGTTTATCAGCACGATTCTTGATGACATGCCATTTTCTTTATATTTTATTCTTTTAGTCTTTCGTCTTTATTCCTTGTACTATTTTCTGTCTTTCCATACATGTTATTACTACCAAAGTAGGCTCCAAAGTAGGCTTGTATATTATGTGTCTTGCTAGTCCCCTGAGGACCTGGTGAGTCTTGTTAGTCCCCTAAGGACCTAGTGATCTATCCAGGTACTCGCTACTACTAGTATAAAAGAGTAGAGTGGTGGACAATTGCATTTCCGGGATATCAGGTATATCTAATTGATACTATCATCATTTCCTCCTTATTTTGTCCTATATTGACTCATGCTGTTATTATAGTCTAGTCTTTTACAAGCTTCATCTTTCTTCTAGCTTGTTCATGATACTTGTATTATTGGGAATCCACTCTAATATATTTATCAATTCTAGAAACGGTGTATTATGGTCTGATTAACCTTAGTGCACATGGTTCGCTATTGTTATTAGTATTTTTTGGTTTGAGATACATTTAGCCTGACTTTTTATACAGTTATACTTGACCTTATATACAACTTATACGTATTCAAGCTGGACTAGAGTCCACTTGATACGTAGCTGGCATGTAAACATATTCTTAGTCCTACGTATTTTGGGACTAGGGCATTGCAAGGTATTTATTTTTTCCATAACTATATATGCTAGCACTTTAAAGTGTTAAGTACTATATAATACTAGCACTTTAAAGTGCAAAAATTGTTATTTTCCATAAAACTATAGTGCTAGCACTTTAAAATGTTAAGTACTATATAATATTATCACTTTAAAGTGCATTATAAATGTATGCATCGGCTATTTTATCCTCAAACACTATGACATCATTTTAAATAGCAATATAAATAAAAAATATTAGTTGACCCTCAATTATTTTTTGTCTCTGCAACAATAAATCTTTACATCTAATGAGACTCACCACAACAGAGAAATTCCTAAGGAACTAACCGTTATCATTATCTTCCCACAATAAAAATAATTATATTGATCCCACACAATCATCAATCTATCACACGACAAGACCCGACCAAAGAAAGAAATCAAACAAAATGCTACACATAATCACACTTTCTTTTACTAAATATCCAAGAAAATCACAACATACTACTTCACACACTTATATCTATACTGCTACACCAAGCACTAACTCCTTTGCAACATGTCACTATTATGGCATACAAGTACATATGCACGACAGTGCAGAGTTAGACAATTAGTAGATATTAATATTTATGCATGGGTACCAAAAACTAACAATTCATGACCCTAAAAAAATGGGTACCAAAGGTCACATCTACTCGTGTTGTAGGTCGACTAACATTCGTATGCTAGAAACAAGTGAATTCTCGATAGTGGTTGCTCATGACATATGGCCGATTATGCTACCATATTTGCAACATTATTGATGAAGAAAGAAGGACACTTCTCATTCGTTGACGACCTCAAAAGATATATTATTGGTACTAGAAATGTTGGTATGTGTCCCTTTCCAGTAATAAAGGATGTATGTCTAGCAATAGACATAACCTACTCAGTATCAGTCATCTTGTTGACAATGGTTATGGTATTAATTTTATGAAAAATAAATGCTCTTTTTTTGAGAGATCATCTGGTAATGTTACTCACGAAGGTATTAGAAAAAATAACATATTTTTTTTTTAATCTTTTGAAGGATACTAACAATGCAGGCACATTTATGCTAACAAGGATGAAAGTTGGCTATGACATATGCGTCTAGGACATGCAAATATGGATACTGTTGTAAGATTATCTTCAAAGAACTGGTAAGAGGCTTGCTACAAATAACTTTCAAGAAGGATATGGTCTGTATTGATTGTGGAAAAAAACAAAGCAACCATATCAGCACCAGAAGATAAGATTCATGGCTGATCATCTAGAAGACTTGGTTATAGGTGATGTATCAAAGGGGGGTAAGAACTCATTCTTCTAATAAAAATATTATTACAACTGCATCTTTCATTTCTAAAATAGAACCTAAAAATATTGTAGAAGAGTTTTCTGATGAGCTTTGGATTTCTGCAATGCAAAAGGAAATAAAACAATTTGAGAGAAATCAAGTTTGGAAACTTGTTTCTAGACCTAATGATTACTTTATAATTGGCACCATATTGGTATTCCGAAATAAATTCAATAAGGATGGACAAGTTACATGTAATAAAACACGTCTTGTTGCTCAAGGCTATAATCAAGAATATGACATTGACTATGACGAGACTTATGCTCTTGTTGCGATACTTGAGTCCGTTAGCATGCTTTGCATTTTTGTAAATTTTTACAATTTTAAATTATTTCAAATGGATGTCAAAAGTGCTTTTTTAAAACGATTTTATAAAAGAAACAGTTTTCGTGGAGCAACTCCCAAATTTTGAGAATTTTAAATTTCTAAATCACGTTTAAGTTACATAAGGCTCTGTATGGACTCAAACAAGCCCCAACACTTGGTATGATTGTCTCAGTTACTTTCTACTTGAAAAATGTTTTTCAAAAGGAAGTTGACCCGACTTTGTTTATAAATGTACATGATGACACAATTTTATTAGTGAAAATCTACGTTGACGATACCATATTCCGGTCTACTAATGAGATACTTTGCAAAGAATTTGCTAAGTGTATGCAGAGTAAATTAAAGATGAGTATGATGGGAGAACTCAAGTTATTCCTTGGATTGCAATCAAGCATAGTTCATAGGAAATCTTCATCAATCAAGCTAAGTACACGAAAGATTTGCTCAAAAAGTTAGACATGGACAATACAAAATCCATCGACACTCTGATGGCAACATCTACAAAGCTTGACCTTGATAAAATAGCAAACCATTTGGCACATGTAAGTATCGAGGAATGACTGGTAGTTTAATTCATTTAACGGTTACTCGTCCAAATATTATGTTTAGTGTTTGCCTATGTGCTAAATATCAGGTTAACCCTAAGGAATCACATTTCTGCACAGTTAAGCATATCTTCTGATACCTTAAAGGTACTTAAATGGTAGGCTTGTGGTATCTTAAAACCACTTTTTTTGACCTCATTGGTTATTCGGATGCTGACTTTGCTAGATGCAAAGTTGATTGAAAAAGTACTAGTGACACTTGTCATTTCTTGGGCAAGGTATTAGTCTCTTAGTTTAGTAAAAATAAACTTTTATCACATTATCAACTAGTGAGGCTGAGTCATAGCCGCAGGACATTGTTGTGCACAAATTTCGTGGAAGAAACAAGCCCTCGCAGACTATAATCTATGCTACAAGAATATTCCCATTTACTATTACAACACTGGCACTATTAATCTCACAAAAAATCTCGTATGTCATTCACACACTAAACACATATAAATACGTCATTATTTCTTATGCGATCATTAATTACATGGGGATATATGTTTAGAATTTGTTTACATAGAACATCAACTCATGGATATCTTTATTAAAGCCTTAGCTAAAGGTCGATTCAACTTTATTCGTCGAGAATTGGGAATTTTGGATGGCAATACGATATAACTTGCATATATTACTAATCTAAGTTTTTTTTACTGTAACGATTATTTTGGATAAATGCTGAAAGAGCCCTTCTGTCAAAGTGGTATAAATAGCCTTAAACGATACGAAATTTAAGTGTCTTCGGACCAACGCTAACTGGTATTTAGCACCTACAGCTACTGTAAGATGATCAATACTTTATTGATTGACTAAGTACTAATTATGAAGTATTTCTAATAAATCCGAACCCTTTCATTGACTTACAAGCTTGAACTCAACCTCATATATAAAGAATGGGTCTAGTATACAAAACAAATCCTGGTTCAAAGTAACCGACTTCGAACATAGTTTAGACAGAACTCGGGTCGAATTCGATTTTTTCTTTTCCAGAATTCGAATTATATGGGACCCACTCTTTATACATGTGTACATATATCAAAACCCTATATTCTACTGCGGATAGAGACAACAGCCGACCCTCCTTCTTCTTTCTCCTTCTCCAAATCCTATATTTTAAACCCCAGTTAAAGCTCTTCCTCCCCAAGCCATTTCTGTCATGCCCCAATTCTATAGAATTGATAGTCATCCCATGGGCATGATGTTATACGAGCCTAAGTTGCGCTCGCATAAGATATGAACATAAGGTTATCTGAAATACAACCACAAAGAGAGTACACAGAAATTGAACAACCCATTTGCAATAGAAGAAAACATTTCTTTCATTGATAATGAAGTTTATTACATAACTGATTACAAAAGGTGTCGCACGGGCTTACAAACTGACTGAAATGAGATAGTCTTCCATACATTTACATCCCTTTATACAAAAGCAACAAAACACACTCTGGATCTTGAATCGGAGAGAGTTGAGAATTGTACCAGCCTTGAACAGTGTTCAAATGGAAGGAGTCGCCTTTGCACGCTAGCAAGGCTTCAAATTGTTCTAAGCATAGCCTTCAGTTCCTTGGTACGCTTTTCTGGTTCATAACACCTATGGAGAGAGATGGTCAGTATATTACCGTGTACTGGTAAATGACTAA
Organism: Iris pallida; assembly: GCA_029216955.1. Lineage (NCBI taxonomy): Eukaryota > Viridiplantae > Streptophyta > Magnoliopsida > Asparagales > Iridaceae > Iris > Iris pallida. The sequence continues at coordinate 15,719,708 of JANAVB010004998.1, read as the reverse complement.
GTAATCCCTCTATCTCATTTGTTATAGAAATTATATGAAACATGTAGTACATTTAGTGATTTTTCTAGCCATTCTAGTACAATTGTAGTGTAACTTACCATGTTCTTCCATGTTTGATTTGATAACAAAATCTGAAGTAGTATGTACATGTGGAGGTCAGTGTCATAATAAGCCATCCTGGACATAGCGTGGTTAAACGGGGTCCTTTAACGTAAGTATCTAGCTCACTGAAAGCCTCATATTACCTATGCTTTAACCAATCATTAGCTATATCATGTTTTCTCCTAGGCAGAATCGGTCCCGTGGCCCCAGGATATCGTTCGAAGAAACATTGCCCTTGTGCACAAGTTGTCTATGACCGTGCTAGACTAAAACTAATTACTCAAGCATGGTCTACGCACTCATAATGACTTAAACATTCCCATATACGCCGCCTTACCGTTGCAACACTTATATCATTGGATTAGTATTTTTCATAACATAGTTCTATAATAAGGATAACGTAATTAAGTATGTGACAGTTTCATGTTATAGCAGCACTATAGATGGTGTACGTGAGAAATCATGCAACAGTTTATTAGAATTAAGCATTCATTGAAGTACGTATAGGCAACTCTAGAGGGGGTGAATAGAGTATGAGTTGATAATAACCAAATAAAAATAAACTCTTTCACCAACATAATAATTAATCAGAGTATTAATGCGGAAATAAAAGAGATCAGAAAAACATACGCAAATACAGCAGTTTTAACCTGGTTTCCCTCGTGGAGGACTAGTTCAGGCCTGAGAACTCTAGCTCAGGATTGAAATCCACTATTTGTGAAATAGAGGTACACCACGTGCCTTTACTCAGAAGATCATGCCAACTTCTTACACTTTCGCTGAGGCAAAACTTAAAATTTTCCAAGCGACTACTTTCAAACTCTTGCATAGAACTTTTAGCTGAATTGCACTGAGCACCTTGAGGCTTAGGAAGTTGTGTGGCTAGTGGATGGGAAGAGTAGGCATAGAATGTATAAGGCTATAGAAAGATGAGAAGATGAGATGAAGAGATAAATGAAAATTAAAGAAATCATGCCCTATATATACTAGTCCAGGGAGGCAGAGTTCGGCCAGAACTCTGTCCCAAAATTCAAATTTTTGGCTGTTAGACAACTAGTGTCACGACCCGTACCCGGTGTAGGGGCACGAGAAGTGGGTACGCCCAGCCTACGCCGTAGTGTCGACGAAAGAACGCTGTTCTAGGTCATTATCACAACTAACCACAATATGATATACTCTCCAAACGAAGGCCAAATCACAGAAGATACAACTCAATCACAAATCTAAAGATGGATAATAGTACGATAAGATAGATATGAAATCTTAAATGAAATATAAACAGGAGGAGAAATAAGTCTAAGTATCTAGACGACACTAACAACAACATCAACATCCAAGTTCACACAACTCTAAATCCACAACACAAAGACAATAAAATAAGATAACAGTCTAGCTATCTAGCCTAGACTAAAGGGATGGTGTCCACAGCTATAACTGGATCCTTCTGAAGGTCCAACTCACAGATATCATCTAGGTGTGCTCCATAGCAGATGGTACAGAATCCTCGGTCTCATTTGTAATATTTTTAACAGGTCCAGTCAGGACAGAAACGAGCACAATACATCTCACGCAGTTCATAACATGGCAGGAAAGTATAAAGCATGCAAAAGAGTAAGATACATGAACTGTAAAGAAAGATGTACATGAAAATAGGAAGATATTCGATAACTGGAAATATATACATGATAGGTAAAAACTGTAAGCGATTAGTGATTTAGAGCACAATATGGTTATGGAAACATGTTAGGTTGCACATGAATAAGCTATGGAGTTCACATGAATAATCTACTGGAGATATGATCCACATAACCAATTCTACTCACCCATGCCCCAATCAATACACAAGGATCCATTCAAGTTATGTAATGCCCCAGTCCCAAAATACGTAGGACTAGATACATAGACATGCCAGCTGTATACATATGAAGTATACTCCAATATATGGAAACCTTGTATGAATACATAAGCTGTAAAATGCAGTAGAACCATAATAACTAAATCTCATCCACTAGATAAATAAATGATATAAAAGCAACTTTTAATTTGTCATGTATACAATCGTTGGGCGGAGACAAAGTCCACTACCAACTATCTCAAAATAAATATACAAGGAGTGATCGATAAAATAACGAGACGAACCAAGCGCAATCATCTTCGAAAGAATGGAGAAGATCACGGCCTTGGCTAGAACACCTGCAAAATTACAGAAGCACACACCTGGAGAGATAACCAGGTCCTCAGAGGGACGTAACAAGATACATAAAGAACATGCCATAATAAACTGAATATATAATATGTCACAACCCGAAATAAGTGACAAGACGACAATAAGGTAATCTAACCGTACTACAGTGGTTATGCAGTTAAGAACAAACCTCCAACGCATGGGCACTATGGCTCAGTAGCAGTAATCTCAGGTATGGCCCATCAGGATACCAGGGACCTCAAAGCACAACATTCATCGAATGTCAGAGGCCAGCAGTAAATCAGTATCAGGATCCAGGACCGTATCTTCCGTGAAGATAACCGACAATAGGGAAGTGCATACTTGGCCCATATGTCAAGGAACTGTTCTTCCCACCCAATGCCTAACAGAGGCACATCCATGTCTCATATACCTCTACTAACTGCTAAGTCTCCTAACATGCCTCTATTAGCAGTTAGCTCTAACGCATGCGCATGGGGGATCAGCCCACACACAAGAACCTCTACATGCTACTCATCTCACACATCCTCGTGGTACAACTGTGTCAAGGTATATGCGATACACTACAGACGGTAGTCTCTTAACTCTAAGTCCATATGCAGTAAAAGGATAATAACAAAGTATATCTAATATCACTGAGCAGACAGTAAATCAAGAACTATAAGAACTGGAAATAAATGAACAGTGATATATAATAAAATGCAACTGAATATAAACAGTATAATGGCAAGGTATCTTGCCTGAGGTTATGTGCAAAAGAGAATAATCCAGTAGCTCGAACAGACAAATAAACGAAGCAAGAAAAGCCAAATCCCGCAGATAACTCCGGATGCTGCAATAAATATCACGAACGAGTTTGGAATAAAAGATATACCTAGGAAATGCCTGTCCAAAAGTTAAATTCTGGAACAGAGGCAAATCGTAATTTCGAGTCAAAACGATGTCCGCCGTTGGACCCGCTTTGTACCGAAATGTGCGCCAGAACCTACGGTCTCTAAAGTCGTCAAACTACACGTCTACGGATTTGTTTTGATGAGATGAACCCAACGGTATGTCCAATTTTGGATTCCGGTGGGCCATGTAGAAAATCGTCCGTTGAGTAGGATTGTGGGCCCACCAAAATAGCGTCCCGATCAACGGTCTCAGAATCGGACCAAACTTGGCTCACAGGACCAGAAAAATATTTCGAGTCCAATGGTGCAAGTTTCATCGTGATATGATGAGTGTGCACAAAGTTGTGACTTAATTTGCAAAAGGATCGATACGGGGTATCTCGACGGATACGCACTGATTTCGTCGCGCACATGGAACGAAATTGGATTCCGTCAGTTTTTATATGTAGACAACATCCATACGCACCTTTCGATGCATATAGTGTGCGAGCACGTCGCCCGGTTTGTTGGGGCGCACGCCGTTATCGGGTGTTTTTTCACTTTTTTGAAAACAGAATTTATAATTTTTTTTGGAAAACTTTAACAGCGTGTAACTTTATACACACTGGATAAAAAGAGAATCCAAAAGGTGCGTTACAATCTCGGTTAGGTTGTCTTTGACTATCTTCAATTAGTTTTTTCGAAAGTTTAATGGACAGCGAGAAAAGTGGCCAACAAGTTGGTGTTTCAAAACAGTTTTTAATATTTCAGAAAAGTGGGTTTTCTCCAACTTCGTCTCGATTTTTCGAGCAAGTTGGATGGCCATGTCGAAATACACCTGGGGGATCTCGAAGAGGGTCATGTGGGCTTTCTACACGAATTTACGAATCTAAAAACGGACTAGAATCGAGAGAGAAATCAAACGGGGAAGTGGGATACCTTAAAGTGGGAATCTGTTGTTGTTTGTTGTTGATGGTTCCTTTGTCTTCTTCGCGGGCACGGCTTCGCCATGGTGTGAGAAGGAGGAAGGAGGAAGGAGGAAGGAGGAGAGGAAGGAGGTGGAAGAAATAATTAAGGATTAGGGTTTTTCCAATACTTATATATATATATATATAACATATATATACAAGTGTGGAAAGGGTCAGCTTCTATTAGATGTGCTGCTACTTGTGGCTTAGTGAAGGGTTGGGGTCGGCACAATGTGCTGCTGCCCTTGCTCCTTATATTGGGGTGTAGCTGCTGCTACATAAAGAGAGGGGCGCATGCTCCTTTATTTACTAGTATGTGGTCGGCTGCCACTATGGTGGGCCGACCACAATGAATATTATTATTATTTTTTTTTTTTAACAAATCTTATCCACAACATATATATATATATATATATATATATATATATATATATATATATATATTATTATATATATATATATATATATATATATATATATATATATATATATATTATTATTATATATCCATGGCATATAGCAGCTTCATGCTGCTGTAGTTGGCGTTGGTGGTGGGGGTCGGCCCCACCACTTTCTCTTTTTTTTATTCTTTTTTTTACTTATCTTTTTAAAACTTTTAAATATAAATATCTATATCTATATATGTATATATCCATAAATATACCAAAAAATATATTTAAAATCCAATTACCATTTAAAAGTCAACTATCCAATTATTTAATCTATTTGAGCATATCTTCATATATATATATATATATTTATATATATATATATATATATATATATATATATATATATATATATATATATATATATATATATATATATATATATATATATATATAAATTCAATCCTTAATAAATCAACTCAAATATTACTAATATTTAAATAGGAAAACATGTTTATTAAAACTCCACCAATTTGAAATAAAAGTTTAATATTATCTAACTATATATATGATGCATCTAAAAATATATTTTTACATATATACACAAATTTAAATTGCCATAAAATATATATATATATATATATATATATATATATATATATATATATATATATATATATATATATATATATATATATATATATATATATATATATATAAATTCAATCCTTAATAAATCAACTCAAAATATTAATAATATTTAAATAGGAAAACATGTTTATTAAAACTCCACCAATTTGAAATAAAAGTTTAATATTATCTAACTATATATATGATGCATCTAAAAATATATTTTTACATATATACACAAATTTAAATTGCCATAAAATGCAACAATAATAATATCACATTAATATCAAATAATATCGACAATAATAAAATGTCTATTTAATATTCACAAAATAACTTTAGTAATAATAAAATAATAAAAATTGTTCCAACGTGTGAACTTTACCACACACCCTCATTTGGGCCCAGAAAATGTACCATTTTTGTAACACATTATTAAATAATAAAAACGTAAATTTTTGTACCACAAATTAATATTTAGAAAATATTCCCCCAAACCTTAAAATAAATTAAGAAATATTCTACACCCATAAAATATGCATCCATGGTCGTCATTGATCACACCACATGTCTACTTGGGCTTAAATTTGGTTCGGGCCTAGTTCGGACTGAACTGGACAATCCGGACCGTCTAAAAATTAATATATAAAATAATATTTAAAAAAATAATTAAGAAAAATAGGGATTTTACATCCTACCCAACTTACAAGAATTTTGTCCTCGAAATTTAGGATTAATAGGGTAGATAGGGTTGAGGGATAGGAAGAGTTCGTCAATACCAAAATACAATTAAATTTTGGAGGAGAAGATAAAACGGCGTTCAACACCACCATGCAATAGAAAATTGTGGAGTCAATATATACAAAATATATCATGGTTATAGAATTCAAATAAGGATTGCTAGTGAAAGGTAACAAAATTTCGATAATCCAATTTGGAGAGTAATAAGGAATTGAGTAGATCAAAGAGAAGAATTTAGACATTTGGGAGATGGTTCCTTGAGAGAAAACTGGATACTAATCGTCTTGGTTGAGTGTTAGATTTAAGTGAACGATTTGAATCGTTCTCGAGTGCCCAAGAATAATTAGGAGGGCACGATTACAATTCTAGGGTTGAGGAATGAGGAGTAGTTAAAGGCGAGGATATAGCCACATGAGTCGGTCGGTGGCTATCTACGTTTGTGTATAAATAACTGATAGGACAACCAGAGATGATACCTTGAGTCTATCTAGCAAGTACAGTGCCTTGTCTTTCTAAAATAAGTAAAAGACAAGAACAACAAAGGTTTCAAAGACGGTGTTATATATTGAGTACGAATTGCGGGGTTCATAGGCGGCAAAAATAATTCAAAAAAGAATTGCCAAGGCTGTCGCGGATGAGACTCTAAGGCAAGTTTACTATATCTCCATCCACGTAGAATAATATGTGATAAGCGAACCAAAGTGCAATAGGTTGATCAGACCATCATGCACCGGTTCTGATTAGACAATATGTTAGTGGGTGCACCCAATAAAATATGTCATGATCAAGCTTGATAACGAAATAAGCTTGTAAAACTGAAGCTACACCATTATCATGTACAACTCCAAATTAGATTTAAGTCGACCGAATCAGTTTAGGATTGACCCAATGAGCCTAGAATGGCTGAGTCGACCGACAAGTTGACCAAGTTGGCAAAAGTCAACTTTGGGTCAAACTTGATCCAAATCGACTCAAACGAACTTAGAATGACTTGGAAACTTGTGCTTGACCTAAAAATTAGTAAACAGACTAGTTGACTTATAGTTGACCAGGTTTGACCAGAGTTGACCATGTTTGACCAGAGTTGACCAAGGTTGACTTTGACCTAGAAGGACCTAGAATCATGTAGAATTGCATTGTAGACCTTTCTTATCATATTTTAGACCATGTTGTGACTTATGGTTATTTTAAATAGGATTACATCACTCCAGTTCAGTTACACTTCCTCATCAAGAGCTTGGATTGCCAGGCGAGTACATTTTCTGACCGTTTTATTCTTGCTCGGAGATATTTACTTGTTATAGACTAGTTTACTTGTTGCTGTCATGATGTTATCACGGATTAGTACTATATGTATCTTTTCATGCAATGTTATCCCCTCGGATACATCGGGTATATTGTGCTCATATACTTTATCATGTGCATCGTCTACTCTTTGTATTTATATTTATTCATGTATACTCATGTGACATTCATGTACACTCATGATCATGTGAGCCTTCATGTATAACCCAGTGTTAATGTGGACTAGCTATCCATGTGAACACTACTTTCATGTGCAATAACATAACCTGGACAGATCCTTGTGTACTGATTGAGGCAGGGGGAGTATTTATTTGGTTATGTAATCTACACCATTATCATGTACAACTCCAAATTAGATTTAAGTCATGTATAACCTAAGCCTGTTTACATAACCAAACATGTGCTCTAAATCACATAGTTAGTTCAGTTTTCTTATCTATATCATGTATATCTATTTCCACTATATAATGTTCTTCTTTTTACAGTCTCTCTACTATTTCTTTACAACATTTCATGTATATTATTCTATAGCTTGTTCATATTTTTTTTAATGTTATGAACTGTGTGAGAGATATGTATTTGTTCCTGTCTTGACTGGACCTGTTGAAAATATTACAGATGATGAGGATTGCTGCGATACTTACTACGGAGCAGGCCTAGTTGACACATGTGACCTGGACCCTCAGAAGGATCCAGTAGTCGCTGAGAACTTGCCATTAGCTTAGTCTAGACTTATCTTATTATCTAGCTTTATGAGACATTTGAGATTGTGTTGAGATATTGTTTATGGTGTGGTTTACACCGAGACTTATTATTCATATTTGTGACTCTCTGTTGAGATTATCTTATCTTCTATTCCATCTTAGATATGGTGATTGAGTCATACTTTATATATTGTTCTCCTTTCGGAGCATATTCACATTATGTTAGATGTTGTGACCTAGAACAGCGTTCTACCACCGACACTGCGGTGTAGGCTGGACGTACCCACTTCTTGTGCCCTTACACTGGGTGCGGGTCGTGACAATATCATAGAACCAAAATCCCATTTCTAATCTTCATTCTCAGTTAAACTCTCAATATTTAACCCAGGTTTTCATATCCACACATCCAAGTTCAATTTTTGTTCTCAGTTTTTACATTCAATGCAACTTAACCAAATCTCAGCTTTTATTAGAAAACCCAAACTCAGTTTTAACCCAAATCTAAATCCCAGTTATATGTATCAGTAATTGGGAAACCCGAGCAATTACAACCCAATTTCGACTCAAAACTCAAACCAAAGTTCAAACATGGATTAGATGCAAGTCATGTGTGTCAGGGGAAGTGATTTCGTGTCCAAAATATTGGACACGAAGTGTCAAAACTTACAAATATAACAGTATCAGAAAATACATGTGCACATGCTCGTGTGGGGGTGTCGGTTCGAATTGGATACGACACAGTATGCCATTGGCCACGTGTTCGTGTCCACGTGGAGAGCAGGGGTAGGGCTTCGTGTCTATCACCCTGAATTGGGTCCACGAAGTCGCGTATCCAAGATACCAAGGTGTATCAGAGTCGAATTTACGATTGTGCACACACAGTCCAAATCCAGTGCTCATGAGATTGCGTATCCGACATGACACCAATCGACACAAAACATGACACCAATTGTCAGTGGTTGCCCCACCTCTATGTCAAGTGGTTCGTGTCTACGTAGTATAGACACGAAGAAAACTGTGTCGGGTAGCAGGGGATTGAGACACGGTCTCATGCACAGGTTCGTATCCAGTTTTAGACACAAAAATGATACAGATTCGTGCTCAGAGAATGGGGGTTTGAAAACACACATCAAGGGCTATCTAACTATGAAATTAGTTTTGAAAAAGGTGAACAAAAAGTTCACATCGGCATTTCATCGAACACATTCAATAACACATCGATACGTGTCCGATACGCATACCTAATGGATTCCAATTCCTACCAAACTTGGTCTACAGCTAGGGTATACCTAAATGAAATCATCTATGGAAAGAAAATAGGAATTTGAATGAATTTGAATGAATTTGAAGGGTTTTACCTATTGAGAGTAAATCTCAATGCACAAAACGAGAATGAGAACCCCCTTCCAATTTGCTATGGTCCAATGCTCCTCAAACCTTGCTAGCAAGCCTCTACTAGCCTCCTCTAATGTTGGGGATGATGATGCAAGTCTCTAGGTTCAATTTGGGATCAATTTGGATAAAGGGGGAGAAATTAGGGAATAACTAAATTAGGGTTTCTTTGTTGATATTAAAAAGAGGCAAGATGTGAATATTGGATGTTATATAGAGGGAGGAACCCTTTGATGGCAGCCAAGGATCATTTCTAGGGTTAGGGTTAAGTTTCATGAGGTTTAAAGGCCTCTAGATAGTTTAATTCTAGGCCTTAAGCTAAGGGCCTAAGCTAAAATATCTACCTTAACAAATATCTAACCTCAACTTAATATCTAGATATTCTTAACCTTGTCTTGATGGAAGCTTCTAATCTAATATCTAGGCTCATGGTTAACATCTAGATTAGGTTAACTTCTAGGTTAGTCTCTAACAATTTAATTAGCACAATATAAATTAATCAAAATTCATTTTCACTAAGTCAAAAAATGACCAAAATACCCTTAGGCCAAAAATGGTAATTAGTCAACCTAATCACATGGTTAGGTCTCCCTGGGTCATGGTTAGTCTCTAGGCTTAACAATTCTAGGGTTACACTAGTAAAACACCAAAATCACAATTCACACATTTTAATAGTTTTAAAATTAATTAAAAATCACCAAAAATCATAACATGATTTAAATCTTATTATTAAATGATTAAAATTACTAAATTTCAAAATTACCCTTATTTTAGAAAAATGGATGTTACAACTAGCAACCAACAAACCCTAGAAATTAGGATTCTGAATTTCAGGAACCAGAGTTCGGCCCAAACTCTGCCTGGGGCAGATTTCGGCCCGAATTCTACTTTCTTGGGCCAAAATGTTCAATTGGGCTGAGATGTTCAAATGGGCTTGGTTTGGTGATTGTTTGGTGGAGCTTTGGATAAGTGATTCTAGGTTTAAGACACTCAATACTACTCAGCGTACATAATCCTAGACTCAAATAAATGTAAAAATACAGACACAAAATACAAGTAATAGCAGCATATGTTGATGACGTCCATCTTGAACTGATATGTGATGATGTTCTGACTTCGGCTTGATGTGTCATATTGGATCATAACAGATATCATTTTTGTTAATACTCAAAATTAGGTTGACTGTGATCCAATTTGGGTTAACAATCTTCCCCATTTTGATAATTAACAAAACGATATTTGTATGCCCCAATGTTCATACCTGGACACATGTTGTAGGGAGTAAGAGCAAAAAATGAATGACATGGAATGAATAGCCCCCCTGTAGATGGATATGCCGGCTTCCCCATAAATAGATATATCATGAGAGAAAGCTTTTATCCAAACACAACATGATCATATACAATCATATATAATCAAATATGTCTTCCCCTTTGTCATTTATCACAAAAAATATCGAAGTGCTCCCCCATAAACAGATAGATGATTAATAAGGAAAAGAATTGCAATCGCACAACTATGGAAAATAGAACTAGCAGTTTATAAAAATTCAAACTAAGCCAACTTGCAGTCATACAATAAAGAAGAGAAACTACAAAGCATAGTGCTAAAAGTAGAAAACTACAATGCATAACTAAAGCATAACTAAGTCATCAGCAGCAGTAGCAGGAATGAACCACAACCATCATAGAGTACGGGATAGTCCAGCAGTGTCTGAGGGGTCGCTGACTGAGCGACGAGGATCAACAAATGCTGCGTCCGGATCCAGATACCGCATGGCCCAGGGGTCGTCGATCCGGTAACCTTCGCGAGAAGGGTCCCGCCCCGCAAAAAATGGCATAGTGGGATGTCGATCCATGTTGTACTGGATATCGTGCAGTGTGTTGGTAATGGCACTCATCTGAAGAGTAGTACGATAATCCAATATAGTGTAATAATCGTCTTCCAAACGGAAGCGATCATGCAACATGTCACAGATAGAGTCAATAGTGGCTGGAGGCTCAGGCTCGAGTGCATCAGGATCAGATGGTACCTCCTCAGCTGGCTCAGGAGAAGCAACGATAGTAGTAGTTCTACATGCCTTGGATAGAAAGGCAGGAGCAGGTAAGATCTGACATTCGTCCAAAGGGACGTGAAAAGCACGGAAGATCAAGGGTAGATACATCGCGTAGACAAGCGATTTAGGTTTCTTCCTTGCACGAATCATCCCGTCCATCATCGTACGAGAAAAGTTGAAGGGGATAGTGAAGTAGAGATAGTAAAGGGCAGTGATGTCATGATAAGTAACTTCATCGGTGGATTCCGCTTTGGGCAAGATAGATGAAAAGATTATCCGATGAAGTTCATAAAAGTGATTATTGAGATACTTTGCCTTAAGTTTGCGAGAGCGTGTGTTAGATTCACACATCACATCTTTGAAACCCTTAAGAGTGATGTCTCTAGTGAATTGGAATTCACGTGCATCAGTGATTTTCTCCCAAGAGCTGGGATCGGGAAGTTCGAGATACTCGGCAAGATCAAAATCGTCAAAAGAGATGTCAATGCCGGCGACACGAGAATAAATTCTAGTGTCGTCATGTATCATATTACAATAAAATATTTGGATGGCATTTAGATAGATGACGGATTGGGTGGACACAAGTTCATCTAAGCAAAGATCCTTAAAGTTAGGATCAAAGTCGAAAAAAAATGGTGAAGTTGATCGGATGCCCCGGCTAAACACTTCTTGATTTAAAATCCGAAAACCACTCATTAGAAGCATCTAATGAGACAAATATTTGTTCATCAATTGTGTTGGCATTGGGTGGAGGTGGAGGAATAGATAAAGGATGGATGGGTTGAACATTTTGCGGAGAAGGAGGATGATTAGATGAAGAAGCACCTTCAGTTCTAGGCCTCTTCCCTCGATTAAGCAATCTAGGAGCCATTGACAATCAAAATAAAGAGATAATGAAAAAGAGATGGTGAGAAGTGATTTATACCTCAAACAAATTGTTGGAGATGGAGGAGAATCACCACAAACCCTTGATTCTTGAGTTTGGGGAGAGAAATCCTTAAGAATTGAGAGTTCTAGGGTTAGGGTTTGGAGAGGAAGGATTTTGAGAGAGGTTGAAGAAGGTGGTAATGAAGATAGAGAGGAAATTTGGGTATTTGAAGAGTAGGGCCGGCTGTTCGCAACAAATCGTGGCCCTTGGATGAAAATAATGGATGGCTGAGAGCTGCTGGAGGTTCTGGAACCCAGCAGACAAAGTTCGGCCCGAGCTCTGCCATAGGCAGAGTTTGGCCTGAGCTCTGTGAGCTTGGTGCAAGAACTCAAAAAGTTTAAAAAAATAGTTTTTGAAGAAGGATTTAATAGGATTTGTCTAGACTTAGTAATCTTGAAAGATATTAGGCATACAATAATTTAAACCAGCCAGTAAATTATTGTTAAAATATTTATCAGCATAGTTGAATTACCTCAGGTTAGCTGTAGGGGCCGGATCCCAGTTAGCGGTAGTTTGAAGACTAGTGCACCGTATCGCTTAGGCTTTTATACCTTGTTGTCAGAAGGGCCCTTTCGGCTTGTACCCAAAGTAATGTCACCATGAATAATATATGTTATAACCATTATTTACGTAGGTACAACTTATTGTATGACAGTTTCATCCAAAATTTCTAACTCTCAACGAAGAAAGTTGAAGCACTCTTCGGCTAGTGGTTTTGTGAAAAAATCTGCTAGCTGATGTTCAGTGTCAATGAATTCTAAGTTGATGGTGCCATGCAGTTGATGATCACGTAAAAAATGATGTCTAATCTCTATATGCTTTGTGCGTGAGTGACATACAGGGTTTTTGGTCAAATTAATTGTAGTCGTGTTATCACAGAAAATAGGTATGTGCTTGAATAATATGTTATAGTCTTCAAGAGTTTGCTCCATCTACAGAATCTGTGCACAACAATGACCAGCTGCGATGTACTCAGCTTCTGTTGTGGATAGTGCAACATAATTCTACTTCTTGCTAAACCATGAGACTAAAGTCTTTCCTAACAAATGACACGTGCCGCTAGTACTCTTACGGCCGGCTTTGCATCCTGCAAAATCTGTATCAGAATATCCGATTAAGTCAAAGATAGTGGTTTTAGGATACCACAAGCCCACCGTAATAGTTCCTTTAAGATATCTAAAGATACGCTTAACCGCAGTCATGTGTGATTCCTTAGGGTTAGCTTCATATCTAGCACATAGGCAAACACTAAACATGATATCGGGACGACTATCAGTTAAGTACAATAGACTATCAATTATACCTCGATACTTACGTTGATCAACAGGTTTGCCGCTTTCATCAGGTTCCAACTTTGTTATAGTAGGCATATGTGTACTGATAGGTTTGATGTTGTCAAGCTTAAACTTTTTCAGTATGCCCTTTGTATACTTCGATTGACTGATGAAGACGCCTTGCGAGTGTTATTTGACTTGCAGTCCAAGGAAGTAGTTGAGCTCCTCCATCATGCTCATTTCAAACTCGTTCTGTATACACTTGGCAAATTCTTTGCATAGACCCTCATTAGTAGACCCAAATATGATATCATCTACATAAATTTGAACTAACAAAATGGTGTCATCAAGAGATTTTATAAAAAGTGTCGTGTCAATTTTCCCTTTTGAAAAACCTTTATGTAGTAAGAAGGTTCTAAGGCGTTCATACCAGGCTCTAGGATCTTGTTTGAGGCTATATAACGCTTTCTTAAGTTTGAAAACGTGGTCAGGAAATTTGTAATTTTCAAAACCAGCGATTGTTTTACAAAAACCTCTTCTTTAATAAAGCCATTTAAAAAAGCACTTTTCACATCCATTTGAAATTGTTTAAAGTTTTGGAAATTTGCAAATACACAAAGCACCCAAATAGATTCAAGTCGTGCAACAAGAGCATACGTCTCATAATAGTTGATACCTTCCTCTTGGTTGTATCCTTGAGCTATGAGACGAGCCTTGTTGCGAGTGACTGAACCATCCTCATTAACTTTGTTACGAAAAACCCATTTAGTACCAATGATTGAATGGTCAGCAGGTTTAGAAATAAGTTCCCGAACCTGACTCCTTTCGAATTGGTTGAGTTCTTCTTGCATTACAGATATCCAAAATTCATCGTTAAAAGCTTCTAAAATGTTTTTAGGTTTTATCTGAGAAATGAATACAATACTAGCTATAGAGTCTCTTAAAGAAGATCGAGTAGTTACCCTTTTGATACCTCACCTATTACCAAGTTTTCTGGATGTGGGGTATGAATTGGAATTTCTTTGGTAAGCCCTCCAAAGAACTGGTTCCGGGTGATGTATCCACAGGTGTAGAAGTTAATGGTTCAATGTGAGCGCCAACGTCGTCATCGGGGATAACAGATGTACTATTACTCTCATCAAATGTGACATTAGTAGACTCTTCAACAATCATATAGCGTTTGTTGAACACTCTATATCCTTTGGTCTTGGCAGCATATCCAAGAAGAATACCTTCGTCAGCTTTGGCATCAAACTTGCCTAAGTTGTCTTTGGTATTTAGGATAAAACAACGACAACCAAACACTCAAAAATAAGAAATATTAGGTGTCCTACCAAACCAAAGTTTATAGGAGTTTTCTTCGAAATAGGTCGAATTAACACCCTATTCAAAATATGGCATGCTGTACTGACAGGTTCTGCCCAAAAATATTTTGAAAGAGAAAATTGATTCAAAATGACTCTTACCATATCACCAAGAGTTCAATTCTTCTGCTCCACGATACCATTTTGTTGAGGAGTTCTAGGACACAAAAATTCATGACCAAAACCATTTGACTCACAAAACTTTTCAAGATCAAATTTTTTGAATTTGCCACCCTGATCACTTCGGATTCGAGTAATCATATAGCCTTTTGCATTTTGAACCTTTTTAGAAAATACTTTGAAAACAAAAATTGTATCACTTTTGTTTGTAAGGAAGAAAATCCATGTAAATCTAGAAAAATCATCTACAATAACAAAAGTGTAGAGTTTTCTGCCAAGACTGGCTACTCTACTAGGTCCAAATAAGTCCATGTGAAGCAATTGCAAAGGTCGAGTGGTACTTACAGTGTTGATGGATCTAAAAGAAGATTTGGTAGCTTTATTATTTTTACATTCGGTACATACTGTGTCCTTTTTGAATGTGATGTCAGGCAGTCCTCTTACTAGCTTTTTAGTAGTTAGTCTGGATATAGTGTCCATGTTAGCATGACTAAGATGCTGGTGCCATAATAGCCTTTCGTCTTTGTGGGTATAGTGACATCTTTCTGCATTGTTAGTATCTCTAGACAAATAAAAAATGTATATGTTATCTTCTCTTATCCCTTCAAAAACGATGTCTCAAGATGATCTATCATAGATACAACATTTAGTTTTCTCGAAGTTAATATCATATCCATGATCAGCAAGATGACTAATGCTGAGCAAGTTATGCTTTAACTCGGTCACTAAACATACATTTTTAATAACGGGAGAAGGAGGATTACCAATAGTACCATTACCTATGACATAACCTTTCAGATTGTTGCCGAAGGATACATATCCTTCCCTTTTCATCATTAGTGTTACGAATAGATTAGCATCTCCAGTCATATGTCGCGAGCACCCACTATCGAGAATCCATTTGCTTCTAGTTGGTAAAGGAAGGTCCACCTACACCACAAGTAGATGTGACCTTTGGTACCCAGATCTTTGAGGGTCCTGAATGGTTAGTTTTTGGTACCCATGGATATAGATTCTTATCAACTAATTTTCTAATTCTACACTATGGTGATACGTGTCCATGTAAACCATAGTATGTACATGTAGCATGTATATTTATATTTGGTGCAGGATGATAGTGATATCTATATGTGGGTGCAGGATGATGATAGTGACTATATGTAGTAGCAGGATGATGATAATAACTGCGTGTGAGTGTTTTACGTGCTGCATAGGAATAGGTGTACATAAAAGCATGTTTACGTGTAGTACGTGGATGCATGTTATTGTGATAACGTGTTCTACTGTGTTGGTGTTTAGTATATGTGTTGTGACTGTGAGACTGAGTTTGAGGTTGAGCAACCTTTTTGTCCAGTCTGATCTCTAATTTCTTAGAGGCAGCAAATACTTCATCATACTTAGCAAAAAGACCATTAATTCTAGCAGTAGCAACCTTGTACTTGTTTTTGTTTTTAGCAAGCTCTTTATTGAGAGCTAAAATCTTACGTGTTTGTTTCTTAATGATAGATTTGACATCGTGTAAGCTTAATTTAAGCTTGGATATCTCCTTGGTGTCCTCTGTGGGAGGTGTGTCTCTAACATTATCTAGTAAGCATGAAAGTCGATGGATCTCAGCTTCATGAGCCATGATTTTATCCTTAGCATGTTTATACTTGCTAATAACCTTTTTGTGGTCTTCAAGCAGATCACTAAAGGTATCACCAATTTCATCAAAAGTGAAATCATCAAGAGGATCATGAGTTACCTTATCAGATGTTGCCATTAGGCAGATGTTAGCCTAGTCTTGGGGAGTGTCATCTTCCTCGTCTGAGTCACTGGCTTCACTTTCATGCCAGATACTGGTGTTGGCATACTTCCGTAAGGATGACTTCTTATACGGCTTCTCATATCTGCCTTCTTTCTTTGCTATAGGGCAGTCTTTTCTAATGTGTCCTGTCTTCTTGCATCCGAAGCAAGTAGGTTCTTCATCATCTTTCTTTTGGTCCTTCTTTCTTTGGTTGAAGCATAGAAACTTCTTGAAGCTGCGTATCAAGAGTGCTTGATCATCACTATCGAAATTATCGTCGTCTGTCTCCTCTGGAATGGTTCTTCGGTGATGAGCTCTAAGCGCAATTTTCTTTTGCTTTGGAGCAGGTTTGTCGAAGTCTTTGAGATCGAGCTAATGAGTCATCAGCTTGCCCATCAGAGTTTCCATTGACATGTTGGTGAGATCATTGCCTTCAATAATTGTTGTCACCTTGGGGTTCCATATTTTTGGTAGCCCTCTGAGCAGCTTGCGAATCTTCTCATTATTGGAGTACTCTTTGCCAAGGGAAGATAGCGGGTTTACAATGTCGAGGAACCTTGTGAATATTTGAGTGATTGTCTTATTTGGTTTCATCTTGAATGCCTCGTATTCTTGTGTCAGATGACTGATTTTTGATTCTTTAACCTGTGTGGTTCCTTCATGAGTCACCTCCGGAAGCTTTCATACTTCATGTGAGGTGGAGCATGTAGAGACCCTATTGAATTCAGTCATGTCTATGGCACAAAAGATAGCATTAATAGCCCTAGCATCTAGACTAGCCTATTTCTTTTTCTGGTCGGTATATTTGTTATAGGATTTGTCAGTGAGAGTCCCCTCGACAATAATTCTAGCAGGCTTCTTGTAACCATCAGTGAAGATGGTCCAAAGATCAAAGTCTAAAGACTTGAGATAAAAACTCATTCTAGTCTTCCAATAGGTGTAGTTGGTTCCACCAAATAGGGGTGGCCTATTTGTGGACTGTCCCTCACCATAGTTGGTAAAGATGGGTTGTGTGGTTGCCATGGATCAGCTCTAGGATGTTAATCCGATATAAGAGAACAGAGCTCTGATACTAATTGAAGTACGTGTAGGCAACTCTAGAGGGGATGAATAGAGTATGAGTCGATAATAACCAAATAAAAATTAACTCTTTCACCAACAGAATAATTAATCAGAGTATTAATATGAAAATAAAAGAGATCAGAAAAGCATACACAAACGCAACAGTTTTAACCTGGTTTCTCTCGTGGAGGACTAGTCTAGGCCTGAGAACTCTAGCTCAGGATTGAAATCCACTATTTATGAAATAGAGGTACACCACATGCCTTTACTCAGAAGAGCATGCCAACTTGTTATACTTTTGCTGAGGCAAAACTTGAAATTTTTCAAGCAACCACTTTCAAACTCTTGCACAGAACTTCTAGCTGAATTATACTGAGCACCTTAGGGCTTAGGAAGTTGTATGGCTAGTAGATGGGAAGAGTAGGCTTATAATGTATAAGGCTATAGAAGATAAGAATATAAGATAAAGAGATGAATGAAAATAAAAGAAATCATGCCCTATATATACAGTCCAGAGAGGCAGAGTTCGGCCAGAACTCTGTCCCAAAATTTAAATTTTTGGCCGTTGGACAACTAGCAACCAGCAAACCCTAGAAATTAGGATCATGAATTTTAGGAACCAAAGTTCAGCCCAAACTCTGCCTGGGCAGAGTTCGGCCCGAATTCTGCCTGGGCAGAGTTCGGCCCGAATTCTACTTTCTTGGGCCAGAATGTTCAATTAGGCTGGGATATTCAAATGGACTTGGTTTTGTTTGGTGATTGTTTGGTGGAGCTTTGGATAAGTGATTCTAGGTTTAAGACACTCAGTGCTACTCAGATACATAATCCTAGACTCAAATAAATATAAAAATATAGACACATAATACAAGTAATAACAGCATATGTTGATGACGTCCGTCTTGAACCGATATGTGATGATGTTCTGACTTTGGCTTAATGTGTCATATTGGATCATAACAGATATAATTTTTGTTAATACTCAAAATTAGGTTGACTGTGATCTAGTTTGGGTCAACATTTATGTCGTTGTATTTACATCTAACATAACATACTCATTGATGTCGTCGATTGATTGAAGAGCAAAAAGGGTCAAGGGGAGAAGGGTCAAGCCACTCGATAATTGATTGAGACGAGAGTAAGAATTCTGTTGCGCTAGACGATACCTACGCGATTACCTGAAATCACATAAGCAATGGATCAACACTTTACCCTTCTATTCCGAGTTCGATATGAAATACAAAGTTTAAAGAACGCAAGCAATGAAATTCATCACGAGAACGCATTCACAAAACCAAAGTCAAAGAAGCAAATGTAGTATGAAAAACCAGGCAGCATAGAGGTCCCTCGAACCTCAGCCACAAAGTCTTTCTTCGAGACACAATCCGCTGATATGGGACTTGATTCTGAAGAAGTCATTCTATAACGAGAAAAGGATCTTAATATAATCTGTCCCAATCAATCAATAGCGACAATATTTCTTAACCATGCTCTCCTCGAATGAGGAATGAGACACAATGTTGAGATGGGGCACTATAATTTCAAGTTCTTAGATCTTGAATATAAGGGTATTTTGAAGTTCTCTTCCATCATGTACCATCTATTTAAGGTATAAACTTCTATTTTCTTTAATTTTTATGTGGTTCCTAGGTTTTCTAAGAAGAAGATAAGAGTTGATGAAACTTCATCTTATCCTCCTCAAGACAAAATTTCTTACTCTTTATTTTGTCCATCCATGCCTGATTAGGGTGAATGTGATGGATTCTTGTTCATATCACTTGAAAATTCTATTTCTTGGTTTGATGTATTTTGTGATAGAAATGTTTGTTCAGGGACACCATTATTGAATTTAACTATCTTTCCTACATATCTGAACAATTATAGGGTTCTTGGCCTAGAAGATATTATTACATGACATCGCGTTTACATTAATACGATATGCATGTTTTATTGTAACTTATCTTTTGCACACAGTACTATATGATTACGAATTGATGGTATTGATATTGCATTTGGTGACGATGACTTAGCTAAAATACTTTATGCTCCCAAGGAAGGTGATCCTCTAGTCAAAATCACCTAATTCAAGTTTCAAAATAACATGACTCTTGATGCATTTTGGGACTCAATATGTGAGCCTAACCCTTGTCTACCTGGATGTTTTCGTCCTAATTTTTTGAACAATTGGTTATATGAGTTGCATCGTATGGTATTCTCCGTCATCCTTCCTAAAGATACCTCCACATGTGAGATCACTATTTATAGATGACTGCTCTATATCATCTGTATTTCTTTATTCATTTTAGTTTTACCAAAACTATTATTGATAGCATGGTCCGATGTTGCAAGAACAAGCGCAACCTCCTTTATGCGATATATTTGTCTATTATTTTTTATCACTTTGATATTTCTATGGATGACTGTCCATTCTTAGTGGAGCCACTGCTCCTCCCGTTGACGATAACTCATCCCATGGCCGTCATGATGCACCTCCTCCACCAGCTACATTGGACTCCATCCAGGCTATGTTTTAGGATTGTTTTTATTTAGAAGACAATCGTTACCGTGAGATTCAGGATCGGTTTCGATTGGAAGACGATCAATATCGTGCTATGGACTACCGTACTTTCATGACCTAGTCCCAAAAATGCGTGGGACCAAGCCACGTGACAACGACCAACTGATATGACTTCGAAGGGCTTTTTAATTTAATGGACCCATCGAAGCGAACGACGTTGTAAGTAAAACTAAGCTAAAAAGCAGCAAATAATAATCTAATCTCATCCACATAATCAAGGAAGGTAATATTGAAATAAGACCTGAAAATAAACATAAAGTCTGAGTAAAATACAACTGAAATAGTATGGTGGGAACAAACCCACAGAGTACAATACTGAATGAAATACTAGAAACTGAAAGATAACTAGTCATGAATATTGGCTAACTAGATAATGATACCAAAGACCAAAGTGGCAGCATACCACGAGTTAAGGAAGCTCCTCAGGTGGCACCTCGAGATCCTCAGCTGAGACTGCTCCGACGTCTGGTCCAAATTCGTAAATCTCTGGGAAGACTTGTTTGATAAAATCTGGAGAAAAATCCAGTCCTTAGAGGGATACAGCAAGTTACATAATATACATACCTAATATAACAGTAAAAACAAATATGAAATAAATCATGTGCTATAAGTGAAACATATCTAAACCGATAACTCTCAAGGAAAACTAAACTCTTGAACTGCTGAAGGAACGGACTATCAATATCGAGGTTCCTCAGAGAACTATGGTGGAGGGTCAAAGCCATAGTCCCTCAGTGGACCTAGGCAAGTAGTAACAAAACCCCTGATGGACCTCTGCCATACACTAACCATAGTGCCTCTTGGGCCTCTTTGGCTAATGTAACAACCTTGGCCCCTAGCCCCTGATGGGCCTCTTAGGCTAATACAATAATCATAGATCTCCATCATGCACTATCCATAGCCCCTCGTAGGCCTATTAGGCTAATACATCAACCACTAGCCCTATACGCACCAGCCATAGCCCCTTGTGGGCCACTTAGGCTACTGCATCAACTGTAGTCTTTCTAGAAATTAGAAAAGGAACATAAAATTCCATTCCAAGTTTACACATACATTCTCCACATCTCACGTTCTATGAAACAAACAACCATCTAATATAACCACGCTATTCGAATCAACTAATCAAAACCACAAGCTGATAGCTATAACCATAGATACCATATACAACCAGAGTCGTGTCAAATACGTATCATGCTTCTAAGAACATTATAGAGTAAATCAACTAGTGCAACTATAATGTATATGAAAAGCATGGAAAGAGCTTAGAACTACAACATATACCATTTACAACGTGTTGTCTCATGTGCGTATCAACAACTAGGAGCGTATAGAGGAAATCAACCAATACAACTAATATATATGAAAAGCATGTTTACTGAAATATAGGCAAGGTATACTTGCCTGAAACTCCGAGCTAAGCTAGCAATGATCAAGTATCTGCAACCAAGACTGGTCCGTCCTGTGTGCCTACATAATAACAATACATTAGCCACTGCACTACGACATGCTAAACACGTACTAGATCTCAACTACACATGGTCACAACAAGGGTCATGGAGTTTCTAAGTTGTTTTACCAACACATATACACTAGGGTTCTCCATTCTAGGGCTCTCTAGCACAAGGGTGACCATATACCCATCCTTATGACATGTTTGACCTAAGAGTCAACTTTTCCCAAGGTGGCTACCAAGTCAACCTCAAGTCTTAGAAGTGAGCTAGACAATCTAGTCACATGGAATTCCATAGAATATGCCTTATATTACTCCTCCTTTTGACATGCCATACACATCCATGACATGGAAAAACTTGAGTTACACACATCCACCTCTAGTATGCAAAATTATTCTAACTACAACATAAATAAATACCTGCCTTTACACATGTGCACTGCTCACATTCTCTACTTTAGTTATATATACAACATGCTAACCAACTTGAACCATTATATACTTAGAATACTTAGACATATCCATATATTCTCAAGTGTAGACATACTATTAGACATGGTGTCATGCATGACTAATTGTGATTCCTAACTCATATTACATGGCTAATTCTTCTACCTTAAATCTAGGTATTATTCTAAGATGGCATGACAATATGACATACATTCACTTGACTAGTGTCCCATTATACTGTTACATGAAGGTGGGTTAAGTAAGGTTATATGTGTGTTAATTAATTATGTCAAACATCTACAGTTATGAAGGTGCACATATAAGGGTTTCAACTAAATGGAGAGTGAGAGAAAGAGAGAGGTGGTTATACCCAAGGAAAGAAGATGTGCTCCCAATTGCTCTCGAAAGTGCGACAACCTACGAGGTGCTACGTCACCGTCAAAGGGAAAGAATGGCTACCTACATAGGGGTGTATGCACCTAAGGGTTTGTACACAACTGCCATAAGGGGATGGAAGCATCTGCGGTAGCAACAAGCATATAGTCGGCTGCAGTAACAATAGTTATTACTATGCTGCAATCCAAAAGTTACAGCTATTAGCATGAAATTGTGGCTAACAAGAGAGGAGGGGGAAGGTCTTGCAAGCATCAACAGTAGATGCACAAGCAGCAGCAGCTGCACAAACAATAGCAGCTGCACAAATAGTAGCAGCTGCACAGAAGCAACAACAGGACGACTGCTTATGTGCAGTTTGGACAACAGTTGTACTGTTGTGAGAGGGCTGCAAAAGGAAGAAAAGAAGGAAGGAGAGGTAGAATAATGAGTAGGAAGTATTGGGGAGGCTGTAGTAAAGGGTTTGAGCTCTTATGTGGCCGTCCAACGAGGTTGGATGCATATATGTAGTGAGTGAGTGAGTGATAGGTTGAGTGTTGTAGTGTACCATAGGTTTAGTCATGTGAGTGATGGATTGAGTGAACCTTGAGTGTGTTTGTGATTGATAGGAGAGAGTTAATGGCATCCCACATGTGGGTTTGGCCTAAAATGGGTTGCTTTTAATGAGGGAGAGGTGAAGTGTGTTGATGGTTGATGGATATTTTAGGTATAGGCTAAATTGAGTTTTTTATTAGTTTTTTTGAGTAAGTAGACATGGTGTTGGTGTTTTATAGAGAGGGGGAATGGTGTGGGGGTGCTTTGTAGGAGTCATGATGGCATGTGTATGGGTTTTGGTCAAGTTTGGGCTAGGTTTGGGCCGGTTGGTCACCATGACTAGATAATGTGTCAATTGTGATTATTGGTGTGTGCAGGTAGCATGTGAAGACTCAATTGAGTGTGACACAAGTGTCGTATGTTGTAGGATTAGTTTAGGTCATGACCATGTATTGGGTTGGAGCGAATGGGTCGAAGTTTTGTCTCCAATTTCAATTGGAAATGAACATAGGTGCATGGTAGAGATTAAAATTGGCTATGTGTTATGAATGTTGTGTGATTAAAATGAAGCACAAGGAGGTGTGTTTTTGTGGAAGATGAATGTCATGAGTGTAGAGGAACTTGTCTAGGTCATGCATATGAAGTTTGTTAGAAGAAAATAGCTAGTGTTGTGCTTATAATATCAAAGCCATGGCGCACCTATTGGTCATAAGAGAAAGTGGAAATCTAGTCATTAATCAATTATTCCTAATTAATCCCAAATAAATCCTAATCCACAACTAATCCTAAAACTTTGAAACATGGGCTTACACGTACCACACTTCAGGCTCAGGCTATATCCAAAGCTTTGAGGATATTCAGTATGGCCTATTTCAGCACCTAGTCGGTCTTTTTCTAGTAGTTCGAGATCCTTCTTGAGCTAGTTCTTGCACTAACGACCCTGATATTCAGTGCTATTTTGATCCATCTACATCATTCTATGATCCCAACCGTTTAATAGATACTGGTGATGATCAGTAGTAGTTGCAGACACTTAGACGCTTTGGTATTTAGATGAGATATTTCTAGAGTTGATGTTCTAGTTCTTCTATTTTTACTACGTTCTAGTTCACTTAGTTTATTTCGTTGCATTTTATATTATTCTGAGTTGTGACAATACTTTTTAATATTATCTAGTTGCAATTTTGTTTGATTCACTGCAATGATATATGTTGTTTTAGTTTCTGGATTATTATAAATTATGTTTCTACTTCATGCTTTTGTGTCTATTATGGTTCACGTTTATAGGGTAGCTATTCATTTAGATAAAGACAATGGGGGAGAAATACTGATACTTTCAAAGACTTCAAAGAAAGATGATACTTTATTCACTGCGGGAAGCAATCTTTTTATTGCTACATCTACTTCAGATTGTCGTAACAGTCACAGTTTGTCAATTATCAAAATGGAGGAAATTGTTGGCCTATTTGGTCACGGTCCATCCAATTTTGATAATTAACTAAATTACGATTCGATACACTACCATATAGACAACGAAAGACTGCTATAAAATCAAAGTACACTTGAAAAGAAGATTGCTACCATCGCATTTGGTTTTTGCATTTTATTGTGTATTTTTATATTTTATTGAGTCTAGGACTTGTGTGAGTCGGTCGCATTTTGGCAATTAGATGCACCCAAACTTCATACAAATAGCCTAACTAAACTCAAACTCAATCATGATTTAAACCAAAACCACTCTCTAAAACAAATCAAATAGTCTACTAACCAAACCAGATCCTTCTGGAATTCGAAAAATTGAACTCGGACCGAGTTCTGCCCGAACTCTGCCTGAACTCGGGTTCCCAAAATAGAAACCCTAGTCAGCCTATTCTTTATGATGACTCGGCTTACAATGGTCAAAATTTTGAACGTTTAAGGATTGAACTCTACCTGAACTCAGTCTAAAAAAACCCTATAAATAGAGCTAGAGATTTTCATTCTCACTCACTCATTCATTAAGCAATTCACTTTCATATCTTTCTCTCTTAAGCTATTTCTTCTTCCTATCTAAAAGAAACTTCCTATGCTCTAAGTGTCAAAATGGTAGTCGATTAAAAGTTGTTAAAGTTGTACAATCTTGGAAAAGTCCAATATCACTTTTATTTCAAAAGTATGAAGTCATTTTGCTATTCGATTAAAGCACGTGTATGTACGAAGTTGTAACCCTTCGGATCAGAGCTTGTGTATTCACTGATAGTGGATTTAACATCGAGTGAGAGTTCTTGAGACTGTATTAGTCCTTTATGAGGGATTCCCGTACATATCATGGTGTTTGTGCTTGATCTTCTAAACTCTATTTACTTTCCATATACATGTGCTTTAGCTTGATAATTTATAGTTGGTAAATTGCCTTATTTATTATGGTATTATTGACACACACTCCATTCTCTCCCTCTCTCTAGAGTTGCCTAGGGTCTTCACAAAGTTGTGCAGAGTGTTATATGTGTGATACTTTGTGCATGCACTTAAGATGTGTAGGCAACTTTAACCTTTGCCTCTTGTTGGCACATGATACTCTGCTCCACTTGGTGGTGTAGGGTACCAACGAGATAGAGATTTTTATGCTTCTACAAGCCCCCCTTAAAATTTTTAAATTTGTGATAAGTTTAAAATAATTTGAAAGAACATAGAAAAAAGAATTTTCACCAATGCTAAAGAGGTCAATTTGGCATAAAGAAGTCCCTCTAATTATGGCATAGATGACCACTCTGTACGTGATTTACTGTTCTCTGCTGCAACTGTTAGTCATTAATTTTTAGGGATTGATGAGTCAACATATGGCTTTTGCTTGGTCAGTACGACGATTCACTGCCATCTCTGTATTGGATTCCAGGCACTTCCTTATGATGAAGTGCATGATCAGCACACAGGAAATGAGGCACCAAGCCGCCCCTTCCTATAAATACGAGTTTCTTAGATAGAGAAACCATACTTTGCTAGTTTCTTTCCTTCTTCCTCCAGAGCTTTTGTTCTTCTCTTCCGAGCACTCAGCCATGATACCCTAAGTATCCAAGGCATCTAAGGTTTATGAGAAGGGCAAGGCCCCTACGAGCTCTTCGATGGCAGCGACTGACCTGCCTAAGCTTTTATCATTGGTGCAGCCCGCGTTCGAAAGTACAAAGACTCTTTGAAGAGACTGTCTCCTTCTTTTTTTGGTTTCTTTTTTCTTTGTTTTTATTATCTATTTTGTTTTTCCCTTCGCTTGTAATCACTGTGTAAGCCTACTTTCCAGAAAGTATATATATTTTTATTATTATTTTTTCTTCTAAATGTTGCAAACATTTTTCTTCTACAAATTAATTGCTTGATAATTCCTTAAATGATGGGTTATACAATTTTAATTAAGTATTAGTTATTTTGTTGATTGATATGTTTTGGGCTTTTCAGCCCAGTCCATTGAAAGCTCATTTTGTTCAGTTTGATAAGGGAGAGGGAGTTTGTGCATTTCACAGCTCAAACTTTTCCTTTCCTTCTATGAACAGTAACCACATGAGCTGTGTAACAAACTTTTGAAATACTAACAAATTACCTTCCCCCGGAGCAGTGCGCTGGTAATTTTTGGCGCCGAACCTTGCGTGAATCTCAAGCCCGATCAACCTATATAATCCCTCTTTCAAGGTCAGTACTACCAAGTTGTTTTTCCTTTCCTTCCTCAATTCAAAGCTTACCGAGCCCTAATTCGAAAGGAATGATCATGGTGAAATGATACTGGGTTCTTGGGTTATAGCAGACTCTTCTCCGATCACTTGTCTGATTGATTCGTGCTTGCCAATTGAGCAATTTCGTGTAAGAATCTCTAATCATTCAATCGAATGCTTTTTATAATTTTTCTTTCTGAGTTTGAATTGATTTGTTTAGCCGTTGTTGATTTTTCTAAAAAGATCGATTTCTTCCTTGATGTTTGTCCTTAGAGAACTGATCGATCTGAGCGGTGTTCATTATAATGTCTCTTTGAAGCAATTGGTCTGTGGATCTAATCATTCGATCGATCAACCCTTGTTCTTTCATGAGTGGACTCTTCAGTCGAAGGCTGTGTTGAGCAGAGGATCAGTCGTGAATCAGTATCCCACATATCCTACAATTAAGTTCTTCAACATAAATATGTAAGTTTTAGTTACATATGTTCAGATTTGAATATGTATGCTCCTGAGTTTTTGTGAGATTTCTTCAAGATCATCAAATCTGGTACCAGAGTTGATAATTCTAAATTGGATCCTTGTATCAGACAGAAGACTGATACCGAGTGGGTTGGTCATCATTCTATCAAGAGTATCTTAGGTAATTTCCTTATTGATATAAATTCTTAGGAGTACCTTGTCATATTGATATGTGGTATCGCAAGTGTCAGTAGGAATGAGAGCCTGTGATTGGTTATTTCGTTCCCCTTCTTAAGCATACTGAGTTTTGGTTGTGGTATTCTGAACTTGATGTGGGAAGATAGATGTTGACAGTAGTTCTTTTCAATTGTAGACAATATTGAAGGGTAATTCCAGTGAGGTTTAAACTTAACTGTTTCAAGGGATTGGGAAATTCTCTAGTTAATTCAATGTGGTTAGAAGAATTTCTTATGACAGTTAGATTTTATTTTCCATTTTCCTCATCTGTTAGTAGTTTTCACTTATTTATATTTTTTTTATATCGAATAGCATATAGCTTGACCCCATGTATACATCGGTTAAATCTCAATAAGCTTTTAAAAGGGGGGAACTGAAGTTAAAAATGTTTAAGTAGATGTAAACCTGAGAATGAGCTATAGGACTGATAACTGAATTCATGTTGGACTGATATCTGAATACATTGGGACTGGTATAGGACTGTATTTATGTCCTGATATTGAACTAATGTAGGACTGAACCTGTATCAGTCTTACTCCAGGACTGAACCCAACTGGAATTAATTAATAGGAGGAGACAGGGCACTAGGATGTAGGGTTTTTAAGCTACAGGTATGGGGTCGGGTTGTATCAGGACTGACATCCAGTTGGGTATTTTCAGGGATAATTAGTTCGTTTGATAGATTGTTTGATTAGCAACTTATGGTAAGTTTCAGTTATGTGATTCTTGAACTAAGATAAAGTTTGGTCACTCATTCAATGGAAGATGAAATTAGTTATCTGACAACAAGTGAGTCTCCAGTATATCAATAGATGTTGAGGTTCATTAATAGGCCTTAGTTGGAGTATTGACCTTACCAGGATTGAGTATCAGTACTTTTACTGATATTGAGTGAGTGGAGTTCTTAGTTTTCAGACCCTTAAAACAGGCAGGTTGTGGTCTGTACTTACAAGGTTGCAACCTATATTTCAACATCTGGAGAATCAGACCACAAGTTAGGATTTGAGGATTTGGACTGATAGGATAGCAATGGCTTCCAGGGACTGAGTAGCAGTTGTCCTAACTAGAGGGCCTATACCCTGCCTTGTGGGGATGAGAATTTCCAATATTGTTTAGAGTTGAAGTATGTCTAACCAACTGAGTGCTGAGCAGGACTGAATACTTAGGTCTTGCCAAGGACTGAATACTCAAGTCTTGCCTAGGACTTAGATGGTTCCAATAACCTGCAGACATGAATGGTAGGCTAATATAAAAATCCTATTGGACTATTTTGGATAGGACTGATATGTAACTGGAGAAACAAGTAAGGATGGGGTGGTTCAACCTATAATGATGTTCAGAGTTATCTAAGAGTAGGTTTCGGTTTTAGGACTGAACTGTGGTATATCAGTCCCATATTTTAGGACTAAACTGTGGTATATCAGTCCCATGTCTAGGACTGAATTGTGGCATATCAGTCCCCTAGCAGAAGTGTTAGGACTGGACTGTATACTAGTCCTACCTGATCCGAGCTATTCAGTGACCTGAGACTATGGGTTGGCTGATATCATTTAGCATTGTATTTAGGGTTAATTCAAGCCATGTTCCCAACTGAACATGATAAGGGAATGTCCAGTAGATGGTTTAGCATTACTAGGCTAATTGATTAAATCTTGGTTAGAAATTGTTATGCATAAACCTTTGAAGGAAAGCTGGTCTGTGACTGGGCTGAGGATTCAGTCCTATGGACTGAATTACACTGGGGTATTAGCCTAAAAATAGGACTATTAGTTTCCTAAACCTATTAGCTAATACTTATAGTTACATGTCACTATATTCTAGGTTATTTTCTTATGGCAAGTTATAAGAGCAAACATGGTAAGTAATATTAGAGGGGTTAGATAACCAAACCTATGAACCCTAGAATGCAGTAATCAGTTAGTTTAATAATAAGTGTTAGCATTATAAATATATGGTTTTGACTAGAGAATTATATTTAATCAAGTGTAATCATTAAACAGGAGGACATCCAGCTTTACTACCCTTTCTCGATCACTCGGAGCCAGGCAAGTATACTCCTCGGATTTGTTCATTTCTCATGTCTTGCATGTTCATCCCTGTATCTCCTTGATTGATACGATGTATCACGGTATTGTCTGATTTCATGTTTCGTATATTACTTGTGTCTGGGAGGGGAAATACTATAGATATGTGATCAAATCCTGTTACTACTCATATGAATAGCTTGGGTCCCGCACCATGCCCGCGGGACCAAAGCCGTACCATTTCATGTTCATCGCATCTACCCAAGCCGATCACACAATCTAGAAGTATGTCAATATTGCACATGTCAGGATTCAGGTTGTATTTCAGGATTCATGGTTGTATTTCATGTTCAGGTTGTATTTCATGATTTAGGTTGTACTTCATATTCAGGTTGTATTTCATGTTCAGGACTCATACCATGTTCCCTATCTTACTTTCAGTATTTCCTGCTCAGTTCCATGTCTTGTCTCATTTCCTGTACTTTATATATATATATTTCCTGTTTTTTGATTCATACCATGATGTTCATGTTCATTTTCTTGGATATACTTAGCTCCGCTCCTGACTAGGATATGTTGCAGGTGAGTTGGAGGCTCTGTGCGACACGTACTATGGCGAGGAGCCAATTGATGCAGGAGAGCTAGCTGGTGCTGCTCTTGACTTAGAGGCTGCAGAAGCCTAGAGCTTACCTTAGTATTCTATACTATTTCTTTGTTTTGAGACTAGTAGACTTACTTTCATTTGCTGGAATGTAATAAATTCTGAGACATGTAACTGGATTTGGGATTCGTTATAGATGCTGTGTTTTCATACTTGTCTTGATATCTAGTTAGTTTCCCTTAGTATTGTACAGCTTACTTTGTCGTGTCTATCGACAAAGGCTGGGCATGTCCGACTCGTATCCGGTTATTCGGGAACGGGTCGTGACATACTGTACCCGAAGATGAAAATATAACTAGATGGAGATAAAGAGACAACACATATGCTACTCCGTGTAGACAAGACGTAGCACGGTATACGAGCAGAAACGTTCGATAACCACCCTACGCTCGTATGAGTGAGATATGGCTCATTCTGTGCATGTGTAGGGTGTTTTAGCATACTAGCGCTTTTACGCGTGTAAGATATAGCTTGCCCTGTGCCAGTGTTGAGTGCTTCTTTCCAATGCTCCGTATGGGTAAGATATGGCTTGCTATGTTCCAGCATGGGGGAGATTAATGTTGTCCTATTGCCTAATGGTCACACCTGATTTTGATAATCAACGATGACTTAAGTCGATACACAAAATATACGAACTGCTGCTAACATTTCAGGATAATGGAAATCAATATCGAAGAGCGTACTGTATCTACAACAAGCATTCAGGTCATCATCCAGAAGCAAAATTGAACCGAAATCAGATCGAGTTATTTTATATTTCATTTTTTATTGAGTCTAGGACAATGGATGTAAAATCGA
The DNA here is from genome assembly GCA_029216955.1 of Iris pallida. Taxonomy (NCBI): domain Eukaryota; kingdom Viridiplantae; phylum Streptophyta; class Magnoliopsida; order Asparagales; family Iridaceae; genus Iris; species Iris pallida. The sequence goes on along the minus strand of JANAVB010004998.1, from coordinate 15,688,548 downwards.
TTGGGTACTACTGGCTTAGATTATCTACAGTCCACTCATCTAAAAAGCCTACCCATTTATCTTAGCTCCATGTATCCAAAAAGCCATAAAATCCCATGCAAATTTGTCTATATAAAACATGTTCTGGAAGTGACAGAACTCAGACAGAACTCTGACAGATTTCGGTCCGAGTTTGGTCCAATATATTTGAATATTCAGTTGCCTCCAAATCTGCATACAACGTTCGTCTATGAGATCTTCGCATCTGAACTCTGCCCGAGTTCGGTCCCCAAAAACACCTATAAATAGAAGAGAATTTTTTTATTTCTAATCACTCATTCACTCTTCTCTCTATCTATTTCTATAGTATTTTTTAGCGATTTAAAGCTTTCACATTCTATCTATACATCTCTTAGCCAAAACCAGTAATATCTGTTTGATTTAGAGTTTTTGGTTTACAGAGCTGTAAAAAGGTCTTTTAAGTTCAAAAAATATCTTAGTTTTTGGAGCCGGTCGTGCGCTCGTCACCAAGTACGGTGTTGTAAAGTTAATCGTGCACTTGTCAATAAACACAGTGTTGTAAAAAGACTGCAAGCTCTCAATTAGCTTGTGAATCGTAGATTAACAACGGGCAAGAGTACCTGCGACTAGACTAGTCCTCTCAGAGGAAAACCAGTATATATCATGGTGTTCACTGAGTTTGATTTTCTATCTCTTGCTGCACTTACAATTCTGTCTCTTTATTACTGCCATAGTTATAAACTGCTTAATTTTTTTAATTGGTGATTATTTCTGCTGCACTCTTACACACTCTATTCACCCCCTCTAGAGGTGCTTAATAGTCCTACAATTGGTATCAGAGCAGGTTATATTCTTATATAACAACCCTAGAGTATATATTTATGGCAGCCGTGAAGTTAATATTCAACGGTAAAGGACAATCCACAAATAGACCCCCACTTGATGGAACAAACTATACTTATTGGAAAACATGAATGATTTTCTTTCTAAAGTCTCTTGACTTTGATCTTTGGTCTTCAGTTGTTAACGGTTATAAGAAACCGACACGTATAGTGATTGAGGGTGTACTTATAGACAAGCCAAATGACAAATACACTGATAAAAAAACGTCGAAGGCTAGTCTAGATGCATGTGCCATCAATGCACTATTCTGTGTAATTGACAAGGAGAAGTTCAATCGAGTTTCTACCTGTACTATGTCTCATGATATTTGGAAACTTCTTGAGGTAACCCATGAAGGGAATTTCCAAGTAAAAGAATCCAAAATCAGCAGACTAACACAGGAATATGAATCATTCAAAATAAAATTCGACGAGTCAATTACACAGATGTTTACTTGTTTTCTAGATATCACTAATCCCTTGCAATCTCTTGGTAAAAATTACAGTAATCATGAGAAGATCATGAAGGTGCTACGAGCTCTAACCAAGAATTGGAACCCAAAGGCAATAACAATCATTAAAGAAAATGATCTTACCCTTATGAATCTGGAGACACTTATAGGAAAGCTGAAGACCCATGAGCTAGACCTACAAGAGTTTGAAGAAGCGACCCCTAAAGAAAAATCGATCACCTTCAAAGCTCAAGCAAAAGAGCAGCATGCAATGATTCTAATGAAGAATCATCCAGTGGTGATGAACAAGCCCTACTAGTGAAGAACTTCAAGAAATTCCTAAAGTTCGAGTGATCAAACAAAAGGAAGAGAGACGTCCATGAAAGCAACGAAGAAGAAATAATATGCTTTGGATGCAAGAAGTCTGGGCACATAAAGAAGGACTGTCCAATATCAAATAAAAGTAGTCCATATGATAGATCAAGATCAAACAGAAAAGTGACAACTGGTCGAAAGTATGCAAATATAAGCATCTGGCACGAAAGTAATGTCAGTAATTTAGAGGAAGAGGACAGACCCTACAGCATTTCCAATGTCTGTCTTATGGCATTCGATAAGGTATCTTCTAACGCTCTGTATGATGATTTTACTTTTGATGAGTTAGAAAATGACTTTAGCGAACTACTTAAAGAATACAAAAATGTGCTAGACAAGTATAAGTAATCTCGTAAAGAGGTTAAGGCATGCACAACCGAAGTAGCTAGATTGTCTAATCTTCTCGAATATATCAAAGAGACATCTACTATCGGTAACACGGATGAGATAGCCAAGCTCAAAGTAGACTATCACGAGGCTATCCTCACCATCGAAAGGAAAGAAATAGACTATATCAAAGTACAAGAACTTTATGACATAGAAAAGAAGAGACACTTGGTCATAGAGCAAGGACTTATTGATATGACTGTTAGATATGAGGAGTCTTGTGCGGTCTCTAAAAAGTTAGAGATCAAGTTAGGCAAGCAAGACATCCCTGTGACACAACCTAAGGTTAGTCCTAATGCTAAGCATACATCTAAGAGGACTCAACCACAGAAGCACGGAAGAAACACGCTTATCATCATGCTTTCACGTATAGATTTTCAAAAATAACACAATTACCTGTCAACACAGAAATAAATAACACCTTTTTAAAACTTACTTGCACGTACTGTGGTACACACGGGCACATATCACAGTATTGTCTAGTAAGAAAGCTTGTTGACAATCAAACACTTGTTTGGAGACCCAAGACTAATCAATATGGAACTTTCAAGAAATGGGTACCAAAGGATTCATTTATTTGTTTTGTAGGTGGACCCTCAACCCTCTCATGCTAGAAGTAAGTGGATCCTCGATAGCGGATGTTCACAGCACATGATTGCTGATGCATCTTTGTTCTCTATACTGTCGATGAAAAAAGAAGGATACGTTTCCTTCGAAAATATAACATGTTTCTTTCGATGGAATGAACTATACTTATTGGAAAATACGAAAGATCAAAGTCAAGAGACTTTAGAAAGAAATAAGGATATATTTCTTTTGATGAGCTCAATAGTCACAGATCTAGCGACAGTGATGGTAAAAATACATAGGTCAAATCCAAGTCATCCAAAGATACTGCTACCAATGAGAGTTCTGTGGAAGATCTAACACAAAGATTCAGAATGGTGTTGTGGAACGGAAAAATCAAACTGTAAGCGAAATGGCTAGAGTCATGCTGAATCAGCATAATCTTCCTAAATATTTTTGGGCGAAAGCTGTTAGTACAACCTGTTATATTTTGAATAGGGTATTAATTCGACCTATCTTGAAGAAAACACCATATGATCTTTGCTTTGGAAGGTTTCCTAATATTTCTTATTTTAAAGTTTGTGGATGTCACTGTTTTATCCTGAACACCAAGGATAACTTGGAAAAGTTTGACTCTAAAGCAGATGAAAGGATATTTCTTGGATATGCTGCTAAAAGTAAGGGATATAGAGTATTCAAGAAAAGATCTATGATTATTGACGAATCCATTAACGTTACTTTCGATGAGCTCAATAGTCACAGATCTAGCGACAGTGACGATGAAGATGCATAGGTCAAAACTAAGTCATCCAAAGATACTGCTTCCAATGAGAGTCCTGTGGAAGATCTAACACAAAGATTCAAATCCTGGAAGTTCTTGCCAGATCATCCAGAGACGCTCATCATAGGTGATGTATCAAAGGGTGTAAGTATACGTTCTTCAAATAAAGATACTGATATAGCAGCTAATGTAGCTTTCATATTGCAAGTAGAACCTAAAACTATAGCAGATGCTTTTGCTGATGAATTTTGGAGTGATGCTATGCAAGAGAAACTTAATCAATATAAGAGAAACCAATTTTGGGAACTCGTTCCTAAACCTATTGGTCAATCAATGATTGGTACCAAATAGGTGTTCCAAAATAAACTAAGTGAGGATGGGCAAGTCTAACGCAACAAAGCACGTCTAGTTGCACAAGGTTATAATCAAGAAGAAGGTATTGATTATGACGAGACATATGCTCCTATTGCTAGACTAGAAGCTATTCGCATGTTTTGTGCATTTGCATGTTTTTATGATTTCAAATTATTTCAAATGGACATGAAAAGTGCATTTTTAAATGGATACTTGAAAGAAGAAGTTATTGTGAAACAATCCCCTAGTTTTGAAGATTTTCAAAAATCCGATCACGTCTTCAAACTTAGAAAAGTACTCTATAGACTCAAACAAGTCCCTTGCACTTGGTATGAACGCCTAAGTGCCTTTCTACTTGAAAATAGTTTTTCAAAATGAAGAGTTGATACTACTTTGTTTATCAAGTCTTTAGATGATGATATTCTTCTTGTGCAAATATATGTCGATGACATCATTTTCGGTTCTACTAACGAAAAACTCTGTCAAGAATTTGCTAAGTATATGCAGAGTGAGTTTGAGATGAGTATGATGGGAGAGCTGAACTACTTCCTAGGCCTTTAGATCAAATAACACTCACAGGGAACATTCATCAACCAAGCTAAGTATATAAAAGACTTACTGAAAAGTATGACTTCGACAATGTAAAGCCTATCGAAACTCCAATGGCTACATCTACCAAACTTGACATTGATGAAAGTGGCAAACCAGTCGACCATCGTAAGTATCGAGGCATAATTAGTAGTTTATTATATTTAAGTGCTAGTTGCCCTAATAGTATGTTTAGTGTTTCTATTTGTGCTAGATATCAAGTTAATCCTAATGAATCACACTTATGGGCCATTAAGCGTATCTTTCGACACCTTAAGGGAACTTCTACAGTTGGCTTATGCTATCCCAAAACCAAATCTTTTGTCCTAATTGGTTATTCAGATACAGATTTTATAGGATGTAAAGTAGACCATAAAAGTACCAGTGGTATGGTTATTTTCTAGGTAAAGCTTTAGTCTCCTGGTTTAGCGAGAAACAAAATTCTGTAGCACTATCAACGACTGAGGCTGAGTATATCGCTGCAGGATGCTGTTGTGCTCAAATTTTGTGGATGAAGCAAACTCTAGAAGACTACAATCTGCACTATATGAAGATTTCTATTTCCTTTTATAACACTAGCACGATTAACTTGACTAAGAACCCTATTTGTTACTCATGCATAAAGTACATAGAAATTTGTCATCACTTTTTACGTGATCACCAACAACACGGAGATATTTGCTTTGAGTTTATTAACACAAATCATCAACTAGCATATATTTTCACAAAACTACTGGCTAAAGACCACTTTAACTATCTGTGTTGTGAGCTAGGCATACTTGAATTTTCGAATTCATAATGCATTATGATTAATAAAAATTCTTATAACTTAAAACTTTAAAAGTTATTAATTGAAGTTATTTTGGTACAAGCCGAAAGGGCCCTTCTGTCATATAAGTGTAAATAGCCTGAAGCGACACGATGTACTAGTCTTTGGACTAGCACTAGCTAGGATTCGGCCCCTATAACTAACCCAAATAATGAACATTATTAAATAAAGAAGTTTAAAAGTTATCAAGTGTATTTATCATTCATTATGCATTATGAACTGGGAATACAAGTAGCCGAACTCGGACAGAACTCAGACCGAGTTCGATCGGTGATGGTTCAAGTTCTAGAACCGCTACTGCCGACCCTAGCTCTATTTAATCATCTCTTCTTCATATTTGTTTCTCTATCTCTCCACCAAAAAACTCCTCAAAATCCTAGTTCTAATCCTCCCAAGATTTTCTTCTCCTTCATTCCTAGATCTACGAAGGTCGGAAGGTGTTCTCTTCCATTCCTCCTTTGAGGTATTTCTATTTTTTCTCTTCTCTTTTTATCCATGGCTCCTAAAATCTATAAGTTAAAGAAAGTCTCTTCCCAAGCGGGTTCATCTTTGGAGTATGAACCTGTTAGCATTTTCAGTCCCGTTTGTCCTACTGACGAAGAGGATTATGATTCTGCATTTTTTCCTTCTGCAGAATATTCAATTGCTTGGTTTGACTCTTTTCATGGTAGGGTCATTTGTCTAGGACGCTCCGTAAATTTTACTATATTTTCAGAATACACTCATACTTTTGAAAGACTATATCTTCAGGACTTCTTTAAAACTGCTGACAACATATATGATAATGCCATCCGTATGTTCTATTGCAATATGTAAGTTAGGGATGACAGTAGCATTTATTCTTGTATCGGTGGTCATGAGATTGAATTTAACTCAACCGATGTGAGTGAATACTTTCACATGCCAGATGTTGGCAAAAAATTGGTTGATGTTAATCATGTTCAATTCTTCAAAATTGTAACCCTTGATTCATTTAAGGCGGCTCTGTGTCACCCTAGACCTTTTCCTTGAAATGGTAGAGTGTACTTAAAGTACCTTAATCAAAATTTTTATGAATTGCATCGCTTTGTTTTCTCCGTTTTGCTTCCCAAAATTGGATCTTCTGATCAGATCACATTTTATGAGATGTCTGCGATGTATCATCTGTATTTTGGTGTTCAGTTTTCTATTCCTAAGACCTTTATGGCTTTGATGATCAATTGCAGGCAAGTGGGGCATAACCTGTTATACCCCATGCATCTAGCAGGTATCTTTAGAAGATTCGAACCAATCTTACCTTGTGTCCTTATTCCTCCACATCTTCTGAGCTGACTAGATCCAGGACTTATCCTAACCCACCTCCTCTACCCGGTGCTGAGCCTGCTCCTACTGATGATCCAGATGGTCATGCTCCAGCTGCTCCTATTCCAGGCTTTGACCTGTAGTTTTATCAATGGTTCGATGACTTTGTTGCTCTCTCTGAGCAACGTTATCAGCGCTTTGATGAGTTTGTCACCTTCTCGGGACAACGTCATCAAAGTTATATTGATCCAAAGTTTTGACGCACTTTACATGCACAGTTGTTGAGGAATAGCATAGCTGATCTGCACTGGAGTTTGACATATGACCCTGCACATCCAGTTCACATGATCCATCATCCCAGTTTTGTTGGACCGAGGTTCGATGATGAGACTACTTTCCAGCACTTTAATTTTACTACTGCCTACTTTGATCCCTAGCCACCTGCTGCTCCTGGTGATGATGACACACATATGTGACGTGGGCTTCAATTTAGTATTTTTGAGTTTTATTTGCTAGAGATGATGATCTTTGTAGTTGCTTTTTGTACCAGTCTAAACTATTCTAGTTAGACTTTATCTTTATTCTAGTAGTCATAAACTTTCCTAGTTATGACTTTTTATGCACTTTTGATGTACTTTGGCTTCAGTTTAGTTTATGATATTTCAGTATTTTAGTTTACTGCTACTAGTTCTACTTATGCTGTGACTTGTATATTATGGTTATTACTCTGTTTCTTTGTCTTTGTCTACGAATTTCGAATAAATTATTGGCTTCACACATTACGGAGGAGCTATACATTTTATACATGATAAAAGGGGAGAAGAGCAATACCAAAATTTCAAAAATTCAAACGATGAATCAAAGAACAAGTCAGGTATATTATTTCAAAGTTATATATTAGCTATATTTTGGTATAGACTTAAGTTTGTCAATTATTAAAATGGGAAAGATTGTTGGTCCATTGCCTAATGGTCACACCTGATTTTGATAATCAATGATTATTTGCCATGACAAAAGGTCATACAAACTTTTTATATTTTAAACGTAAAAAGTACAATCGATTCCTAAACAGGAGATCTAAGTACAACATCTTTGAAAAAGTATGGCGGTGGAGATCGAGCACTGTAGCGGCTCATTTACTCCATTGACGATCTGGCGAAAAGTTGAACCTGCTTTGGCTTTCAAGTGCTGGTGATTGAAACTCTAGGGTTACCAATCAAGAAGATGCCGAAGTTGAAGATTTTAAAGCCTCTTTATCGAAGGAAAACTCCTTTTATTTATTGGGGAGCACATAAGCGATGTGGATAAGGATTGTACAGATACGCTGTACGGGAAGATATAGAAGAATCTTGAGGCGGTCACGGTGAGGGCTACTACTAAGCTGACATGTGGCAGGCATGGGGATTCTCTTCTATCGAGATCTTTGGGGAGTTATCAGCAAAACTGAGTAAACGACACGTAGCATGTGCTTATTTGTTGATCGGATGAACCTGAGCAGATTCTGTTCTTATCTCCGAAGTTGAATTTTGTCTTATCTTAGAGGGCATTAGTTTAAACAAACCAGTTGGATATGACTATCGTCCATAAGAAGAAACTCCTTCCATATCTGTGGTTTAAACAAACCGATAATATATTGCTCTTATCAACAGAATTAAACTCTGTATTATCTTAAGAGCAACTGTTTAAATAAACCGATAGGGTGGTATCCTAAAAAGATATATACACCCATCTGGCTACATGGAACCATGTCACTTTGTAGGGCTGTACCGCTATGCGAGCTGCACTTTTGACGGAGCTTTGATATCACTATGCTTCTGGGCGACGAGTAGACTGTGCTTCAGGCGACGGACTCACTGTGATTTTAGGGAACAGAGTCGCTGTGCTTTCGGACGACGAGTAGACTAGGTCTTGAAGATGAAAGAGCCACAGCGCGTCTAAGTTGAAGCGAAGATGTTGTGTGAGGAAGTGAGCTAGCTGTGCTTCTGAGTCGAAGTGAGGGCACAGCGAAGAGGCTGCTCTTCTTGATTGACGAGTCGGTTGTCCTTTTCTTTAATTGTCGCCATCTTTTGGGAAATTAAAGAAGTCTGTGGCCTAGGACTCAGTAAAAGGAACCTATTAAATGAGGTTCGTTGTGCTGAGTTCTAGGTTCATCCTATTAATTTGGGTATCTTTGACCGACGGCCACGTGGCATGTTGGTTGGACCACACTCACCCTATATAAAGGAGAGTTTTTCTGAAGAGTCGTCTTTCTCTCTTAGCATTCCAAACTCTATACTCGATCCTAACTTAGCTTTGAACGGCCATTGACCTTGCACAAGTCGGCTAATGGTTGTGGATCCTCTCGTTCAAAGAAGCTGTACCTTTGTAGAAGAACTGTTGCTGAGTTTCGAGATGTACTTGAGCATTTGGCATAAGGAGTTCGAACCTGAACAATGTCTCGAAGGTCTTGAAGATCCAAGCTTTCAGAATTGGATTGGTTGCCAATCCGAAGAGCCACAGGTTGTGCTCTGCCCTGCTCAATAGAGGTGGCACGACCTGTGCTGTAGACTGAGTTCTCGCTCGGGCCAATAGCTGCTTCAGGAAATGGATCGCTCTGACGGTGCTGCACGTCTGGGGGGTTGCACGTCTGTAAAGATTAACCCCCTTGTATGGTGCCTATAAAGATTAACCCTCTTGTAGATCTTTAGATGTCTTAGTTCTTTTCATGATGAATCTGTAATAGATCCTTGTTGGTAAAGCTGTTTTCTTGTAATCATGATGAATCTGTAATAGACCTTTGTAGGCATGATTTAATAAAGTGCCTTTTTATGAACTGTGGTTTTTGTTCTTCTATCTGTGCTTTCGGGTATCTGCGCTTTTATGAAGCTTTGTGTAGCGAGAACACGACCTGTGCTTTTGATATGTTTGCACATTTTTATGCTTCTACAAGACCCCCTTCAAAGTATTTCGAACTTGAATCAAGCTCGGAATACTTTGAACAGAAGCATGACATGTGTCCTTTTCGAGCGAATGCTCGATGTGCCTACCGACAGGCTGTCGTCACGGTTAGGCTTCAGCATTAAATGCCTTGAGCCGTCGCTCCATTAAAGTTGATCTTAATTCCTTATTTCTAGGGAACGCTTATCATGATCCCAACTTTTTGTTCCTACGTTGTTCGAAGAGTTCCCTCGATCCTGAAGCGTTTCATCTTCATTCGCTGACGTGGCTGCACCTTATAAGTAGGGAGAGAGAAAAACGTTTTTGCTTTCACCTACCTTCCTACAGAAGCTTTTTGTCAGAGTCTTCTTCTCCTTTTAAACCCTAACTTTCTCGCCATGGCTCCCAAGAAATCAAGAATCTCGAAAGCTCCTGCGGCGAGCTCCAAGAAGACTAGTGGGGCAGCAGCTAGCCCCCGACCGGATGCAATGACTGCGAGCCATACTAGAATGTCGTCGGCGAGACAAGCTTGGAAGGCTACTCGATAGGCCAAAGGGAAGCATTTGGCCTCTGAAGCCGTCGTCGTTGAGTAGGCTCCTATTGTAGGGGATGTGCGGCCACACGTTGCTGGTAGATATCTGATTGTTATTGACTTTTTGGTTTGCGAGAGACAAATTTTTGTAAGCAAAGAAAGAAAACTTTTCACTTTATAAATGAAAACTTTGACTTTGTTTCTCTGCTTGTCTTTTTTATTTGTGAGCTTTTTCTCGCACAAGAACGAGGATTCCCTCAGAGGTAGCATGTCGTGAGGGGATGGAGATAACTCCATTGGGAATAGGGTGTTTACTCAGAGGTTATATGGACATGGTAAACACAAAATCCTTTGGTGGCAGACTTTTTCTTACTCAGAGGTAATATGGACGTGGCAAGGATAGACTCTACGGGTGTATTGAACGACTCAGAGGTAGTATGAACATGAAAGGTTCTATAGATGAATATGACAATTATGGTGGATTGTCATGGAAGAGACATCTATTCAGAGGTAATATGGGCATGGTAGGCATCTCTTCGCTAAGGTATAGAATAACAATTCAGAGGTAGTATGGACGTAAAATATTTTCTAGGGAGTTATGACAACACGAGGTTATCATATAAAAGACGACTACTCAGAGGTGATATAGACGTAGTAGTCGTAAACTTCGCTAGGGTGTAGGAAGACAATTCAGAGGTGATATGGACGTGAATTATTTTTCTACTGGGGTGAAGTATAGAAGGGGTGAATTCCTTTAACAGAATCCATGAATACCCACAGGGGATGTGGGAGCCTATGCTGGTTTGAAACTCAGACATAGTATTTCTGCAGGAACTTGCCGTTGATTGGCATCATTAGCAAGTCGCCATAGGATTTGGCCAGTCGGTAGGCACCATTGGAGTAGACCGTCTCTATGACGAACGGTCCCTCCCACTTGGGCTCAAACTTCCCAGCCATCTTGTGCGTCATTACCATATGTCTTCGAACTAATAGGACAAGGTCACCCACTTGGAATGTTCTTTCCTGGATTTTCTTGTTGAAGGTCCCAAAAATCCGAGCTTGATAAAGCTCAATTCGTTGTTGAGCTAGTAGACGTTTTTCATCCAATGCCTCTAACTCTTGTAGCCGTCGACGTTGATCGTCTTCGTCAGTCAGCTGGTTGGTGATAGCTACCCGTAATGACGGGATCTGGATCTCCAGAGGAAGCACTGCCTCACTTCCATAAACAAGAGAGAATGGTGTGTTGTCCGTGGGTGTTTGAACGGTCGTACAGTAAGCCCACAGACATTCGCCGAGCTTTTCATTCCAGTCGCGCTTATTAGAAGAAATGACTTTCTTAAGTAGTTTGACGATAGTCTTGTGAAACGCTTTGGATAGTCCGTTTGTTGCAGGATTGTAAGCCGTTGATGCCATATTCTGTATTCGTTTTTTATCGCAGAACCGATGAAAATCATGGCTCATAAATTGAGGACCATTGTCGTGGATGATCCTTCGAGGAATGCCGAAGTAGTATATGACGTGATGCTTGACAAAGCTGATTACGTTTACGATTTTTATATCGGCCAGAGGTACTGCTTTCGCCCACTTAGAGAAGTAGTCGGTGATGGCAAGTATGAACCGGTGTCCTCTGGAGGATGGTAGACTGATTGGCCCAATAATATCCATTCCCCATACTTCAAACGGCCAGGCGGCCATCGTAGGGTACAGGAACTCCGAAGGACGGTGGATGAAGTTAATATGTAACTAGCATACTGTAGGGCCCAAAAATCATGTGGCGCCATTCAATAATCAAGTTGCGCCCCAAAAATCAAGCTGCGCCACTGTTATGAAGCCCAGAGATCAAGCTGCGCCACTGCTCAGGTTGCACCATATATCGGACTTCGCTCAGTCATGTTGCGCCAAAGTCTACGTGGCGTTTGACATTAATTGCCATCATTGCCTGACAGCACTGACAACTGACAGCATAATGAACGAAGAAAATCTCTTCGAATCCCTCAAAACGTGCCGCTCGATGAGATTTAATTGACAACTGTCCTGTACAGCCTGTGAGTTGTGCCTAGGCGCAACCCAAACAAATTCTTTAATTGTGCCTAGGTACAATCTGGATGAATTATTCAAAAGCTGCCACGTGTCTAGGCACAGCCCAAGTCAGGCGCAGTTTGACTCATTGACTGAAGCTCGCGCAACCTGATGAAGTTGTGACAACTTACATTCTAAAACAGGATGACGTGGCGCACTTGCCACTAATCTCTCAAAACGTGTCCACTATTCTGTACACGACCATGCACATCTCAATCACATGATGCTACGCATCTAAATACAATTAGTACACGATTGTTAACTGAATGAAAGTTGGCACAATATATGGTTGGTGTATCCCAAAGTGGCGCAATCCAGCCTCGCGCACATCAGAATAACCACTAAAACAGTTATTTCTAGAACTCTATAAATAGAGTTTCCAATCATTTTCAAATCACACAGAGATCAAGTACTCTTGCAAAATTGCTGCTGTATTCTCCAGAGGCTCTAGTCATTAAGTTCACATGGTCCAAGGGATAAAGTGATCGTCTTCTGATCAGATTCCTACAGTTGTACTTCCCCAGAATTCAAATTGTACTCTTGTACTCTTTTCTAAAGTTTGTAAATAAAACTTTTTTGCTTTTTGCAAACAAAGTGACGACTCTGCTAGGGACGACTTTCTCCTCCGATGAGAAGGTGACAACTCAATGTGACGCTGCGTCAATCGGCAAGACGCAGAAGACTCTGGTTGTTCAAGTCAACCAGACAACCTATGAAGATATGATCAACCAGAAGAGCAACAAGCGCATTGTGGCTATCTCCAAGAACAAAACTGTGTGGACTCCTAAGTCTTCTACAATTGCTGTTGCCCTGGCGCAACCTGCTTCTATTGCCAAGGTGCAATCTGCCTATGTGGCTCAGGCACAATTTGCTTCTACTGCCTGTGCGCAGCCCACTCTTCATGTTCCTATTGCCAGTGCGCAACTTACTCCTACTGCTGCCCGTGCGCAGTCTACTCTCACTGCTGTCCGTGCACAGTCTACCACTCCCTTTGATGCCAAGGTACAATCTGTTCAGGCTATTGCTAAGGCGTAGTCTACTAATGTTACTGCCAAGGCGCAACCAGTAGCCTATATTGCTTGGGTGCAACCAGTAGCCCATATTGCTGTGGCGCAACCCAAGCAATCAGTTGTTCAGGCGCAGTCTACTGCTCTGGCGCAACCCAAGGGAACTAGTCATTTGGCTATTCCTTCCTCCAATTCTCCAGTTCTGAACTTGGAGAAACAATGTTCTAGTGCTAAAAATAGACAAAACAAAGGGAAAAGCCATGTTACACTCCCTCAATTGGCGCAACCTGTACCTAAGATGGTTCCACAACAAAACAGAGGGAAACGCTTCTTAGCTAACCCTCTACAAAATAAAGGAAAGCACCCTTTGGTCTTTTCTCAAACTTTCCTAGTCTATGACTCAGAGGAAGATTTGTCAGATTCTATTCCTTTAAACACAGGTCTTCAGATCTCTGCTATGGAAAGGAATACTGATCAAAGAGGTATCTTGCCTACCCCTATGGGGACTAGTCAAGATCTTCCAACCTTGCAAATTTCAATATTTAAGCAAGGAAAGTTGATGGTATCTCAAATAGAGACACCCGAAGCAGAATTCTCTAATTTACGTGCTTATCTCAATAGGCATCCATCAATGTCAACATCGGTAAAATGCAAGAATTCTATGCCAAAGGCCAATCTGTACCAGAAACCAAAATTTGAAAAGAAGGACCCAATCACTTATGCTAATGAGTTAAGTACCTCTTTGTACACTCAGGGAACTAAACATATGAAGAATAGGAGACATGTTCCTAATATCATTAAGGAATATGTTCCTCCAATTTCTTCTCGTCCTGTAGTGGTAACTGATCTCCGAGAACGTCTTGCACAAAGACGGAAGATCACAGAGATGTCTCCTTCACCTCTAAATAACTCTTCAGATCGCCACTGCCTTCATGAAGTGGTTATCAAGTGTTGTTGCCAATCAGCTAGACGATCTATCTTCGATCGTCTGAACTATGTTTCAACTCCTGAACCTATAATAGAAGATGAAGACGAGCCATTATATTCTTCTATCAATATGACTTCCCGAGGCACTGGGGGTGGAAAACGTCCAAGACGGAATACGTCCCGTAATCCCAGTCAGCAATACTTAGATCGGATTCATGCATCCAGTGAAGGGGTCTTTCAATACACTGGATCAAAAAAATCGAAATTTGAACCAAGGTGTCTTTAATCAAGAAGATCTCCCCATCACTCATCTAGGAGAGGACTCTTTATCTGAGTTTGATGCAGATAGTGAAAGTTTTGAACAAACTATCTCGTCAATAGCAGCAAGAGAAGTGACGGCATATGCTATTACAGAAGATCAAGACACTTCTAATCTAGCTAGTCAAGAACAATGAATTGTTGCACTAGAGGACAAACTGAAGACCATGGCTGAAATGGTTGCAAGTATGCACACTATAATCGTAGCTCAACATACAGTGCCACCGGTTATAAACCTTGCTACAAATCCAGAGCTTATAACATCTTCTGTACCTATTAATGTTAGTCTGAGGGTACCATCTCCTCAGGTTGCATCCGTACCAATTCAAGCTAATCCTAGTCAGTCTGGTGCTGGGGGTGGTAATTTCCATGCTGTTCCTCCTCCTAACAATTCAAACCAACCCACCAATTCTCAAACATCAGGAGATGCCAATGAGACTGTAAAACTCTTACGTACTCAGTTTGAGGCCTTTAAACAAAAGGATGGCCTATAAAATTTTGGCATAAAACAACCGTATCCTACAGAATGGAAGGAAGTCCCATTCCTTCCTAAATACAAACTTCCAACTATTATGCTATTTGATGGCAGTACTTCTCCAAGTCAGTACATCAATCATTTTGAAGTGATGACTGACCAGTTATAGCCAAATGATGTTCTCCTTACCAGAGTGTTCGTCGGTTGTTTAGCCAGTGCAGCATACGACTGGTATCGTAGCTTGCCTGATGGCTGCATAACTTCTTTTGCTGGTTTCAAGCAAATGTTCTTGGAACAGTTTTATGAGGGAGTCAATGACATGACGATGTCTGCCCTCATTAAGATTAAGCAAAGGCACAATGAATCCACAGAGAGTTTCATTGAAAGATTCTACCGAGAGGCACTTAAGATGCCTTTAGGAACTCCATCTGCTGTAATAATAAACACTTATAAATCAAACTTGTTACCTATTATCAGTATGTGAACGGGATCTACACAATTCCAAGATTGGCCTTCTTTCATTGTGAATGCCAAAGTGGCAGAGGTCAGTGCTGAAAAATTCAAGCAGTTAGGAGTTCAAATGACTCATCCTAACCAAGATGAACATTCTACACCCGGCGGTAATAATCGCCAGAATAACCGTAAGG
Organism: Iris pallida; assembly: GCA_029216955.1. Lineage (NCBI taxonomy): Eukaryota > Viridiplantae > Streptophyta > Magnoliopsida > Asparagales > Iridaceae > Iris > Iris pallida. The sequence continues at coordinate 15,673,152 of JANAVB010004998.1, read as the reverse complement.
GTAAAAAAACTTTAGCTATCAATCTCAAAGGCAAGGAGTCATTGGCTGTCAATGTTGCCCAGACAGCACCCACTCCATCAGCACCACCACAGAAGATACCTCGACCAAAAGAAGAGTATTCATTTGATGAAGATGGTACTTTAAGCATCTTTGATTGCTTAATTAAAAGTAATAAGCTTCAACTGCCAGAGGCAAAACGACCAAAAGAAGTAGGTAAAACTGATCACCATAAATATTGTGTTGATCACAGATTTATAGGGCATCCAACCAAAGCAAGCTACGTGCTTAAAGGCAAAATCGAGGAGATGGTCAACTCTTGAGCAATTACTCTCTATTAGGATGAGAAGACAGTGACAGCTAATGTCATTTCTGTACAGTTTGGTGATTTTCTACCACAACTTGTGCAAGATGGTGTTGTTCCCATTCCAAGAGCTACTCTCGAGATTATGAATATCCTACCTCCCCAAAATGAGGGTCTTGTTCCACTATCAACTGACAGAGGGGAGATTATGTGGATTCATCCAGATCTGGTAGCAGATTTTGAAACACCTTCCTCTTCCAAGCAAAAGAAGCACTCCAAAATTAAAACCAAGAGCTGCAACATGGTATCCTTTTAACTAGTAGCAGAAGAAAAAATTATAATTGGCACTAGGTCTGGGAAACCTTATCTTCGAGAATATCCTAAACTCAAGAAAATTCTGCCCTATCTCCTGATGCTCCTCCTACATCATCTTCTCCTGCTGAGAATATACCATCTACATCCTTGCCGGTAGTGGAACCGACTCCCCCTAAACCGACATCAGCAGACAAGGGAAAACAACCTGTCCGTTTTGATAAAGCAGTGAAGAAGTCTTTATCTCTTGGACTTGAAAAGCCATATAATTTTGATATATTGGCTCAATTAGCCAATACTCCAGCAAGATTGTCAATCTTTGAACTCTTACGTCTCTCAAAAGAAACTCGAGAGACGTTAAGTGAAGCTTTGATGTAGGCTAATGCTTGTCTTACTCTTCTCAAGACGCTTGAAAATGAGCCAGTCAGCTGTGCATATTATCATAGTGTATTTGAATTAATGTCCAACATAACTTTTACACAAGATGATATGTTGTTAGAAGATGATCGTCATAATCGTCCTCTCTATTTCATGGGGTATGTGGACACCATGAAAGTCGATCGCATTCTGATTGACCCAGGGTCTGCTCTTAGTATCATGCCGAAGTCTTTGCTGGATGCTTTGAAGATCCCAGTGCATAACCTTTCTACAACTATCACTACCATCTTGGGGTTAAATCAAGGAAGAAGTAAACCTTTAGGGAAGATACGCCTGAAACTTCAAATTGGCAGTCTTCGTACAAAGGTGACTTTCTAGGTAATTGACAATCATGGCTCATACAATACTTTGTTAAGAAGGCCATTCCTCCATAAACACAATATTGTGCCTTCTACTCTCCACCAATGTTTCAAATATGTAGATGGTAATGGAGAAGTCCAAAAAGAGATTGCAGATCTGAATCCTTTCAAAGGAGTTGAAGCATACTGCAACGACTCTCGCATGTATAAAGAGAAATTCATGAAAGTGGTACTGACAATGGACATAGATGAAGAACAAAAAGGCGTACCAAATGATACTCTGGTGATCCCTGTCAAAGGGCGTATTTCCTGTCCTCAGTCTTCTAAACCACTGACTATCTATCTTCCTTCCCATGATAAGCAGCTTCCTAGTGATAATTAGGAACAATGGGAGCTCACCTCTTCTGAGCCGCTTGTAATCGACCTTCGTCGTAAGAAGCCCCCTTCTCATTCTCGTTCTTCTTCTCCTCCTCTTGTCATCAATCTAACTAAGCCTGTTAAGGCTAAAGGTTCTATTGTAAATGATGGTGTAAAAATCAATAAAGCATCTCCTTTGTAGTATACTGATGTCTCTTACTATACTCAATGTTATTTGGATATGCTAGATAGTTTTAAACCTCTTACAATAGGAGTCGTATCATCTCTGCAAAATGTGGTATCATTGGATTCAATATAAGAGTCGTACTTCTTAGTACCGTCTCGAAAGAAAGATGAAAGGCCTATATTCTTAATAAAAGAGAGGAACAAAAAATCATGCTCTATAATGATAATAGAGATGATACAGGAAGGTTACAATTATGTCGCTATAGTCCACAATCCAAAGCAATCATTCGTAAAATGGGCTATGATTTCAGAATAGGCCTCAACAGCGGTAAAGGAAGGCGAACTCCTATTCGTATTTCTGTTCCAAAAGGAAAATCACAACAATACCACAGTAAAACAAAGCAGGAATTAGGTTATGCTTTACCACTTCCAACTCTAGAACCTTCCGAATCTGATGAAAAAAAACGATCTAATTCTTCTGATTCTATCTCATGGGATTCTGATACAAGCATTGGTCATGTTCATAGGATGATAGTATCTTCTAACATGGTGTCTTCCGAATTCTCGGAAGATGATGAAGATGACATTGAAGAAGCTCCTGAAGTGGACCCTTGGGCACAAAGGATGGAAAATCAAGAAGCTCCTGTAGCACCATTCAACAATCAAGTTGCGCCCCAAAAATCAAGCTGTGCCACTGTTATGAAGCCCAGAGATCAAGCTGCACCATTGCTCAGGTTGTGCCATATATCAGACTGCGCTCAGTCATGTTGCGCCAAAGGCTACGTGGCGTCTGACATTAATTGCCATCATTGCTTGACAGCACTGACAACTGATAGCATAGTGAACAAAAAAATCTCTTCGAATCCCTCAAAACGTGCCGCTCGAGGAGATTTAATTGACAACTGTCCTGCACAGCTTGTGAGTTGTGCCTAGGCACAACCCAAATAAATTCTTTAATTGCGCCTAGGCACAATCGGGATGAATTATTCAAAAGCTACCATGTGTCTAGGCGCAGCCCAAGTCAGGCACAGTTTGACTCATTGACTGAAGCTCGCACAACCTGATGAAGTTGAGACAACTTACATTCTAAAATAGGATGACATGGCGCACATGCCACTAATCTCTCAAAATGTGTCCACTATTCTGTACACGACCATGCGCATCTCAATCACATGATGCCACGCGTCTAAATACAGTTAGTACACGATTGTTAACTGAATGAAAATTGGTACAACATATGGTTGGCGCAACCCAAAGTGTCGCAATTCAGCCTCGTGCACATCAGAATAACTGCTAAAATAGTTATTTCCAGAACTCTATAAATAGAGTTTCCAATCATTTTCAAATCACACAGAGATCAAGTACTCTTGCAAAATTGCTGCTGTATTCTCCAGAGGCTCTAGTCTTCAAGTTCATATGGTCCAAGGGATAAAATGATCGTCTTTTGATCAGATTCCTACAGTTGTACTTCCACAGAATTCAAATTGTACTCTTGTACTCTTTTTTAAAGTTTGTAAATAAATTTTTTTTTTTTTTTGCAAACACATACCTGTACTTCTTTTCATAATCAATAACATTTGCCATCATAGTAGGCCAGTAGTAGCCCATACGACGCAATTGGTCTTACAACTTAGGACCAGGCTGATGGGCTCCGCAGGTACCATAGTGTGCCTTTTTAAGTGCTTCTTATGCTTCTGTCTTAGATAAACATCGCAGAAGAAGCCCGTCGTATGAACGATGATACATCATCTTGATAGCTGTGTCGTAGAAGAACCGGAGAGAGCATCTCTTGACAGAAATAGCTTCCTTCAGGTCTTCAGATAAAATCTTGTAGACTATATAGTTTATGAATAGGAATCGCTAGTCTTGAACGTCAACATTAGTGTCCATTTGTACTGAGTAACTCAGACACATATGTAGATTGTTCTTTGGGAAAACCAGCTCTCAGCCTATTACCGTGAAGGTATATTGGGTTCCCACATGAGCTGACAGAGAAGCAGCAAGGCCAGCAAGTGCGTCGGCCTCCAAGTTCTGCAACCGAGGTCCATGTTCTATAAAGAACCCTATGAAGGTAGAGATGATATTGATTACTTTCTGGTGTTATGGAACCACATCTTTATGCCGGACTTCGTATTGTCCTCGAACCTAGTTGATAATCAATTTCGAGTCACCATAGGCTTCGATGCAGTCATCCTCCAACTATTTTGTGAGCTGGAGTCCGATGATGAAAGCGTTATACTCAGCGACGTTAATGGTGCATGACTCTATAAGAGAATATGCACGGTGGATGACCAAGCCGTCGGGAGTGATGAGGATCACTCCGACCCCTGCGATAATCTCACCTTTGGGCCATGTTCTTAAAGTACGTCAAAGAATATGTACCAAATCAAGTTAATTGAGATGGTGTTGGACTCTAGGACTTCATCAGGCATGTCATCATAGAGCTTTGATATCTCTGGCACGGGGTGTACTGCTAAGAAGTCGGCCAATACTTGGCCCTTGACTGCCTTTTGCAGGACGAACACCATGTTATAAGGAGTCAAAAGTATCGCCCATGTGGCTAACCGTGAGTTTAAGGCCCCAGGCTTGGTCATGAGGACCCTGAGGGGATTGACCCGGGAGATGACGTGGATCGTTTGTCCGGCCATATAATGACGCATCTTCTGGATGACAAAAAGCTGGACAAGACACTCCTTCTCCACAGGATTATACGGATGCTCGACTCCAACCATGGTCCTACTGAGGTAGTAGATTGCCTGTTCATGGACTTCATTGCTTCTCTGGTCTAGCAAAGCACCGAGAGAATGGTTAATGGCTCGGACGTACAGTAGAAAAAGCTTCCCTATGACTGTTGCCACTAATACCGGAGGACTAGTGAGGTACTTTTTGATGTCGTCGAACGCGTGCTGGCATTCTTTTGTCCAGACAAAAGAAATCCCTTTCTTCATCAGTTTGGTGAAGGGTTGACATCGACCAGAGAGATTTCCTATAAATCTTGTGATATATGCCAAGCGCCCTTGCAGGCTTTAGAGCTCGCGAAGATTCTTCGTAGGAGCCATGTCCAAGATCGCCTTAGTCTTCTCGGGGTCAATATGAATACCCTTGGTTGTGACGATAAAGTCTAAGAATTTTCCACTGGAGACTCCCAGAAATGACTTGGTTGGGTTCATCTTCAGTTGATGTGTTCGTATTAAGTCGAACATTGTTATCAAGTCGTCCAAGTGATTGGATTTGTTTTTTTGCTTTTGACGGCAAAGTCAGCAATGTAAATTCTACCGTCTTTCGGAGGTGCTTACGGAATATGGTGCTCATTGCCCGCTGGTATGTTGATTCCATATTTTTTAACCCAAAGGGCATCACTGTGTAAAAGTATATCCCTTTTGGAGTCCGAAATGAAGTATGCTTTTCGTCTTCGAAAAATATCTTGATTAGGTTGTATCCTGAGAAACCATCAATAAAGGACATACGCTCGAAGCCACAAGTGTTGTCGATCATCACGTCGGTGATCGGAAGGTGAAACTCGTCTTTTGGGCAGGCGGTGTTGAGATCCCTAAAGTCTATGCAGACCCAAAATTTTCTATTCTTCTTAGTAACTGGGATAATGTTGGCCACCCAATCTGGGTGTTGTTCTTCGCGAATGAAGTCACTCTCTAAGAGTTTGTTGACTTCCTCCTCGATAGCTTCCATGATATTATGGCAAAAATACCGCTGTTGCTGTTTGACAGGCTTAGCATCGGGTAGGATGTTGAGACGGTGCATGCCAACTTGTGGGTCTAAACTCGACATATCTTTATAGCTTCATACAAAGACGTTATTGTATTCTCGGACAAGCTGTATCAGAGATTCCTTGTCTTCTTCTGTCAAGCTTTTGCTAATAAAGATGGGTTTAGGAGAAACCTCATCTCCTAGCTCGACTTGGATGACTTCATCTTCGATGGGAGGTTTGCGCTGTTCGAAGCGCCATTCCTATTGGGATCCTAGGCGTTGAGCCCAGGGTTCATCTTCGAAGTATTCAAGCATTTGGTCTTCATCCTCGACTGGAAGAACTGCGGAGACCATATTAACGGACAATACCTTCTTGAGGGCTTAGCCGATACTGGTATTGGAGTCCTAGGTTGAGGAGTCCGAGGAATAGGAACGCATCGGGCCCTCTGGTTCAGAGCTCTTTGACGTTGTTGTGGGTATAACGTAGTAACGTAACCCAACCCCCGATGAGTACGTTGGTAGTAATTTTTGGACTTTCCCTTTGGGGCACAAAGTCGTAAGGGAAAACGTCGGTCTTTGCCATAGTTCAGTCCTCTGTCACTGTTAAAGTCGTAACCCATTTTTTGGATAAGGTTTTTGGCTTGAGTAGTATAACGGTAGAGTTGCATCTTGCCGTTATCGGGTTCTGGTTCTGCCGGAGCCAGTCGCTGCAGGTGCTCCAATCAGCCGAAGATGATAGGTTCCTCCTCCTTCTTGTTTGCTGGAACTAAGAAGTAGGCATCTCAAGAAAGGACAACTCGGCTTGCGAGGTTGGCAGTTGTCACTTGTGTTTGTAGCATATATAGAGCATTGTCTAAGAAATACCTAGTGTTCCAATGCGCAAAAGAGTAATTCAAAGATAACTTTCTATTAATAACATGCAAAATTTTATCTCGAGGGATTACATCATTTAAAGAATGCACTTTGGTATTGGCGCATATGTAGTCTCCCAACTCTTCATCCGTGAGCACTAGGGCTTTTGCGGGAGAAGGTATAGAATATTTTTCTTTCAGCTTGACTACCAAGGGGGCTGTAGTCGGAGGTTCCTGTGACCTCAGAGTTGGCTTTGGAGCCTTCCGGGGGAGCCTTATTTGCATAGGCTTCTGGCCAGCCTCTGACATGATTGAGGATGATCTAGCCGGAGCTCTGCCTCGGAGCTTGATGACAAAGGGAGCCGATGTCTTGGGAGGTTTTCCCTTTAATCGAACCTTCAATGGTTCTTTAACGATAACTGCACCCTCTGCTTTGTCATCGGCGTCATTGGCATCGTCGTCCCATAGGACTGATTTATCGAGATCAGCATCTGTACAGTACGCTTCGAGTCCTCGAAAGGTATCGATGTCAGCGAACTCAGTCTTGATTGTCCTATCGCCGACCACATACTTCATGTATTGATGGAGAGTGGAGGGCGCGATCATGTATTCATGAATCCATGGTCGTCCTAGCAGCATTTTGTAGTTTATGTCAGCGTCAATGATGTAGCAAGTAACACCAGTCTGGAGATCGCCTATTTGGCATTTCAGGCAGATTTTGCCCATGGGTTCACTTTTTCTAGCATTGAAACCACTGATTGTAGTGTTCGACGCAGTTAGCCTATGTATCAGGATCCCCAAAGCTTGGAGTAAACTCCGAAGGATGATGCTGAGAGAAGAGCCATGGTCGATGTGGATGCGATCGACCTTAATGGCACCAATGTATCCTGTATAGTACAGGGGTCGGTTGTGCCGATTATTCTTCAGTAGCATGTCCTGCTGAGTAAAGGTGATGTTAGGGATCACCTCGACCGCACTATAACAATGTGGACATTCAGCAGGGTTCTCCTTGGGTGGTTGCACCTAATTGAGGAAGGAGTCAGCGTTCTGTAAAGCTTCGCTGAAGGTGTCTCGAGTCTATTTGGAGAGACGAAGAAGCTCGAAGAATGATAGTCGAGCCGGAGTATTGGCCAACTGTGCCAATATGTCAAAATTGTAGGGCTTGATTGGCCCTACTACCGAGTCTTTTCTCAGAGGCTTGTCAAAGCGAACCTCCTTCTGCTTCTGTTTATCTGTAGCAGGTGCTTGAGATGGGCCTGCTTCCAATGTGTCGGGGGTGTTGGCCATAATGGGCATAGGTGTTTCTTCCTCTGCAGCTTGGTTCTCTTCTCGCTGGTGAGCCGAGCGAGTGGTAAACAAGGTATCGTCAGTTGTCGTAGAGGTCATGCGACACGACCTGACCTTCTTTTCCTTGACAGAGCATGCTGCAGGTATTACCATGTCTGGAGTAAGATCAAGATGGATCCACATTACTTTGCCTCACAGCATCGTAAATGGGTTAAGGCCTTGGGTGTTATCATGGGCTGGTAGAAGATTGACTACTTCCATTATCGCTCACAAGATGGGGACGACGCCGTCTTGAGCCTCTGTTCTCGAAAAACTTTTGAACTGGAGAGTGACCATGTTGGCGGTAACAGTCTTCTTCTCATAGTCGAGTGAGATAACCTTAGCATCGACGAGGTACTGGATTTGTCTTTTCAACATGTAACAATCATGCGTCGAATGGTGGACATACTGGTGGTAATGACACTATTTTGGATTGTCCACCTTTTCCACTTCATCGGGACGCTTAGGCGGTGAAAGCTGAAGTTTGCCACTCTTTGCCAACATATCAAAGAGTTCTAGTGTGTCTTCTGTCGTTGAAAGAGTGGGTCTCTTTCGGCCTCTACGCTTTGGTCAGCTTCGGGTTTGCTGATGCCGAACCTTTGGAAATGTTTATGGTCATGGCTTGCTTCCCTTTTTCGTCTTTGCTGTCGGATGAGCGCTTTCCTTTATCTTCGAGGGAGAGGAAGTTCAGTCCCAGCAATTGTGCATCCTGCACTTTTCTTTGAGCTATATTCGTCTCTGTGATGAAAAACGTCCACTCTATGCATGGAGCACTGTGCCACAACTTGATCGCATGTTCTTGCGACAAAAGTCCATAAGCATGGGTTCAGGTATACCAGGAGGTAAGCCTGGCGGAAGCACTCAATTTTTGCGTGCACCGACTCTTTCTCCTTTTGAACGATGTCTATGAGAGTCGATATCATCATGTCCATTCCTTCTTCATAGAATCGATTGAGGAATAGGTTCTTCAAGTCTTCAAAGGACGAAATACAGTTGTCCGAAAGGCTGCAAAACCATTCGTAGGCCACCCCCTACAGGGCTCCTACGAATATGTTGGCAAGGAGGGCATCATCCTTTGGTAGATGCCCCATTACTGAGTTAAAGTATCTCAAGTACCGACGGGAAGACTCCTTTGCATCGAACGACATGAGCGTCTGTAGATTATATTTGGAAGGATAGATCACATTATCCTATTCGGCAGGATATGGCTGTCGAATCTCCATCTTTTGGAGTGTTTCTCACTTTTCTTTGGCGTCATAGCGAGCGTAAAACTCTTTGATAGCCTGCTGCATTTCATTCAACACTGTAGGCCCGGTTGTTGATGGAGTAGATGAGGCTGGCGCTGCTTGGCTCACGATGAAAAGCACAATGGACCCACCGTTAGCCATTGGGTCTGGAGTAGGAGTGGATCTAGAGGGGGTCAATCTCTTCTTGATCTCCAGGACAACATAAGGTAAAGACTTTATAGTAATGTTCAATGTGTTGAGGCTCTCCTCGAGAACCACTATACATTTCTGTTGACTAGAGCCTTCACTGCTTTCCGTGTTGTTGTCACCTTCGACAATAAACATGGACACCATGTGCGGGTGGATAGAAAAGACATTAGATCTTTCGCTCTCCGGTTCAGACGGCTGAGACCCATTATCTTGAGGATAGATCGGCAGGTTGCAATCATCTTCTAACTCATTATAATTGCTTCCCTCCACTTTTTGGCTACTTGTGCCTGCGGAGGCATCTGTGTCATACAATCGTTCGTTGGATTAGAATGCAGGATTGTCATGAATGGTGGAGGACTGGCTACCCCCAGCATCTGATGTGGCATCTTTTTGCGGCAAGGAGCTAGAATTGGCGCATGTGTGTTGGAACACACCTGTCTTGGGTACTTTCGTCTTGCTACTTCCAGGCCACTTCTTAGACTTGTTGGCCGAGATGGGAGGGTTTTTGGACAACTTCTTGAGAGATGGAGAACCTCGCACCGCGTTGTGTGGAGCAACACGGAGTTCCTTTTCTTTCTCGCTCGACGACCCCCGATGAGTCCCTGATGTATAGCCTCTATTGGTCGTAATCTTTGGAAGACGGAATGTCTCCTCGGTGGCGATATGGCTTCTTGGTGACAGCAACAATTGATGGTGATCTGGGTGCAAGTATGCCTTGGTTTAGACATACCTTGCACCACAGGCTCCTCTTCTGCTTTACGCTTATGGGAAAGCGTTTGGGTCTTCATTCCTGCACTCCCATTGCATGCGCAGGAAAGCTACACGTAGGAGTGAGGATACGGAGATTGCTTCTCTCTTCTTAGTTCCTGCACACGGGATATGCTTAGGTCCTGATCAGAAAGTTGCTGATGAGGTAGACTCCTTCCATGCTTATAGGAACACTATTCGCATGAGTCTTTCTCAGTGGAGTGTACCCCTGGCTCGAGTTATGCACATGAGTGCTCGAGCGACAGCAGGGTTCTACCGGTCGAGGTATCGAAGCACTTGGACTGGTTTTGTATAGCTTTCCATTGGCTGTGTGCGTGACTATCAACGCGGGCCTTTGGTCTGCTATTCGTATAGTGCGTTGGTTGCATAAGGCACGTGCTGCCTTAGATTTCTTCCTACTACCCCGAGAGGGTGTATAGTATTCAGAATCCAACAGAGTGGTTGACATAGCACTTTGGCCGCGTAGGGCACGTGCTACCTTGGATCTCTTTAGGTTACCTTAGGAGGTGCGTAACATTCAGAGTCCAATGCAGCCTTACCCGATGGATAGCAAATTCTGTCAAAGACAGATCTTCTCGCCTGCACTACTTCCTTCGTAAGAGATTGAGCCACTGCGCTCTTCCTTCGGCGTTGTGCCCTTATTAGGCCTGCCACAGGGGAGCAGCACTCTTCGTTGCGCTTTCCCGGAGTGGGAATCAAGCGAGGCAGCATGGCAGCAGTAGCTAAAATTTTCTTCTGGGCTTTGTCGGTCAGGGGGTTCTGGAGCGTAGTCCCCTTCGTCGTGCTGCTCTTCGCAGCCGCCTTCGGTACCCAGGTACGTCGAGTCTTCTTCGATTTTACGAACCGCTTTGAAGGACTCGTCTTCTCATCAGAAAGGAGATCTTCAAAAGCTTGTTGGTCGAAACATACGATCAACATCTTATGGGAAGATCCTAGCAAGTTGTTCTCATATTGTGCCACTACCTTCTGGTTGGAGGAGAAGGAAGTCCCCAACAGAGTCTCCATCTTGTTTGCCATGACTTAAGGTTATACGAACTTTTTGTACTTTAAACCTAAAAAGAGTACAATCGATTCATAAACAGGAGATCTAAGTACAAAATTTCTGGAAAAGTGTGGTAGTGGAGATCGAGCACTGCAGCGGCTCCCTTATTTCGTTGACGATCTAACGACGAGTTGAACTTGCTTTGTCTTTTTGGTGCTGGTGATTGAAACTATAGGGTTACCAATCAAGAAGATGCCAAAGTTGAAGATTTTGAAGCCTCTTTATCGAAGGAAAACTCCTTCTATTTATAGGGGAGCACATATGCGATGTGCATAAGGATTGTGTAGATATGCTGCACGGGAAGATATAGAAGAATCTTGAGGTGGTCACGGTGAGGGCTATTGCTGAGCTGACACGTGCAGGCACGGGGATTCTCTTCTATCGAGATCATTGGGGAGTTATCAACATAACAGAATAAACGACACGTGACATGTGCTTATTTGTTGATCGGACGAACTTGAGCAGATTATGTTCCTATCCTGAAGTTGGATTTTATCTTGTCATTGGTTTAAACAAACCAGTTGAATGTGGCTCTCGTCCATAAGAAGGAACTATGTCCTTATCTGTGGTTTAAATAAACTGATAAGATATTACTCTTATCAACAGAATCAAACTCTGCCTTATCTTAAGAGCATCGGTTTAAACAAACCGATAGGATGGTATCCTGAAAAGATATACACAACTATCTGGCCACGTGGAACCATATCACTTCGTAGGGCTATGCCACTATGCGAGTTGCACTTCTGACAGAGCTTTGATGTCACTGCGCTTATAGGCGACGAGTAGACTGTACTTCAGGCGACGGAATTACTATACTTTTAGGGCAACGAAGTCACTATACTTTAGAGCGACGGAGTCACTATGCTTTAGGGCGACAAGTAGATCGTGCTTCAGGCAACGGAGTCACTGTACTTTCGGGCGACGAGTAGACTAGGTCTTGAAGGCGAAAGAGCCACTGCACATCTAAGTTGAAGTGGGGACGCTGTGTGAGAAAGTGAGCTAGCTGTGCTTCTGAGTTAAAGCGAGGGCGCAGCGAAGGGGCTACGCTTCTGAGTCGAAGCGAGAGCGAAGTGGGGAGGCTGAGCTTCTGAATCGAAGGAGCTAGTTTCTTTCAAAGTTTTTAAGAGCGATTAATGACTGCTCTTTTTGATGGACGAGTCGGTCGTCCTCTTCTCTAATTGTCGCCATCTTTTGGGAAATTCAAGAAGTCTGTGGCCTAGGACTCAGTAAAATGAACCTATTAAATGAGTTTCGTTGTGCTGAGTTCTAGGTTCATCCCCTTAATTTCGGCGTCTTTGACCGACGGCTACGTGGCATGTTAGTTGGACCACATTCACCCTATAAAGGGGAGTTTTTTTTGAAGAGTCATCTTCCTCTCTTAGCATTCCAAACGCTATGCTCGATCCTGACTTAGCTTTGAACGACCATTGGCATTGCACAAGTCGGCTGATGGTTGTGGAACCCCTCGTTCAAAGAAGCTATGCCTTTGTAGAAGAACTGTTGTTGAGTTTCAAGATGCAATTGAGCGTTTGGCATGAGGAATTCGAACCTGAACAATGACTTGGAGGTCTTCGAGATCCAAGCTTTCAGATTTGGGTTGGTTGCCAATCCGAAGAGCCACAGGTTGTGCTCTGCCCTGCTCAATGGCGGTGGCACGGCCTGTGCTATGGACTAAGTTCTCACTCGGGCCAATAACTGCTTCAGGAAGTGGCTCACTCTGACGGTGCTGCATGTCTGAGGGGCTGCGCGTCTGTGAAGATTAACCCCCTTGTATGGCGCCTGTGAAGATTAACCCTCTTGTAGATCTTTAGATGCCTTAGTTCTTTTCCTGATGAAGCTGTAATAGATCATTGTAGGCAAAGCTCTTTTCTTGTAATCATGATGAATCTGTAATAGATCTTTGTAGGCATGATTTAATAAAGAGCTTTTTATGAACCGTGGTTTCTGATCTTCTGTCTGCGCTTTCGGTTATCTGCGTTTTTATAAAGCTTTGTGTAGCGAGAATACTACCTGCGCTTTTGATATGTCTGCACATTTTCATGCTTCTACAACGATGACTTAAGTCGATACACAAAATATACGAACTCTTGCTAACATTTCAGGACAAGTAAAATTAATATCGAAGAGCATACTGCATCTATAACAAGCATTCAAGTCGTCATCCAAAAACAAAATTGAACCAGAATCAGATCGAGTCATTTTATATTTTATTCTCTATTTTATTCTTTATTGAGTCTTTGACACAGAATGTAAAATTGATCGGGTACTACTGGCTTAGGTTATCTACAGTCAACTCATCTAAAAAGCCTACCCATTTATCTTAGCTCTACATATCCAAAAAGCTATAAAATCCTATGCAAATTTGGCCATACAAAACATGTTTTGGAAGTGTCAGAACTCAGACAAAACTCTGACCAAGTTCGGTTTGAGTTCAATCCGAGTTCGGTCCAATATATTTTAATATTCAGTTGCCTCCAAATCTACATACAACGTTCGTCTGGGAGATCTTCGCATCCGAACTCTGCTCGAGTTCGGTCCCCGAAAACACCTATAAATAGAAGAATTTTTTTTTATTTCTAATCACTCATTCACTCTTCTCTCTCTCTATTTCTAAAGTGTTTTTCAGTGATCTAAAGCTTTCACATTCCACCTATACATCTCTTAGCCAAAGCGAGTAACATCTGTTCGATTTAGAGTCTTTGGTTTACAGAGTTGTAAAGAGATTTTTCAAGTTCAAAAAATATCTCAGTTTTCGGAGCCGGTCGTGCGCTCGTCACCAAACACGGTATTGTGAAATCAGTCGTGCACTTGTCACCAAATACGGTATTGTAAAGAGACTGCAAGCTCTCAATTAGCTTGTGAATAGTGGATTAACAGTGGACAAGAGTACATGCGACTGGACTAGTCCTCTCAGAGGGAAACTAGTATATATCGCGACGTTCACTGAGTTTGATTTTCTATCTCTTGCTGTACTTACAATTCTGTCTCTTTATTACTGCCATAGTTATAAACTACTTAAAATTTTTAATTGATGATTATTTTCGCTGCACTATCACACACTCTATTTACCCCCTCTAGAAGTGCTCAACGGTCCTACAATTAGAACTTTTTGCGTCAGCAGTTTTTTTGCGCCTCATTTTTGACTACGTAGAGGAAGTCTTTGCTCAATGGCTCAGATTGTTCTTCATGAAATTTTCTGCGCCATCTTCATTGTCCACATGCAGATTAATTTGTGCAAAGCTCTGGAACTTCCTTCTAAATCACGTAGAACTTTTTACGTGTCTGAAAGGATAAATTTTTTATCTTTGCAGTTTGTTGTCCACTGCTCCTATAGACGAAAACTTGGTATCTCCAGTGGGCTTTCTCCACATCAATACTATCGAGGTTGTTGCCTCTATCCATGCTCAGATAAATGAGGATCAACCACAGAAATGATAAGAACTGATCACCCAGCAACGGATGGATATGCTGTAGAGTATAATCAGTAATAAGTGCCATTTGAGTACCAACAAGATATTATATAAGAAGGTTTCTTTCATGTTTGGTATTCACGGGCTGATGCCTGGTTCTATACTGAGCGAACTATCGTATCTTGCAAGTCTGTGTATGGCATCAATTTTGCTAACCTATTTTCCAAATTGGAAGTAGTTTACCCATAGAGGACTTATAGAGTTCCCAACTGGATCAGTGACTCTCCGTCTTATGCCGGTTGGATCCACCTGACGAAGTAGGTTTTAAGGATTTTTGAGACAATCCTGAGAAGGATTGGCCTGTACAATACTGTCAGGGCCACTTATTACGGCTTCGAGGTAAATACAAACCAATTCTTGGCCCTGTTAGAATTGCATAATGCCCGCATCGGAACCTTATTCAATCTCGCGAGGAGTTAGGCTTCACATTACATAAAATGCGTGAAGTATCGAAGCTGCCAATGGGTCGGAAGGTCTATGAAGAGTACACTCTTTGCAATGACGAACTATGAGACTTGGAGAAGAGTTACCCCAAGTTTATGAAGTTGTATAAGGAGCTTATGTGTCACTTCCATATCTTTCATCGGTAGAACAAGAAGAATGCATTGGAAGGGAACACCCTTCTGATCACTGCTTGGACCAGTTACTTGTTTACAAGGCAGGAAAATGACTACATGTCTTTCAAATGTCGATTTCCTTCAAAAATTTAGACCATAATGGCTCAGCTAGGGGAGGAAAATTACGCCCTCGAGGAGCAGGTCATGGAGTACAGAGCGGGTAGCAAAATTTGCAACTTTTTCTACCACGCAGAATATTATTTATCCAGTAAAGCTGCATTAGTTGGATATTTATCCTTATGGCTGAGGACCTGCGTTGTCCCTGGGGTTCAGGTCAGTTGATCACATAAGCCAAAATCTGATGTTGCCAACAGTTCATCTTGCTCTCCATCATCTACTTGCTTTGCTACCGGCCATGGTCTGTCGGATGAACAGAGGGCTCCAAAAATTCACAGTCACTGATTAGTATAAAGGACAGAAAGGTCTATTATCTGATGGGGTAGTTGCTCCTTCATTATCACGGACTAATAAGAGCAGGATTGGAAGGTTCAAGTGAACCATGAGGCACCTACATCTGTAAATTCGAATTGTCCAAGTGGAACTATAAGAGCCTTTTAGTCTGCAGAAGGGCCTTGAGTATCCTAGGGAGTGCGTCCTTTTTTTCACCCCTTATATCGCTGGACCGGAGCCAGGTCAGACCTTCAAGGACGAGAGAAATGGCAGGTCAATCTTATCCGACACAGCTTTGCACTAGCTCTTGTCCATAAGGTCCTCTAACTTGGTCTACCAGAACAAGAAAGAGTGCTACTTAGAGCCGTATATGCTGTAGTGCCATATCTCAATAGGCGGCAGACTATGTAATATGCTTACGGTGAGTCAGACTCGGTCGGGAACTTAGATGGCTAGTCTGACTCGATCATTGATCTTGGCTTACGATAACACTTTGTGGCATCGAATAAATCGATTTGGACGAATGTTACGAGAATCGATCCAACTAATAGAACGACTTCTGTTGGAATAAGTCCTAGATGTAGCAGGCTGGGTCTCGAAGAGTGAGCTCCATATAAGAGTCCCTTCGATGGGACCGGACTGCTGTATGGTTTTCTTGAGTTTTTGCTGCTTGGTTTTGATGAATGTGTTTTCGCGTTGATTTTTACATTCATTCTACGAATTTTGAAATGAAGGATTAAAGAAGGAATTTTGATAAAATGTTGGTGCCATTGCAGGAACTCGCGTAATTGAAGCTTGAACGTTGCGAAGCGCTTCGACTCTCAGCACGATCAAATACGTGGTGGGTGGTTCGATCCCTTGTTTTCTACTCTTTCCCGCAAATGAAATTCTGTTTGCCTCGAACTTATTCAAATCGATGATGCTAAGTTAAATGCATGCCAAATCACTAAGATCAAGACTCGGGATAACTGTATCAATTTAGAGTAATTTATCCTAAAAATATAAGTTTCACACCAAAAAGAGAAAAGTTAAGGTTCTAGAAAAGATAGACTATTTCATGATCTGCAAAATAAAATAAAACATTGGTTGTGGCATATAGTGTCTCAGGAAATTGGTGCCTACGGGATGCCAAATCAGAAATACGACTTTGGGGAAAATGAATTGTTGCATGAGTTAGAAAAAATGATAATGCTGCTCAATACTGTCCACGCTATGCAATCTGTTTTCATATATTTAAACTGTTCACGCATTGGCATGGTTATGGACAACTTGTGCACAAATTTGGTTTTCCTCGAAACGGTATTCGGGGCATCGAAACCAAATCGACCTAGGGGAATGAATAATCGTACTTCGGTACTGATGCATTGGGGGACCTTCAGTAAGGCTTGCAACCTAGGCTAAACGGGTAGCATCGGCCATTGAAAAAACTCCTAAAGTAGTGTGTAACACCAATGACCACATGCAAGATAGTAGCACGCTCACCTATTGTCTTATGCATGTAGTAATTATATAATCTCTGTTTATGCAGGGACGAGCACGACCGCGGTAAGAATTGAGATAAACTGCTATGATTTCTATCTGCTTTTACTGTTTCAAATGGAAGGCTATCAATATGAACTGAATTCATTTAGTTTTAAATAAAAAGAAAACTCCAATGCATGCCTACCTTAACAATCAGAGTCGGTTTAGACGAGTGGGTTCGTCCCGCTCACTAGTGCATTCCCAAGTGTACTAATCTTCCAAACCCACAAGTGACGAGAACTCTGGAGGTGCACGGTGCTAAGCCAAACCTGAAGTTCTTAGAGGCATTTTGAAGCTCTTCCTATTCTGAAGTATTTTGAAGCCAATTCATCGAAGGCTTTCAATGTATACATTGATGAATGTATGGAACAACAAGTATTAGTTCAGGCAGCTTGTCGAGTATTCTTTTTTGTTTCAATCAATATAGCCGCAACGACATATCCAATGTAATTACGACTTGCACTTTGTTGTAAGCTATTAATGAAAAGCATATTTTTATCTTCTAATACTGTGTGTTCAATTACTCTGTGATTTGAGAAGTTTCAACTTGATGGTTCAAATAATTGATCAAATATAATGTTCTTGTCTTGTACGAGTGCAACTTTAGACTCGTACGGTATCAAGCCCTAGCAAGGACGATGCGAGGATGAACAGTTTATCGAATCGGGGCGTGACAAATTGGTATCAGAGCACAGTTAAGTTTCCTCGGATTTTCAAAAAATGTTTTATTGGAATGTTCGTTGCGATTGCTCGATTGAATGCTTGTCGACGTGCTATGTGAAATAAAAAATCCATACAGGTAAGCCCGTAGATATTTTGAAAATACTAACATGTTTACTTTGTTTTGTAGGAATGACTAAGAAAATTAAAAATAAAATCCGCCACAACAACCAACGCTGTGGATAGTTTGTTTAGTTTGAAAGGCGCTAGCCCTAACGAGACTACAATGAAGAAAAGCTACACTTGATGGAGCTGCAGCAGCAACAACTTCAGATGCAAATCCAAGCCCAATTTGGTGTACAACAGAAGCAAATGGACGACCTAAAGCAGATCTTAAGCAATATGGTGGCCAACACCAACGCAACAATCGTGGCATCTAAAGAGAAGAAAGATGTTCAAGAAGAAGTTCAACCACAAATGATAAATTCTTCTTCCTTATTCAAAGCAATGGAGTTTCGCAAGATGGACCCGCCTAAGTTCAAAGGTCGAACAGAGCCTGATGTGATTGTGGGATGGCTCACGGAGATTGAGGATTTATTTAATCTTCTCTGCGTCGAAGGGTCCCAGAGGGTAGCATGTGCGACATTACAACTACAATTGAGGGCCTACGACTAGTGGGCACCGATCCCAAAACCAAAATTTTATGGAAAATGTTCAAGGAAGCTTTTCTTGAACAGTATGTTCCTCGTGCCGTCCGTCGATAGAAGGGGGACGAGTTTATGATGTTGAGGCAAGGAAATATGTGAGTTGAAGATTATGACGCAAGCTTCTCAAAACTTACAAAATTTGTAGACACCTTCCTGCCCAACAAAGAAGAATGGTGCGGACATTTTTAACAGGGCCTGAATGACGAATTCGTAGGGATGTCATGAATCAGAGATGCCAAACTTATCGTGAATCCTATGAAGCCTCACTTGATAGCGAGCGAATCTTTGGCCATATATCGCAACGAGCCATGCCTATTGTCCGTAATAACTTCAACAGGCGTCCTAATGACGCTGGAGGATCGGGAGCATCAAAATGTTCGAACACATTCGATAACTAGGGTAATGGTGGATTTCAATATTGTAGATGCGGTAAGCGTGAACGCTAAATGGCTAATTGCTTTACGAGATCTTGCTATAGGTGTGGCGAGGCAGGCTACGTAAGTGACTATTGTCCCATGGGGAGAACGAACCCTCTAAGGAATGTTCCAAATCCTCCGAAGAATATTCTAAATCAGTATAGAGTGCCTACACTACAAGACGCAAATGCGGTGCCAGTGAACCGCCGAATCAATGCCATGGAGCGCAAGGCCGAGTCTTTGCATTGACTCGGGATGGGGCATTCGAGTTTGATACTGTTGTAACAGGTATACTACTTTATAAAAATATACTTGCTCGAGTACTATTTGATTCCGGTGCGACGCAGTTTTATATCTGCTGATTATGCTAAAGAAAATAAAATAGCCAGGTAATTACTAGATATGAACATTAGCGTTAGCGCTCCATCGGAAGTCGATATGCCTGTAAACTTTATCTGTTGGGATGGCCACATTTGTATCGGAGGAAGAAGTCTATCCTTGGAAGTCATCGTACTAGACATCAAAGAGTACGACATAATCCTAGATATGGATTGGTTGGGTGCTTGCTATGCAACGATCGAGTGCACGAAGAAGAGATTTGTGTTTCATCTTCCTGGCAAGACAAAGTGTTCATATTCGTGTGGTACAGTCTCGAAGATGGCCATGGTGGTATCGACAATTTCGGCGAGGCGTATGTTGCGTTTCGGCTGTACGGGATACCTGGAATTAGTTTGAGATACGAGGAAGGATATTGCAAATACGGTACAGACTGATGTTGTGGCAAATTTCTCTGACTTTTTCCCAGACGAAATGCCCGGGATGCTGCCGGATCGAGAAATAGAATTCAACATTAACACCTTCCCGGCTACACGGCCGATATCAAAAACGTTTTACCAAATAGCTCCAGCAAAACTGAAGGAGCTGAAAGTGCAATTACAAGAGTTGCTAAACCAAGGATTTATTCGCCCTAGCGTCTCTCCGTGGGAAGCTCCCGCGCTTTTCGTAAAAAACAAAGATGGAACAATGCGGCTATACATCGACTATCGAGAACTCAACAAGGCTACCGTGTGAAATAAGTATACACTGCCACGAATTGACAACTTGTTTGACCAGCTGCAAGGCACATAAATATTTTTAAAAATTGATCTTCGTTCAGGCTACCACCAGTTGAAGATCAAGCCCGATGACGTATCGAAGTCTGCCTTCCATACTCGATATGGTCATTATGAATTCCTAGTCATGCCATTCGGTTTACCGAATGCCCTAATCGCTTTCATGGATTTGATGAACCGAGTCTTCAGACCGTTAATCGATAAATTTTATGTCCCGTTCGTCGACAATATCCTTGTCTACTCGAAGAATCGGAAAGAACACACGGAACACTTGAAGACGATGCTGGAGACTTTGCGTGAACACAAACTATACGCGAAGCGAAGTAAATGTGAGTTTTGGATGAGTACTGTGACATTCCTCGGACACGTTGTCTCTGTAGAAGATGTCATGGTGGACCAAAAATAAAATAAAATGGTAATAGATTGGAAATGACCTATCTCGACTAGGGACATTCGGAGTTTCCTGGACTTGGCGAGCTACTACCGGAGATTCGTATAAAGTTTTTCTAAATTAGCCTCACCTCTGACTCGTCTCACCCAGAAGGGAGTCGTATTCGAATGGAGTGACGACTGTGAAACCAGCTTTCAAGAGTTGAAATAACGTCTTATCTCAGCTCCAATACTTGCACTTCCAGATGGACCTGAAGGGTTTCAGATATTCAGCGATGCATTGGGAACTGGCCTAGGATGCTTGCTTATACAGAAAGACAAAGTTATCTCCTATGCTTCAAGGCAGTTGAAGCAGCACGAGAAGAACTATCCAACACATAATCTAGAATTGGCGGTGATCGTGTTTGTGTTGAAACTCTGGCGGCACTATCTCTACGGTACGGCTTACAGAATCTATGTAGATTATAAGAGCCTCAAATACTTGTTTACCCAACGAGAACTCAACTTACGGCAGCGGCGTTAGCTCAAACCCATAAAAGACTATGAGCTAACGGTCAAGTATACGCCGTACAATGGAAACGTCGTCGCATATGTGCTGAGCAGAATATTCATGGGATCACAAGTCCTAAATAAAGATATACGACGGGACTTAGAATCGATGGGTATTAAACTCAAAATTGAGTATCGATATCTGTACTTGGCTCAGCTGAAGCTAAGGTCGAGCCTGCTTGGCAAAATAAAGATCGCAAAGAAGGATGATCTATTCCTGAAGATGATGCACGAGCTGATTTCAACAGGAAGGGCGACTGACTTTGCGGAAGACGGAGATGGGACGATGTGACTAAAAGGAAGGCTCTGTATTTCTGAAACTGTCAAACTCAGAACAAAAATTCTGATGGAGGCACATTATGCAAAGTACTCGTTATATCCTGGGAGCACCAAGATGTACAAGGAGTTGCGCACAAACTTTTGGTGGCACGACATGAAGAAAGACATTGCTACCTTTGTATCCAAGTGCATGACTTGTCAGCAAGTGAAGGTGGAACACCAATGGCCAAGAGGGGAGCTCAAGAACCTCGCCATTCCCTAGTAGAAGTGGGATAACATCTTGATGGATTTTATTGTAAGATTTTTGAAGACATCGTGATGGAATGATGCAATTTGGGTCATTGTTGATAGATTGACCAAATCGCTTACTTTATTGTAATCAAAGTTGCATATAGAGTCGATCGGTTAGCATAAATCTACGTCGATGAGATTGTTCGACTGCACGGGTTACCGGCTACAATAATTTCAAACAGAGATGGGCGGTTCCTATCGCATTTTTGGACTTGCTTGCAAGCTGCGATAGGGACCAAACTAAATTTTAGTACTGCATACTACCTCCAGACGGACGGTAGGAGATGGAGGCAGAGATGAAGAAGAAGTACCCTTCGTTGTTCGCCTCATTTAAGGTCAGACCCTTATTCTTAAGTTTTGGGACGAAACTTTTTCTTAGTGGTATATTATGTAGTACCCCGTCCCGGTAGTGGACGGACTATGTAATATGCTTACGGTGAGTCAGACTAGGTCTAGAACTTAGATGGCTAGTCTGACTCAATCACTAAGCTTGGCTTACGATAACACTTTGTGGCATCGAATAAATCAATTTGGACAAAAGTTACGAGAATCGATCTAACTAATGGAATGGCTTCTGTTAGAATAAGTCCCAAATACAGCAGACTGCATCTCGGCGAGTAAGATCTATATAAGAGTCCCTTCGACGGGACTGGACTGCTTTATGGTTTTTTTTTTGAGTTTTTGCTGTTTGGTTTTGATGAATGTGTTTTCATGTCAATTTCTGCATTCATTCTACGAATTTCGCAACGAAGGATTAAGGAAGACATTCTGATAAAATGTTGGTGCCATTGCAGAAGCTTGCATAACTGAAGCTTGAACATTGTGAAGCACTTCGACTCTCGGTACGATCAAATACTTGGTGGGTGGTTCGGCCCATTTTTTTTACTCTTTTCCGCAAATAAAATTCTTTTTTCCTCGAACTTATTCAAATCGACGATTCCAAGTTAAATGCAGGCCAGATCATTAAGATCAAGACTCGAGATAACTGTATCAATTTAGAGTAATTGTCACGACCCGCACCCGTTTTTCGGGATATGAGTGCGTGTCCAAGCTAGGCTACGCTGTAGAGTCGGCGATAGAATGTTGTCAAGTCCGCAATGAATAAATGCTCAAAATAAAATTTTACTGCTCATTCATATTTCTAAATTGATTACAACAATTACAAGATTTATATTCAAAGAAATGTATAAGGTTTCTTACACATATTAAAAATAATTATAACAACATCTATCTAACTATCTCTAGGTTTGGCCTGCAAGTACACCCGAATATCCCAATGCTAAAGAAGCCACAACTAACCTGAAAAATGTTGGTATCTAGTCAGGAATGGAACACGCACACATATGACAGCTATCTGAAACATAATAGGATCATAGAACATGAAAATAGCATATGAGAAGTGAAAACTAGGGAATAACAAGCATCATGGTATCATAAAAAAGGGCAAGCAATTCTAGCAAGTAAACATGTAAAGCATGGCAAGTGGTGAGGAACATAATGAAACAACTGGAACAAGAACTATCTACGTGTGTTGAAATATCCGGTTCGACATGTGAACGGCTAAGGGATAAATACGGCACCCTGTACGTGTAGTGTGCAGCTGCTATCAGTCAAGATTAGACATTTTGGGATGGAATGGGTAGTTCACACGTCTACTAAGATATTTTCCCGTCCAGCTAGTACTCATGGAATCAAGTCGCAAGCATAGTAATCATGTAAGTGACAGTCAAGAAGTATAATCAATCCATGGTACTAATCTCCGTATGACGAGCGTGTCAACAAGTAGCAAGACATATGTATAACATGTAAAGAAAAACTATTAGAGATGAATAACATTCAGTATATGTACTTGCCTGAGGTCCTTAGCTGGTGAAACCGATAACACAACCACTCGGATAAGCCTCGAAAGTCAACTCATGTAAAAGTCTCCGGATACTGAAATAGATGTTACCAATATTTTCAGAATAGTCAAATTAGCTAGGATTGCTTATCCATAAGTCCAATTCTGGACACATGGGCAAAACAGTAATTTTAAGTCAAAACGATGTCCACCGTTGGATCCGCTTTACACCAAAAAGCTTGCCAAAGTCTATGGTCTCTAAAGTCTTCAAACTACATGTCTACGGGTTTGATTTTTTGATACGAATCCGACCGTATGTCCAAGGTTGGACTCCGACGGGCCGTGCACAAAATCGTCCGTTGAGTCGGATCGTGGGGCCCGCAAAACGGTAATCCGATCAACTATCTCAGAATCGGACCAAACTTGGCATACAGGGCCAGAAAGGTCCTGTTGGCATAATTTTTGTCTCGATTTTACAAGCGTGCACAAAGTAATTGAAAATTTTGCAAAGAGACTGATACGATAAATTTTGACGGATACGCATCAAATTCGTCACACACACGCAACCAATTTGAATTCCGCCAAAGACCACACGTCCACGAAGCCATTATGCACCTTTCGATGCTTTCGGTTCGTGACCACGTTGCCCGATTTGGCGGGACGCATGTCGTACCGGAAGATTTTCTAACGATTCTACTGTTTTGAAGACAGGTTTCTTGTGAACTTTGGAATCAAAATTATTTTTATATAACGAATGATAAATTAAACTAGCAGAAGGGTTTTAAAGCCCTACGTGTGGTCTACAATTGTGTTCAAAAATTTCTAATCTGGTACTAGATCGGTCAAAATCGATCTTCAAACGGGGGTATATGGACTATTATACGTGCTCTATTTTTAACAGTTTTTAGATCGACTTTGTGTCGATCGTTCGAACAACTCAGGTTTATATATATAACGTAACTGGAGTATTCTAAAGTTGTATATATAGGTTGTGTACCAGAGGTGAAAGATCGAAAAATGATCAAACGGGTATGCTGAAATCTTGTGACGAAATCGCCCTTGCAGCCTACCACTGTTGTTGTGGCTGCCCTATTTTCGCCGCGGCTTGGCGGCAGTCCGACTGTTGGTGCGGTGGCGCGCGCCGACAGCAAGGTTACCGGGGTGTATATGGGGTTCAGTTGAGGCGGCGCTGGGATGTGTCAGCCATGGAGTTAGGGTTTGGATGGAATTGCTTCTCTCACTCTCGATCACTATATATTCATGCATTTGATAACAGCAAGGGGTTGGCTCTGCTCGGCCTGAGGTTTGGGCCTGGGGGAAAGTTGGGTCTTTGGCTTATTTTATTTATTTATTTACTTATATATATATATATATATATATATATATATATATATATATATATATATATATATATATATATATATATATATATATATATTTACCTATATACACATATATACTTAATTACTCAATAATGTCTGAAAATTCCTAATTACCCTTTTTAATATTTATTTGCTAAAAGATAGGAAATAACTAGTAATAATTATATATCTTAAAGTAGCAATATACTATGAAATACTTAATATGCAATATTAAATATTCAACTATGGAATTAATCACTAGGCTATAAAAGGGACTGCCAATATATATACACATCTACGTACCTACATGGACGTCTTTGGTCTCACTATATGCCAATATAGGCTTGAGCTTGGTTCGGGTAGTACGAGCTAAATCGGCACAACCGGGTTTTCTATAAGTCATAATATTAATAAATAACTAATTTATTATTTATCGGGGTCAAGTTGCAACTTGGCATAGTTTTCTTAGTTGGGACACACTTGTGGTTCGGCCTTCCCTGCCATGGCTAACCCATTAGTCAAGGCACACGACAACGCTACCTGCACCATGATTTCTAGTCATCTTATACTCCAATCTTAACCATGACTTAAGGCCTTCAATAATAATTAATTAATTAATTAAATATTTATAAAATCCAAAAGTCACCATTCAATTCAAACATATAAAATAAAATAAAATTATCTTCAAAATTTCGGGAATGGAAGCTACAGTAATTTATTCTGAAAATATAAGTTTCATACCAAAAAGAGAAAGGTTACAGTTCTAAAAAAGAGAGAGACTATTTCAGGATCTGTAAAATAAAATAAAATGTTGGTTGCGGTATATGGTACCTCGGGAAATTGGTGCCTACGAGACGCCAAATCAGAAGTACGGTTTTGGAGAAAGTGAATCGTTATATTAGTTGGGAAGAATGAAAATGCTACTCAATATTGTCCGTACTATGCAATCTTCTTTCTTATATTTAAACTGTTCACGCATTGGCATGATTATGGACAACTTGTGTACAAGTTTGGTTTTTCTCGAAACGGTATCTGGGGCATCATAACTGAATCGACCTAGGGAGTAAATAATCATGCTTCCATACTGATGCATTACGGGACCTTCAGTAAGGCTTACAACCTAGGCTGAACAGGTAGCATCACAATGCCTTTGAAAAAAGTCCCAAAGTGGTATATAACACCAATGACCACATGTAAGATAGTAGCATATTCACCTATTGTCTTATGCTGGTTGTAATTATATAATTTTTGTTTATGCAGGGACGAGCACGACCGTAGTAAGAATGGGATAAAATACTATGATTTTTGTCTGCTTTTATTATTTCAAAAGGAAGGCTATCAATATGAACTGAATTTATTTAGTTCTAAATAGCAAGAAAACTCCAATGCATACCTACCTTAACAATTAGAGTCAATTTAGACTAGTGGGTTTGTCCCGCTCACTAGTGCATTTCCAAGTGTACTAATCCCCTAAACCCATAGGTGACGAGAACTTTGGGGGTGCACGGTGCTAAGCCAAAGCTGAAGTTTAGAGAGGCATTTTGAAGCTCTTCCTATTCTGAAGTATTTTGAAGCTAATTCATCGAAGGCTTTCAATGTATACAAGGATGAATGTATGGAACGACAATATTAGTTCAGGCAGCTTATCGAGTATTGTCTTTTGTTTCAATCAAAGTAGCCACAATGGCATATCTAATATAATTACAACTTGCACTTCATTGTAAGCTATTAATGAAAAGCATATTTCGATCTTCTAATACCATGTGCTTAAACTCTGTGATTTTAGGAGTTTCAACTTGATGGTTCAAATAATTGATCAAATGTAATGTTCTTGTCTTGTACGAGTGCTATTTTAGACTCGTACGACATCACGCCCTAGCGAGGACGATCGCTTCAACATAATCAATGCGAGGACGAACGGTTTGTCAAATCGGGGTATGACATAAGCCAAGCCAATTTGTTCGACAATTCAGATATGACCAACTTGTAGGACAGTTGAGCATGTCTAGGGGATGAATAGAGTGTGTGCGTATATAGCAGAATAATATCACAATTGAAGTAATATATATTATGGCTAGTGAGAGCAAATAAAATAACAGTAAATGAGTTGCAATAAAGGTAAAGAGTTAAGAAAATTCAAACTCAGTGACACAGCGATATATAATAGTTTTTCTTGTGGAGGACTAATCCAGTCTCGAGTACTCCTTCTTAATGTTAATCCACTATGGCAAAAGCTTTAACTGAGTGCTTGCAACTCTTACAACACTATGCTTGGGGACAAGTGCACGACCGACTTCAAAAATATCGTGCTTGGCGACGAGTGCACGATCGACTCCAGAAGGAGATTGAAAACTTGAACATTTTCTGAAATAACCTCTGATACAACTCTTCAAACCAAAACTCTAGATTAAACAGAAACTGTACTAGCTTGGCTAAGAGTAGTATAGGCTAGAATTGAACGTGTAGCTCGTAGAAAATAATTTAAAGGAATAGAGAAGAGAATAAGATTGAGTGATTTAAAAATGTGAAAGTTTTTCTCTATTTATAGTATTTTTATGAACCAAATTTGAGCAGTGTTCGAATGTAGATATCGCGTATTCGAACGTTGGATGCAGATATCAAGAGAATTCAAAAATAAGTTAAAACTGTCTAGACTAAACTCGGGCCGAGTTCTGGCCGAGTTCTGCCTGAGTTCTGACAAAACTGTTTGGGCCAATTTTGATAAATTTTGGACTATTTTTTATTGTGAACTTTGGATAGAAATTTATGGATAGGTAGGCTATATTTTTGTGCACTGAGGATAGCTAAGCCCCAATTCGACCAATCTTACATATTTTTCTAGATTCAAATTAAGATAAAAATACAAAAGAAATTTGTAAAAACCAATAGCCCTTTGATGACGTCTTTTTCCTTGACATTTGAGCAGACTTGAAGACACCTTTTTTCTTGACGACAGTTGTCCAAAGATAAACAGATCTGAAAAATCTGAATACCTATCCCGAGTGCGAGGCCTCAGATAGGTCGTTAGGCAGTTTAGAGAAATTTTTTTGTGTAACGCCGTCTTTGGCCCATCATTAATTTTTTATTGCATATGTCCTGGTGTAATCATGCTTACTTTTTGTCGACAAGTACATGTTAGATGAACAAAGTAGTAGCAGTATGATAAATTTATTGAATAGTTGGACAATGCTAAGTTTAAGTAGCAACATAATAGTGATTACATGGATTAGTGACATCATTACGTTAACTTAATCAATTAGCCATATTCACAAATATGATACAATCATTGGACTAACACATATTTTTATAGGGAATGCAAGCTCCCGTCTTGGTCACGGAGATAATTTGTGTAAAACCCCTAAATTTATACTACGATTTTTTATAAATATGGTATTGATTTTTGTCGTATTTGTACGTCGCGTACGAGTTTGTGTTTCGTAAATTTCTCGTCAAGTGTGAATAAGTGCGAAGTACATATTTTTATAAAATATTTTAATTATATAGATGTAGAAAATATTTCAAAATAATAGACGATAAATATTTTATATTGCTTGAAGTTGTAAATGCGTCACGCCGAGGATTGCCAAACTTTATTTTTATTCAAAAAAGGCCATTTTATTTTATGGTACTAGTATAACTAGTAATTTAGAAAAACTGTGTTTTATGTAAGTATTATTTTTGCATGCGAGTGTATATATATATATTTATTTTCGAAATTAATTATTATCATTAATATATTATTTCGAAAAAGGTATATTAAATATGGGTTGATTTAATATGTAATTAATTATGGTGATTTAAGTTGGAAATTTTTTTTATTAAGTTATTTAAATATAGTTTAAATTAGAGGTAGAATCTATCTACATTGGATTATATTTGATTGAGTTACTTTTAAATCAATTTGAATTAAATAGTGGAAAATCTAAGGGGAACTAAAACTCTTCTTAGACCTTATCTAGATAAGGCTTTTATAAACCCCCAGATTTTTCAATATAAATATTTATGGAATTTTTGGATTTTCAAATAACTAACCTATTATATAATTTGTATTATTTTACATATATTTAGTATAGTGCTCATTAGTGAATTTAGTATAAAAATATATAAAGCTATTTTTAGTAAATTAAGGATCTAAACTATATTATACAATTTTTCTCAAAATTTTAGGATTTATTTCATAACTTTTATTACTTTTTACATGTTACTTATATTATACACTATTTACATAATATAGAATAAATGTCAATTTAGTATTAAATATTTCAGCTTGTATAAATGAGATTAGATGATGGTTGTTTAAATAAATATTAACTCTATTTATTTTCTATAGTAATTTTAAATAATGTTATAGATAATTTAGATAAATATGAACTATATTTTAAGTTAATCATAATCCTAAGTCTAATAGGAAAGCATCCCTATCTATATTATATCATAACAAAATAACTCCTATCAATTTAAATCAAATCCTATCTAATTTAGAAGGTAAATCTAAAATAAGTACCTATATATACCCAATAAATTCCCTTCCTATCAACCATAATTCGAAAATATTTTTAGTCCAATAGGAACTCAAAAATTCGTCATCAGAATTTAGCACCGCTTTTTAGTAGCAAGAGCAACTTGGAACGATGATATCTCCTAGCTCCGAACTCCGTTTTGCCTCCAGTTTTTTTAAAAGAAGAGTATCGAGGCAAGTTTTCCAGAAACATATTTTAGTACACAAAATTTGTTCTGTAGATTTCTGCAAAACTGTTTGATTATCTAGTGTCCCAAAAATAAACGTGTTTTAGTATTTTTGCGATTTCGGGAGATTCCGGAAACGAAAATGCTATCCGTTTAGTTTTACGGAAAGTTGATACAAAAACCTATGTCATATCCTAATTTTAGAATCTATTAAATAAATGTAATAGGTGCAGTATTAATTATAATTAGATAATAGACTATTTTTAGCATCCGAAGTTGTTCCTACACCTTCCCCTTTGTGCGTTATTGTTGATTCGTCGCCAGGACATCATCTTACCTCACTCCGGACATCAGGCAAGATACCTTGCCACCTTACTCTATGATTTACATATTCTTATTTTTAGTTGTTATTTTCAGTATTTCTTATTTGTTGTTATTATAAAATTGTGCGTCCAAGTCACACTTGGGTGCAAGCGACTCTATCGGTCGTTTTTCTTGTTTTTGTTTTATTCTCTTGCATTGACTTAGTCTAGTGACCACCCATTTGATGATGAGGTATTGGTATATCTCATACGGACTTGACACCTACTTTACCACGTATTGTGAGTCACATATAGGACACGTACTCGCGTAGTCGGCCGGCCACCGATACGTATGAGGCGTACGACGGTTAGGAGTAACTGCCAATAGAATTGCATGCTAGTAGACTTGGGCACTTACTAGAGGTTCATATGAGTCATGGATGTGACTCCACTAAGCATGTGGTAGGAAAAATAGTTCCTTGATGCATGGGCCACATATTTATTGCTATTGTACCTGAAGGTACACTGGAGACGCAGGTTCACCTTACTATTACTGATTCCCTCTGACGTTCCTGGAGCGTTATGGATGTTTTCTTACTAATTTCCTCTGACGTTCACCGAGCCTTATGAACGGAGACGACTGGTTCCCGAAGGAAGGGACGATGTCACTGCTATACAGCCCGAGTGCCCATATGTGAAGGATTATTCTTTATTGCATATTCACTATAGTATGGTTAGGCACCCTATTGCATGCATCCCTTATTTTTCTATTATATATCACAGTTTATACGGCATGGTATTTTCTTTTATCTTGTTACGTCTCTCTGAGGACCTGGTTATCTCTCCAGGTGTGTGCTATTGTCATTCACAGGTATTCGAATTGTGGCCGTGATCATCTCTATTTCTTTGAGGATGATTGCACTTGGATCGTCTTTGCTTCGCTCGCCAAACTCATTTTATTTTTCATGTATTTTTTCCTTACTTGTTGGTAGTGGATTTGTCTCCGCCCAACATATTGTACAAAAAAATTTCATAGTTGATTATATGATATCTTTTATTCTTTCATTTTGTGGATGCGATTAGATTACTCTTGGTTTACTGCATTTTATAGCTTACGTATTCATACGAGATTTTTCATATATTGGAGTATACTTCGTATGTATGTAGCAGGTATGTCTACGTACTTAGTCCTAAGTATTTTGGGACTGGAGCGTTACATATTTTTGTGGTGGCCCATGCAGATCAAGTTTATCGCTTCGGTTACGTTATTGTACCGATGTGAGCCTGCAGATAGGATTAGAGTCTAGGATCTCATCCATATACTTGATATTCTTTCTTGACTCCAAACTTCGAACTTTCGTTTGCCTCCCTTGATTGCATCTTATTTTACCCCTTTCTACCGTGAATCCTTACTTTCTCGTTTTTAATATCGGTTAGGAAGATGACTACACTAGTATATGCTCATAGGTCAAACACGTGACTAGAAGGATTTCATTCACAACTAGTATACATTGAGGTCTTATTTAAGATATATAGGCATTTATTTTTTTCTAAAAGTATGATCTTAACGATTAGTTAATTCTAAGTTGGGTAGTAGCAATATTACCAACTTTGTGGACAGAGAGAATTTTATCTTGAGACTACTAGGAGTATTCACCAAAGGATTGGTAGAAGATTGAGTAAAATCTTTGATTTTGAAGATTTAGAAAATATTTATGATTTTTGGGTTATAGCTATTCATATCTTTTGAGGATATAAATTGATTTGAGGAAAATTTTAAATTTTGAATTGTGTCATACGATCTATGATTGATAAATTTATTTAGATTTTGAGTTTAATATTTCAATTGTGAGAAAAAAATCTTTAAATTTTGTCGCGTAATTCACGATTGATAAGATAATCTAAATCTTGAGTTTAAAGTTTGGATTTATAATATTGTGATTTTGTGGAAAATATATTAAGAGATATGATAAAGCTTATTTTGAGATTGATTAGAGGAATCTAAATTTTTTTAAGTTATGATGGATGACCTCAACCGACTTGAGAATAAGAAAGTTTAGTTTGTGCATATTAGAGGGAAAAAATATATAGTTTTTGTCATACAAAGGGTTATCTTAGGGTTATTAAAAACTTGAATTATTTTTATGATTATGCTTGAATATTGTAGTTTATGCCAAGCTTGGAAATACATATTGGGAACTCAAATTTTGGGATTAAATCTTATCTTGATAGAGAACCAAGAAGCAGGCAAGGACACCCTAATGAGATAGAGGTACTCTACATTCCATCCATGACCAAGATAGTTGTATATACACAAGTATAGTTAGTCTTCGACCAAACCATGTGACTATATCTCAATTTTGACTTACTCGACCTTTCTCCAAATCCAGATCTTTTATTGTGACCTTCTAACCGTTTAAAATTTGAGAAATGATTTAATCGTTCCTTGACTGTATCCACCTAGGAGACTATCTTCTCTCTGAAAACTGTGTCCCTAAATTATTTTACTAGATTCCTTAATTATTTTTATTTTATGCTTCAACTTGATCTTCTTTAATGTTTGTGCATTAATTGTCACTTCATGAACTCCCACTTTCTATTTTAGATATTTTTGTGGCCTTTACTGTGACTTTGATATTTGGAGTGTAATATTAGTTGTTACCTTCCAACAAATTTCTTATGTAAGACCTAGACGAGCTCACCTTCATGCAGGTATATCATGTCCCACTCAAACACGTCCCTTGGTACTCTATTTTTATGATAATAACTTTTGGGTCATAAAGACTAGACTATAACCTTTACCATGATATCGATATATTTTTCGACCAAGGATAGGGACTCAACCTCGACTCAATTATTTCGATCCGATATGTGATTTTGTTCTACTTAATTCCTTAAATGCTTAACTTTGTGCTTTATCTTGATTGCTTGACCCATTGTCCTATCATACTACTAGTTTAACTCTTGTAAGTTGGGTAGAATACCTTATGACCTAACAAACCTTTGTCCTTGTGACCCATATTGATAAGTTTACTTAGACTGTAGAATTCAGAGGACCCTAACTTATCTAGTCAACCAAGCCATAGATAAGAAAACACTAGGACGACTGCATAAGCCTAAACTTCGGGAAAGAGTTATATTTTAATGGATCTTCGACTATTTAATTTCCTTCATTAGTATTCCTTACTTATATTTTAACTATCTTATGATGCTAATTTAGCCTTAGTTTTGCAAGCTTATTCTTTTATCGAGCTTGTTCAGGGCATATGTATTATTGGGGACGCCCACTAATACATTGTCTAATCAGAACCGGTACATGATGGTCTGATCAACCTAGTGTACTTTGGTTTGCTTTTCGTATATTGTTTGACGTGGATGGAGACATAGTTAAACTTGGCCTCTAGAATTCCATTCGCGACTGCCTTGGCAATTCTTTTTGA
Source organism: Iris pallida (assembly GCA_029216955.1). Lineage (NCBI taxonomy): Eukaryota > Viridiplantae > Streptophyta > Magnoliopsida > Asparagales > Iridaceae > Iris > Iris pallida. Next base: position 15,640,100 of record JANAVB010004998.1, on the reverse strand, counting down.
CAATTTTCAATCGTCTTTGAACCACTTATTCGTATTCAATAATATCTTCTTCGAACTCTTTATTATTTTTGTCTTTTGCCTATATTAGAAAGACAAATACTCGTACTTGATATCCCCTTAGTTGCCCACCATCTATTGCCAAGATAGTTAACCACAGACCAACCAATATGACTATATCCCCATATTGAGTTACCTTTTTCTCTATCCTAGATTCATTATCGCAACCTTCTAATCGTTCTTGAAACTTGAAAATGATTCCAATCATTTCCTTAACCATAACTTAAACCTAGGCGACTACATTCGCTCAAGAAACCATCTCTCCTAAATGTCTAAATTATTCTCTTTGACCTACTCAATTCCTTTCTATTCTCTAATTCGTATTATCATAATTTTATTACCTTAACTAGCGACCCTTCTTCAATTCCATAACCATGATGTATTTTTGCAGATATCAAAATCACGATCTTCCAATGCATGTTTGTGTCGAACGTCGTTTCTTCGCCTCATCCAAAAATTTAATCGTATTTCGGTATTGATGAACTCTTTCTATCTCCCCTACCCTAGCTATTCCTAAATTTCGAGGACAAAATTCTTGTAAGTTAGGTAGGATGTAAAATCCCTAAATTTCTACTACAATTTTTTATAAATATGGTATTAATTTTTGTACTTCGTATTTGTACGTCGCGTACTAGTTTGCGTTTCGTAAATTTCTTGTCAAGTGCGAATAAGTACGAAGTACATATTTTTATAAAACGTTTTAATTATATAGATGTGGAAAATATTTTAAAATAATAGACGATAAATATTTTATATTGCTTGAAGTTGTAAATGTGTCACGCCGAGGATTGCCACACTTTATTTTTATTTTAAAAAGACCATTTTATTTTATGGTACTAGTATAACTAGTAATTTAGAAAAACTATGTTTTATGTAAGTATTATTTTTGTATGCGAGTGTATATATATATATATATATATATATATATATATATATATATATATATATATATATATATATATATATATATATATATATATATTTGTATTTTTGAAATTAATTATTATCATTAATATATTATTTCGAAAATGGTATATTAAATATGGGTTGACTTAATATGTAATTAATTATTGTGATTTAAATTGCAAAAAAAATATTAAGTTATTTAAATACATTTTAAATTAGAGGTAGAATCTATCTACATTGGATTATATTTGATTGGGTTACTTTTAAATCATTTTGAATTAAATAATGAAAATCTAAGGGAAATTAAAACTCTTCTTAGTCCTTATCTAGATAAGACTTTTGTAAACCCCCAAATTTTTCAAAATAAATATTTTTGGAATTTTTAGATTTTTAAATAACTATTTATTTACTTATTATATAATTTGTATTATTTTACATATATATAGTATAGTGTTCATTACTGAATTTAGTATAAAAATATATAAAGCTATTTTTCTAGTACATTAAGGATCTAAACTATATTATACAATTTTTCTCAAAATTTTAGGATTTATTTTATAACTTTTATTACTTTTTACATGTTACTTATATTGTACACTATTTCACTACAACAAAATTTTTTTAATGACGGCTAAAAAGTGTCATTAATGACGAACCATGATGCTTTTTTTTTCAAAGCAACCGTTATGAAAACGGGTGTTATAAATATTTTTTAAAAGCGTTATAAAAAATTTTCATGAATAGTTTCTATAAAAGCATTATGAATAGTTAATATATAATGCACAATTCAGGACATTTTGAAAGCGTTATGAATAGATAATATGTATAAGCTCAATGTAGAACATTTATAACACTCAACATTACTGAACTCATCACATTTATAACGCTTAATACTGCACATTATATATTACTTTCCAAAAACTTTTCAATTCAATTTTAAAACAACAACTTTGAACTATATTCACTAGAAAACATCGAAATGTTATATCACCATCTTCATTACATTATCTCAAAATAGGGTATCCAAATACATATATTTACAACTACTAATTAAATGGATCCTCAAAACAATTAACTACTTTGGCTTCAACTTGAGCACATCAAAACTGTCAACATCACGTGTAGCAAATTCTACCACTGCAATAATAGTTGCATCTTCATGTGCACCTGAGAAGGAAAATTAATACTAGTTAGCTACAATTCCACCACTGCATCTTTAACAAGTATTATCAACACATTAAGATAAGACCAACTTACAAACTTGAAAATAGAGAGAGCTCTATGAGCTAATTTCTTCAAAAACTTCAATGACTAAGGCATTAAAAAAGGTATATCAATGGTTCATGCTTTAAACCTCATCTTCTTAAATTTGAGTTTAACTAAGGGTAGAATTAGAACTACTAAATTTTTTTCTTAAGTTTGAACAATCAAATTTATTGGATACTTGACCACAAAAGAATTAATAATCACTACAGCTAAATTCTTTCCAGAAAAGATGTTAGCTTAGGAGAAAACTTACTAACTGTTCCAGAAGTCAAGCTACACATACTTAGAGAGAAGTAAAATACTTACCGTAGAGCCATCTTCTTCAATATACTCATTGCCAAAAATTATTTAAGGTAGTAGAAGACGATTGGATCCAGAGTTAGATTAGAAGCAACAATATTCTGCTCATATAGTTTTAGTGACCATTTGAAAATATAGTGCCTGGCTGCATTTGTATTCTCCTACCTTACGATTGAAGTTAAAAAATTACAACTGAATGGCTTTAGATGTCAAAGTTAAAAGAGATACTACCTATCAACCTATATGTATCATACCGATACGTAATGAGGTGGTAGTATATCATATCATACCTTACGATACGTATCGTGTATCGTAAGATACTGACAATATAGGTATAAACTCTTTTGTTATAAGACTCATGGCACATTCCTGATCTTCTCAATGCCTTAGTCCTTTAGCCAGTTGAAATCTGGCCTATTAGTAAAAGAGACAAAGAATGGCTCTATGTCAGGTGTAAAGAAGTCCAAGCCTGATATTATGTATGGATCCGAGGAATTACTTAACTCTGAACAAAGAATGAACGAAAAAGTTTCAATGGGAAATAAAACAAGAAGTAAAATGAAGCAGCATAATTAACAAGCACATATGAAATATGCTGATAAAAACCTCAGGCGTCTTAACCAAGCCTCATATATTTTGAAAGTCGATTGACCATATCAATTAATTGGCCTAAAAGGCAACATAACCAATCTTTTTTAAAAGCAAACTAGTTACTACCAAGCAGGTATAAAACTCACAAATCAAGAAAATGTTTAGCACTAGCAACAAAGTGATCCGGAAAGAACGTCCAAACTACACAATAGACTGTGAGCCATGCAAATTTTGTTGGAGCCCACCAAATATCCCTGTAATTTGCTGCATATTAGTACATTTAGTGTCTTCCTTTTCTCTTTGATCACCTGATTAATTTCCTGCTCGGCTATATAAGAAACATGACATATTAAGAGCAAACAGCTAGTAAGCTATGAGTTTGCCAAACAAAATATAGTTTCTAGGATATCCTTAATGTCTGGAAATCTTCATAAATGAACAACAAATGTTATGAAGTTTCATAAGCAATGGATGGAATAAATTAGACAAATGTCTCGAACAACTCATCAAAACGATAATTGTGGAATATAAAGTACAAATAAGTTATCATACAGAAGAAATCGAGTTATTTTAGGAAAAAAATAGTCCAGATTTTAGTAGCAGACAAAAGCAATCTAACATATGAAGGTATAGCTTTGTATCAAGTGAGCAATCAGAATTTTTGTATGGAACTATCGATAAATGTAAACAAGTTATACACCAACTCAACAAGCATAAGCCAAAGAACACACCTGAGCAAATGGGTTTATTCCCGGCAAGCCGAGGTAACTAAAAAAAATTGTATTAATTGAATATGCAACAGTAGACCATCGGCACCGAAACCATGGAGTATAGACACACTGTTCCAATCCCGCATAAGAAGAACCTACAGAGAGAGAAGGGAACCATATATAGTTAAGACTTCGTGTCGGACACGTATCAGACACACAAAAAATTCAGTTTGCTCACTTGAAAGATTGGGAGACTCGGTAGCTCGCACGGATCTTGTAGCCCCCGATGTTCGCAGTCTGCTCGGTGAGGTACATGATCAGGAAGGCCGCCCCCATGCCCGCGACCGCGAGCACCCGGAGGACGATCTGCGTGACCTGGCCGCACACGCTGCGGTTCCGATCATCGACCAACAGCTCCTTCCTCGGCAGTTGCTGCTCCACGTTCATCCGCCTGGTCGTCGTCTTGGCCCTTTCGGTAGCTGCGGCAGTGGCCTTTGGGGTCACATGGGAAATAAAAGGGTTTTTAATTTCTTTAAAATTAGGATTAGGGTTTTGGAGTTGGGGGAAAGGAAGGAGAAGAAGAGGAGGCGAGGAGGGTGTAAGGAAGTGGAACTGACCCATGAGGGCTTCAGATCCGAGGCCGGCGCTGGAACCGATGAAGCGGCAGAGGTTGCGAACCCACGACATCTACGATGCCGGAGGTATCTTCTTCTGTCTGCCGTCGACGAAGGTATTGTTGGACCCCTCGCCGTCGCTGGCACCGCCGTACATCGCTTCATCTTCCCTGTGCCCGAGGTTCAGCAGATCGGGGTGGGGGAGAATCTAGGGTTTGGTAGGGATGGAGGGAAATTTAGGCTTCCCGGATCGAGAAGTGGAGGAAGAAACTAAGCGGAGGACGATGATGTGGAGGATTGAAAGAAGGAGGAGGAGAAAATTAGGGTTTGGTGAGAGGAGGAAAGAGAAGGAGAAGGGGAGTGGAGCTGAGAGGGAAGGAGAAGGGATTTGGAGAGGGAATGAGAAGGGGGCGGGGGCTTGAGCCTCAAAATATCGCGGGGGTGGAAAGGATTTTACAGAAAACTTATTACAAGTTTGCCACCGCTCTAAAATATTAATATCGCTTTGTTTTATAAACATTATAAAAAGCCCAAAATTAGCCCAAACCGTCATAGAAAAAAGGTATTTCGAACGTTGATAACGCTTAGGTAGCAGGCGTCATCAATACGTTTTATCGAGCGTTATTAATAGGCCTTTTGTTGTAGTATTTACATAATATAGAATAAATGTCAATTTTGTATTAAATATTTCAGCTTGTATAAGTGAGATTAGATGAAGGCTGTTTAAATAAATATTAACTCTATTTATTATATATAGTAATTTTAAATAATGTTATAGATAATTTAGATAAATATGAACTATATTTAAAGTTAATCATAATCCTAAGTCTAATAGGAAAGCATCCCTATCTATATTATATCGTAACAGAGTAACTGCTTACAATTTAAATCAAATCCTATCTAATTTAGGAGGTAAATCTGAAATAAGTACCTATATACCCAATAAATTCTCTTCCTATCAACCATAATTCAAAATTATTTTTAGTCCAATATGAACTCAAAAATTCGTCATCAGAATTCAGCCCCGCTTTTTAGTAGCAAGAGCAACTTGGAACGACGATATCTCCTAGCTCCGAACTCCGTTTCGTCTCTATTTTTTTAAAAGAAGCGTATCGAGGCAAGCTTTCCAGAAACATATTTTAATAGACAAAATTTGTTCTATAGATTTCTACAAAACTGTTTGAGTATCTAGTGTCCCAAAAATAAACGTGTTTCAGTATTTTTGTGATTTCGGGAGATTCCGGAAACGAAAATGCGATCTGATTAGTTTTTCAAAAAGCTGATACGAAAACCTATGCCGTATCCTAATTTTAGAATCTATTAAATAAATATAATAGGTGTAGTATTAGTTATAATTAGATAATAGACTATTTTTAGCATCCGAAGTTGTTCCTACACCTTCCCCTTTGTGCGTTGTTGTTGATTCGTCGCCAGGACATCATCTTACCTCACTTCGGACATCAGGCAAGATACCATGCTACCTTACTTTGTGATTTATATATTCTTATTTTTAGTTGTTATTTTCAATATTTTTTATTTGTTGTTATTATAAAACTGTGCGTCCAAGTCACACTTGGGTGCAAGTGACTCTATCGATCATTTTTTGTTTTTATTTTATTCTCTTGCATTGACTTAGTCTAGTGACCACCCATTTGATGATGAGATATTGGTATATCTCATACGACCTTGACACCTACTTTACCACGTATTGTGAGTCACATATAGGACACGTACTCGCGTAGTCGGCCGGCCACCGATACGTATGAGATGTGCAACGGTTAGGAGTAACTGCCAATAGAATTACATGCTAGTAGACTTAGTAGTTAATAGAGGTTCATATGAGTCATGGATGTGACTCCACTAGGCATAGGGTGGAAAGAACAGTTTCTTGATGTATGGGCCACATATTCATTGCTATTGTACCTGAAGCTCCGCTAGAGATGCAGGTTCACCTTACTATTACTGATTCCTTCTGATGTTCCTGGAGCGTTATGGACATTTTCTTACTGATTCCCTCTGACGTTCATCGAGCGTTATGGACAGAGACGACTGGTTCCTGAAGAAAGGGACGATGCTACTGCTATACAGCCCGAGTGTACATATGTGAAGGATTGTTCTTTATTGCATATTCACTATAGTACGGTTAGGCACCCTATTGCATGCATCCCTTATTTTTCTATTATATATCACAGTTTATATGGCATGGTATTTTTTTGTATCTTGTTACGTCCCTCTGAGGACCTGTTTATCTCTCCAGGTATGTGCTATTGTCATTCATAGGTATTCGAGTCGTGGCCGTGATCATCTCTATTTCCTCGAGGATAATTGCACTTGGATCGTCTTTGCTTCGCTTGCCAAACTTATTTTATTTTCATGTATTTCTTCTCTTACTTGTTGGTAGTGGATTTGTCTCCGCCCAACATATTGTACAAAAATATTTCATGTAAATCAGCATAATTATTTCCATGGCCGAAGCTTTACCTAGAGGAGACCAAGATACTGCTTTGTTTACCAAAGAACTCCTTGGTGAAAACATTAAAGAGGACAAAGGTACCGAAGAGCCCTATAGCGAGCCTACCAGTAATATAGAGGCTTGCGCAGTATCTACATACATGCCAACACCCACCGGGTGAATTTCTCTCGTAGTTTACTTCTGAGCAAATAGCCTAGCTGCATGCTTCTTTTAGGCAAACTGGTCAAAAGCTAACCCTAGGGCCCATCCTAGGTACTGACTCTTCCTCACGTGTCCCAACTCATTATTTATTTAGGTTTTCTCCGTGCTGATAAGTTTTATTCTTTATGACCTTCAGGTTATTACTGGGAAAGCGGAGGTTCACTCCGAATATTGGAGGTATAAAAAATCCATCCTTAGGTAGGGGCTGAAAAAGCATCTGACGTTGTGATCGCTGGACAAGCAGTTGTTGATGGCACGTCCGTAACTAGAGGGATGGGGGAAGCAAAAGATACGGTATCTACCATTGAAGGAATAATATTGTCCCTTTAGAATCTCTTTTCTCTTTTTAGGGTAAAATACTAAGTTTGTACTTTTTCAGCTCCAACCTCATTTGGACAGTTATCAACTCGGCTGACAACGATGGAGCTACCACCACCAGCCCTAATTCATGTATCAAGGATACCTATGAATCCTATTACCAGCTTAGGGACAGGACGACTGGTCAATATCCAGCTGACCAGCATTTCTGACATCTTAAGAGATGTGCTTCCTCTTATGACGAGTGGGAGTCTGTCATTCAAAATACTCAAAGCAGTATTTGTAGTGCCCCGTCCCTACATTGTGTCATGTTTCTGTCTATGGGGTGCACAAGAAAGAAATACTGTCACTACCGATTCAGTCGGAACCGATAGATTGGGATCGATTGTAATAGTCGAACGGGAACGATTGAATTAAGATCCTTTTCTCTTTACGGAAAGGCTTCTTTGGAATCAAGTCCCATATTCAGCGGGTTGCACCTCGAGGATAGACTCTGCAGCTGTGTCATGAGAGACCTCCCGTTGTTTCTGCTTTTATGCCACACTTGCTTCTTTGGCTTTGGTTTTCTGAATGCATTTTCGTAAATATTTTCGATAGTTTTCACGGCTTGCATTTTCGAACTCGTATTTACATATCAAACTCCTTGAATAATACAGTATTCTAATCGGTTGCTTGTGCGATTTCAGGTAATCGCGTAGACGATGACTAGTATGACCAAGAAGTCTCTCGCCTTGAACAAAAATCAAGGTAAGTAGCTGACCCTTCTCTTCTCGCCCCCTTCTTAGTTCTATCGATAACATTATTGCAAATAGAATGATAGATGCAAGGGCATGGACATGTCTACTTATCTTATAAAACTGTATTGAATAATAGATTGACTCATTGAACAAACTGATGTCACGATAAGGCGGGACAATACAAAATAATTAAGTTCTAAAAAATGTAGACCACGCTTTAGTAACTAAGTTATTCTAACACGGTCATGGACAACTTGTAGACAAGGTAAAAGTTTCCTCGAGCGGCATCCCGAGGCTACGGGACCGTTTCGACCTAGGAAGAAATACGGTATAACTATGCTGGATGATAGCATGGGTTAGGCGGGGACTTTCAGCGGGGCTCGCTACTTGCGTTGGAAGGGCCTCGACTAACAAAGCTATAAGTCCAGGATGGCTTATGGTGTCAGTGACCAAACATACATAATTGCACACGCTATGCTAGCAGTAACGATTGACAGAGAAAAATATGGTAAGTCTCACATTGCACGGCATGCTCTACCGTAGATAAGTTCTAGCATAATTTATACTATGCTTGTCATATGCTTGTCTGAAATTCATTAGGATGGTTAGAAAGATTCACAAACTAAGTCATATAAACTCTTTAACCAAATGAGAGCATGGAACTTAATTTGCCATGCACCAGTACAAAGTGTAATTTACTTATCCTCGCTCTCCATAAGTACCCTGAACCAAGAAGGGCGTGCCACTTAAGCTCAAGGTGACGTAAGAACATTTGAAGCCTCGTCCGTGTGTTGATGACTTGTTTTGATCCTTCTATATTCCGTCCAGAAGAAATGACGTCTCGACTCTCCACGATTCCAGGTCCTTGGAAATATTTTGTTGTAAATGGGGATGTAATGTATAGAACGACTATCTCATCAGCGTTTATTTTGTAATCGAGTCATGTTATAGCCCGCGAGACAAATGAATGTAACAGAGTCATGTAAATGATGTTTATTATAAATAAAACAAAAGTTCCTTCTATTTTCAAATATGTTTGTTCAATTTCTCTGTGTACTCTACTTGATGTTGTGTCTCCGATAACCTTATGACTATGCCTTGTGCGATCGTAACTTAGGTTTGTACGGCATCACGCCTGGGGGACGACTATCGATTCTACAGAATCAGGACGTGACATAATGGTATCAGAGCACAGGTTTACGTCCTTTGACCTTCCATCTAGAGTCTCAAACCTTTGACATCGCATCGATGAGATAAGTTGTTCCATACAATGAGTCTATAATATCTTGAGACTAATGTATGTGTCTATGTATTATAGAAGTGACGGAACCCGTGGTAGAAACCGTGGCCGAGCAAGAACAAAGAACTTCGAGTGGTTCGAGCAACTCTCGGGCCAGACCTTCTAATAATGCTATCGAGAGGATGCTTCGCATGATGGAGGCGCAGCAGAAACAGTCCGAGAACCGACATCAGCAGACGAAGGCACGAAAGGCCCAATTTGAAGCTCGTTTCGATGCCCAAACCAAGATGCAGCAAAAGTAGCTTGATACTTTGCAGCAGATCGTCCAGACGATTGTGGCCAATGGAAACTTTATAACTGTGCCTACTATCACCGAGCCGATGGTTCAACCCAATAAAGTCGATCGAACGAAGCCCGAGCGTCAACCTGCGGTACCGAGAAGTTACAA
>JANAVB010004998.1:15472739-15625239 GCA_029216955.1 Iris pallida | reverse complement strand
ACGAGGGTTAGTGATTAGTTCAAACCTACGAGTCCACTCGGGGCGAGGGTTTGGTTCTTCTATTGATCTCGTGTTCATTGTTTACTCGGCAGTTCATTTATACGTAGTTGTTCTAGTGTTCTAGTGTTCGTGTTCGTAATCATTTATTGTGTTCCTGTTTTTCTTATTTATTTCTTGCGCATGATAAACTGTTAGGTAGGCATGTATATTATGTATCTTGCTATATCTTCTGAGGACCTGATGATCTCTTCAGGTAGCTGATTGCATGGAGTTTGTTAGCGGCTCATGATGGTAGTGATTACACCTGCAGGGACACAGGTATTTGCTTGTGATATTTCTTTATTATCCTCTCGTGCTTTCTATTCCATACCATGATATACTCTACTTATTTTATAGACTCATATCATTCTTGGAGTCTAATCGAACAATATGCTAATGGGCTGCAGACCATGATCCATAATTATTCATTCATGTTTTATATTCTTATTGAGGATTGAGATATAGTGATGCTTTGACATGATTTGGCAGTATACCATAGCCGTGACAGCATTTACGTATTCGGGTTGGGCTGGAGTCCGCTTGATACGTAGCTGGCTTGCTCACGAGCTCGCATCCGAAAAGCGGGTGCGGGTCGTGACAAGTTTTTTTTGGTGGCCCATGCAGGTCAGAGCATATCGTACTGGTTACCTAACTATACTGGTATGAGCCTGCGATTATGACTAAACCTTAGAAATCTCAATCCATACTGCCTTGAAAATTCTTCTAGAAATTCTCTACGTCCTTGAAAACTCCATATTTGCTCTCAGTTATACTTCATTGCTTTTCGTACTATTAATTTTCGTCCCATTTTATTTCGAGGCAATGAACGATCGTGCTGTCTAGGATTCATCAGAAATCTTAAATTATAGTATAATATTGCGTGACTATTGAGTTTTGGTTGTTTATAGATATGAGGGATTATAGTTGCCATATGCCTAGATGTCTGCCGGTAGAATTGTTAGCAATTAGTTAGAGGATTATAAGATTTTATTGACCGTGTTTTGGGGAGTAGTGTGACCAAAGGTGGGTAGAAGTCTCCAAGTATTCGAAGTTATAAAATGGCTAGAGAAGGTTATAGAATATTTTTGAGAAATTAAATTTGAGGACATTAAGGAAATACTAGACTTTGAATTTTAAGGGATAGTTATGAATTAGAATTTCAAGGACAAATTATTTTTAAGGTGGGTAGATTTGTAGCCTCTCTTCCCGAAGATTTTTGAAATATTTTATTTATTTATTTATTTGATTTAAATGGTGATTTTTTTATTTTTATAAATAATTATTTAGTTAATTATTACGGTAGATAACTTTAGCCTTGATAGAGTTTTGAAGTACAAGACGACTAGGAATCATGTCACGGATAGTGCAGTAGCGTGCTTTGACTAGAGTTTAGCTATGGTAGGGGAATGCCAAGCCATAGGAGTATCCTAACAAGGAAAACCAGGCCAAGTTGCTACTTAACCTCTAAAGACGTTTTAATTATTTATTGTTTAGATTTATTGACTTGTAGAAGACCCGGTTGTACCGAACTAGTCCGGACTGGGCCCAAACCGAGTCTAAGCCCGTGTAGGCCTATAGTGAGTCCAAAGACGTCTATGCCGATATACTTTGAGTGTATACTTCTACCTTGTTTTAAGTGTCTAATAAATATTTTTTGTAGAATAATTGTTATATATATATAATATCAATACTCAGTTATTTTGATTGAATATTGGAAATATGATAACTATTTTCCTTAGACATACTTGTGTATTTTGGGATCTAGACTATATAGATTTTGGGTGTACAACTACCGTTCTTGTCACTAGTCCATTAACTATTATTACAAATATTAAATATTATTTAGTTTACTTATGTAATAAATATTATTTATATGGCTTGTGCTTATATATATATATATGTGTGTGTGTGTGTCTATATATATATATATATATATATATATATATATATATATATATATATATATATATATATATATATATATATATATATATATATATATATATATATATATATATAATATATATATATATGTATAGGTCATTCTAGATATATAATAAGATTTTGGAGTATTTTAGTTATTATTGGGATTATTATTATTAATATTATTGTTGTCGTTATTAAATATAAGTTAATCATTTGTTTATATTATTTCCTAAATATGGCTTATATATTTATATGTGTATGTGTATATAAATATATATGATATACGTGTATATTTGTATGTATATATAAATATATATATATATATATATATATATATATATATATATATATATATATATATATATAATATACAAGTGTATATAAAAAAATATTATATACAAGTGTATATGTGTATGGGTGTATATATATAAATATAGGTACTATAACTAGGAGAGCCCAGCCCAGCCCGATCTCAACTAAGCCCAGCCCGACTCTAAAACCCCAAACCGGCCAAGCAATAAACCAACCCTTTCTATTAGGATGTTTAGTCAACACATTTAAAATCAGTGCAAAATGGTACATGATTTTGTAATCCCGGAAATGTCATTTGGATTACGAAATCCAGTCAAGGTTGGATTTGTTTAATCCATGTTTTATGCATTATCTTTGTTGTAATAGGCTTTAGAGCTGTCAGCAATCCCATCCCAGCCGAGCTCGAGCTCAAGCCAGCCATGCCCGGCCCAATCCAGCGTTTCCTCCACCCCTGAACCCGAGCACACAGCGAGCAGGCTGATGTATATACGTTTGTATATATACTCGAGCGAGAGAGGTTTAAAGAAAACCCTAATGTAAACCCCCACCCCCGACCTCCAGGCGGTCGCGCACCACCGCAGCGCCGTCCTGGGCCACCGTCGGCCGGCAGACGTACGGCCAAGCACCGATAAAATAGAGACGTAGCAGCAGCAAGACGCCGTGCCGGTCCAAGTTCAGGACACGATTTCTCGTCGCACGATGGATCATTTTTTAATCGACTTGTTCAGGTGAGATCACAACCCTACCGACTCCATATCCTATCAATTAGTTTTAATTGATTCGAAATATACACCAGTAAAAGATCGAGTGAAAATCGAGAAAAAACTGTCAAGATTGAACAGTACAAACTGAACCGACACCAGGTTTTGGAAGGCAAATAACTGCCATATTTTACTAGATTTACAGAATCTACTTGAACTGAGTTGTAGCCAATATAAACGGTTTCACAACGACCTTTTTTTTGTATTTTTCCTGTCATTAGTTTTTGAATAAAATCAGTTTCAAAATCCTTGAAAAACTATTTTAAAAAACTCAAATCCTCCGATACGACGTGCGTCCTGCCAATTCGGATGACGTGGTCACGAACCAAAAGCATCGAAAGGTGCGTAATGGCTTCGCAGACGTGTGGGCTTTGACAAAATTCAAATTGGTCACGTGTGCCGTGTCGACCTCTGTGCAAAATTCTCAATTACTTTGTGCACGTTCATCAAATCGAGACGAAACTTGTGCCAACAGGATCGTATCATTTTTTTGGTCCTGTAGGCCAAGTTTGGTCCAATTCTGAGACAGTTGATTGGATTACCGTTTTACGGGTCCCACGATCCAATTCAACGGGCGATTTTGTGCACGGCCCACCGGAATCCAAAACTGGACATACCGTTGGATTCATATCATCAAAATGAATTCGTAGACATATAGTTTGACGACTTTAGAGATCACTGACTCTGGCACACTTTTTGGTGCAAAACGGGTCCAACGACGGACACCGTTTTGACCCAAAATTACTGTTTTGCTCCTGTGTCCAAAATTGGACTTAAGGACAGGCAATCCTAGCTAATTTGATTATTCTGAAAATGTTGATAATATTTATTTCAGCTTTCAGAGACAGTTGTGATGATTTGGACTTTATGGCTTATCAGTTGGCTATATTTTTGTTGGATCTGCATGCAACCTCCAGGCAAGTATACCTTGCCTCCCTCTACAATTTTATTTATATGCATTGTACTTCATTTTCCAGTTTTGATTGTTTATGGACATGTACTTTTCGTATTATATTCTATTTTCATTTGCATATAGCCGTGTTCATGTTTGGTCTTGTGGTTCATACTTGGAGTTTCTCACCAGTACATTGCTTGAGTCGTGTCATAGAACGAATACATGTACTTGAACTGCTAAATCCTTGATATTATTTCCTTGGCACCAGAGAGTCCACTCGGGACGAGGGTGTTTTTCTTGATCTGTTTACATCCGTGAGTCCACACTCGGGACGAGGGTGTTGACTTGACTTGCACCAGAGAGTCCACTCGGGACGAGGGTGTTTACATCAGAGAGTCCACACTCGGGACGAGGATGTTATACTTGCACCAGAGAGTCCACACTCGGGACAAGGGTGCCTTACCGTGAACTAACAAGAGAGTCCACACTCGGGACGAGGGTTAGTACTAACCAGAGAGTCCACATTCGGGATGAGGGTTAGTGATTAGTTCAAACTTGCGAGTCCACTCGTGGCGAGGTTTGGTTCTTCCTTTGATCTCGTGTTCATTGTTTACTCGGCAGTTCATTTATACGTATTTGTTCTAGTATTCTAGTTGTTCTAGTATTCTAGCTGTTCTAGTGTTCGTATTCGTAGTCATTTGTCGTGTTCCTATTTTTTTTTCTTGCGCATGATAAAACTGTTATATAGACATGTATATTATGTATCTTGCTATGTCCTCTGAGGACCTGATGATCTCTTCAGGTAGCTGATTGTATGGAGTTAGTTAGCGGCTCATGATGGTAGTGATTACACCTACAGGGACACAGGTATTTGCTTGTGATATTTCTTTATTATCCTTTCGTGCTTTCTATTCCATACCATGATATACTCTGCTTATTTTATAGACTCATATTATTCTTGGAGTCTAATCGAACAATATGCTAATAGGCTACAGACAATGACCCATAATTGTTCATTCATGTTTTATATTCTTATTGTGGATTGAGATATAGTGATGCTATGCCATAATTTGGCAGTATACCATAGCCGTGACAGCGTTTACATATTCGGGTTGGGCTGGAGTCCGCTCGATACGTAGCTGGCTTGCTCACGAGCTCGTATCCGAAAAGCGGAAGCGGGTCGTGACAACCAGGCGGCTCTCCACCTCACCGGTACGATCGACTCCGACGATGGTGACTAGCCGTGACCTCCACGGTGACGGTACTGTTTCTCGAGCGACGGATCGACGACTCAGGCGACCAGGTCTTCTCCCCAGGCGGCTGGTCGAACCAAGCCTCGTTGAGGCGACGACGACGGTGGTTCCCTAGCTCCGGCGACTAAGTCGACAGCAGATCCGCCACCCCGGCTGCGGGATTCAGCAACGCGATCTATGTCCGACGATCTGCCACCTCGACGACGACGACAGAAACAATGGCGGGGGTTATCTTCTCCGGCGACTGATCAACCCCATCAGCAATGACCGGATCCCATCTCAGCGGCGACGAACAACGGATCAGGGTGACAAGTCTCGGCAGCGGCTAGAACGACGTCTTTGTTCCGGCGATCGTTCTCATCAGCGTCCTTCTCGGAGATCATCATCCTTCTTCGATCGATTCAAACTATTGGTGAGCCCCTGACATTACTCTATTGAACTTAAAATTGATGATCTGTTTTCGATCGATCATTGTGTGATTTCATTTTGTTCATTATGTGTTGGAAGCATAAAATCATCGAAGATTGGAGTCAGTTGATCCGAGATTGCTGAGTATCAAATTGTTGTGGTGAGTGTCGAACTCCAGAACTCTTGAATTTTTGAGTTTTTCTTTGTTAAACTTTGGGTAGCACATTATGATTTACTCTACAAATTGTTCCTCTGTTTTCGATCTAGATGTGTTCGATGAAGTGCTGCAGAAAGACCCAGATCATAGCAGGACACGAGAAGATCTTATCCGACTTCTTGGAACGTGACTTCATTATAGTTTGAACCTTCTCATCTCAGGTATCGTTCTACTTCCTGTGTTGAATATGTTTCTTCTACAAGTTAGTTTGAATAAATGGAAGTGTTGGCCAGGATCGTGTATTCTGTATAGCTGTGTCCGGGTACGTTCGTGTCCGATATACTCATGTCCAGGTGAGTCATGTCAAGTATGGGTATCGTAGGATGGACTAGAGTAATGAGGTGGATGATACTTTATTGAGCTAGTATTGGTGTCGAGTGCGGTGGTGATGGATTGGAGATGCTAGGCGGATACCAATCGGGATGTTCCATTGAACATCGAAGCCGACGGTTTGCAAGACTCTTTGGTCGAAGACCATATCAGACTTTTGCTTAGGATTGTTACTAGTTTTAATGAATTTGCCATATTATTTCGAATTATGTGTAATTTTTTTGAGTTTGTATACTATGTAAATAACCTGGTCGATTTGAACCTTTGAGCTGTTGGTATTATTAGTTAAGTTTTGTATAAACTGTAGTTATGGTCTGGCTTATAAAAAGTAGCAAGAATAAGGTTGCTGGGACTTGGTTTGAACTTTGCTGATATTGTATAGATGTTGCTAAAGCTTCAGTTGCATCTAATTCTGTGTGGTTGCTTTAGTTGTTTGGGATGTCAGTGGTTAGCAAGAAATTGGAGAAAAGATTGAATTAGCAGCAGTAGCAGGTTGGACTGAGCTGGCTTACAGTTAAAGCTTTAGTAGCTTTAGTAAGTTTGTTGAATGGGTGTGGTTTTTGTGTTGGTATCCTAATAAAAAGAATTTAAGGTCTATGAGCAGTATCAGTATTGCAAATATCAAATTGAGACTGCTTATATTTTAAATATGTATGGCCTAATTGCTTTGTGTAAAGATGGGATGCTAGAGACTGGTGAGTCAGTTGTCAAAATGAAATGTTCATTATTTAAAAGATTTCTTGATAATGAGTGAGTATAACATGTTCCTGAATTTAATATAAGAACTGTTAGATCAGGTCTAGTTAGAACTTTTGTGTAGCAGTGGCTTGTACTAGTAGCCAATTTAAATTTCAAGTGATAAGTTGAAATAAATGATAGTGAACTTATGTTTAAGCTCCGTTAAGATACTATAGGTATGTTTAACATTTATGTGTATTATTCTAAAGTGGGAATGGTGGCTCTGATGCAATATTAGGGATATTAGTTACAAATGTATAGATAGAATAAGTGTGCTGGCTAGTCAACATTACTTTAGATATAGTTAGCTTATTGATAATTGGATAGTTAGCTAGTTTTAACTAATGTCGTTAATTAGAATATAACCAACTTGTACTTAAAAAAGGAGGACTCACATATCAACCTCCTTTTCTCGATCACCCTGAGCAAGGCAAGTACATTCTATTGTCTTGTGCATTTACATTCATATCCTGTGCTTTTCCTGTGACACGTCATGACACGATATCATGTTCTCCTGTACTTTCATATTCTTGTACTTATTTGTGTCGGGGAGGGAAAATATACTAGCTATGTGACCAAACCCCGGTTACAATATTCATGTAGATAGCTTTGGCCTCGCATCGTGCACGCGGGTCCTAAGCCGTACCGATATTCATGTACTCTTGACATATTCCTGTACTCATCCCAGCCGGTCACATATGCTAGTTGTATTTCAAATATTGTGCACATGTCATGTCTTGTACTTCAAGTTTAGGGATTACATTCTTGTACTTTATTTCCTGTACTTTATATTCCTGTACTTTCATGTTCTTTTTTTGTACTTTATATTTTATGTTCTCCTGTACTCATTTCTATATCATGATGTTCTTGTTCATTACCTAGAATTGTACTTTGCTCCGCTCCTGATTGGATATGTTGCATGTGTACTTACAGGATATTGTTCTACCGTATGGGCCAGAGCCCGGGATCTTAGCTGAGCAGGATGGGAACATGACTTAGCTAGAGGCTTCAGTTTTAGACTATTTAGCTTTATTTCTTGATATTGTTTTAGAGATCATAGTATGTTTCATTCCTGTTGACTCTGGTACCTTTATGTTATATAGATTTGTGGATTATGGTGATCTTTCTGGGAACATTTTATAAATGCTGTGATTGTGCACATTCATGTTTATCTGGTTAGATTTCCCTAGCTTGGTACAGCTTACTTCGTCGTGTCTAACGACGAAGGCTGGGCGTGTCCGACTCGTGTCCGATTATTCGGGAGCGGACCGTGACATATTTTTAGTGGTGGCCCATGCAGGTCTCTCCTAATAGTACCTAGGTATTAGAGTACTATTGGGGACTTGATTAAACTAGGGAAACTTGATCACAACATAGGAAATCGGGCACATCGGGTATATTGATATTCTATAAACACTTGTTGTTTTTAGGTTTAGGTTATTTTAAAAGTTTTTTATTTTTCAGATGGTTCAAACACGCAATATGGAATTGTTGATCCACCTACACTTGAGGGTTTCGAGCTTCCACTACCTTCTATCGCCCTACTATCCCCATGGGTAGTACGTAGTTGACGGAGATGTTTCAAAAGTTCCTTGACAACCAGAGAGAGTAGGCCATCCTTTTTCCAAGCCAAATTTGTGGATACACTCTCCGTGCTAAGAAGGACTTCTGATTTCTAGACTCTCAGATCTTTGGGCTTCCCCGGCACCGAGCGTATATTTTGTACCGAGGAGCAGATCGAGAACCTGGAGCTGCCACTGAAGATCACCCAAGTCTCCGAGGACCGACTCCTCTGAAGATTTGAGATACTAGCCAGGAGATTCAAAACATAACGCGAGGAATAGGACGCAACGGAAAACTGAAGCTCATGAAGGACATGAAGACTTATGATGAAGATATGAACTACTATGGATCACCAAAGCATCGCCACACTCAGACAGCGCCTCTTCAGCCGCGCCATCAGATTCAGATGATGGCCATTTGTGCTTTCCACCTCCATCTAGACATCGCTTCGAGGAGTGCCGCAAGAGGCTCGGACTCTATTTATACTGCAGAACTTTTGTCCACCGAATGAAGGATTGCCAGCAAGTCGTGGATCACAATGGCTGAATAGCAGCGGGATCTCAGTAGCCAGTACACCAGCAGCAGTATATTCCTGTCAGAGCCCTGCATTTGAGCCCCAGCGGGAGATTCAGATTCAGATTTAGACGACGATTATTTGTACTTTCTGCCGTCACCCAGGACACCACTACGACGAGTGTCGCAAAAGACCGATGTTATGTTTGTTCTGCGGATCGCCTGTCCATTAAGTCAAGGATTGCCCGAAGGTCGCTGATCGTACTGCCCAAGGATGAGCATGAGGAGCACTAGTACCACAGAAGAAGGACCCGCCTCTCCAGATTCAGCAACAGCATGGAGCACTGCCGCAAGGACCAGCCTATGTCAGGACAACTGAAGAAATTAAAGTGATTCCAGTTTCGAAGGAATACTGAAGACGGATTGAAGACAAAAGACTCTTTTGCATGGTTGGAGAAAACCATGGATCGTGATTCATCACCTAGTGTTCCCTCAAATTCCTCTTAGTACCTAGATCATTTCTTGAAACTTCTTATTTTCTATTTTTAAAACCTTGGTGGATATTCGAAACTTATTTCGAGATATTGTTTTCTTTCGTTGATTGATACTCCTCCATCCACTCTTTGTAACCTAGCTTTCCTTTTGAGATTCTACTCAGAATTTTGTTTTCTATTCAGAACTTGTTACAATTCGTAAATTTTGTTTTATCCTCAAGGTTCAGTTTTCTTATTCGATAATTGCTTCTATTCACCATTCAAGACATCGTTTGAAAACTTTATTTCAAATATGAGGTTTTGAGTTGTTCCCTATATGAGATTTTGTTTCCTATTCGTGGCTTATTTTCTATTTGAGAAATTGTTCTGTTCACAACTTTGTTTCGAGCTTGTCCCCTATTTGAGATATCGCTTGTTTCATGGATACTTGTTTCCTATTCACCCATTGATTCTCTTTTTCTATTCGTAACTTTGATTTTATTCGAGATTTTAAGATCCTGTTTCCTATTTCGAGATTTTGTTTTCGTTCGTGATTTTGTCTCATATTCAAGATTTTACAGACTTTGAAACTTCAGTTCCTACTCGCGACTCGTTGAGACCTTGTTCCCTATTCTATTCCTTGTTTCCTCGTCAAGATCTCTTATTCAAGATTTTGTTTTCTAATCACGACTTTGTTGATATTAGTTCTCTATTTGAGACCTTGTATCCTATTGGAGGTTTGTTTTCCCTTCGAGATTTTTTTGTCTGAGATTTCGTGGTTATTTGAGATATTGTTGAACCATGTTTCCGATGCGAGATTTTATTCCTTATTTTGAGACTTTGTCATCTATCTAATAACTTGCTTCTATGCCACCTTTGAGACTACGTCACCTATCCAGGATTACGTTCCATATCCGGGATCTTGTTATCATCCCGGATTTCAATTGAGACTTCGGTTAATATTCGAAACTTCGATTCTCTGTTCGAGATTTTAAAATCTTCTTGTTTGTTCCTTTTAGTACCGCTACTCATTGTTGGATCTTTTGTTGCTTCTTAGTACCTAGTGAAACTTCTTATTTTGTAAAGGACATATAACATTATTTTCTATCATGATTTAGAACTCATATTGGATTACCATAAACCCTTTAGAAATTCCATGGACAAGGTTGAGAGAATATTCGACTATCTATTATGACGTGGCAATTGTGCACTGCAGCCATTATCTAGATTATGGAGACTGAGAATTTGCTACAGCCAGCTGCGCACTGGCGATTCATGAACTTCAAGTTGAAGTGATTTCAGACATTCATAGGTTTTCGGGTATTATTGAGACTTTATCCTAAACTCTTCATATTTAGATCTCTTGAGTTGCTTTGTTAATAATTGTTTAAAAATAGATAAAGTTGATATGTTGTTCGGTAACATATCGTTATTTAAGTCATGGAACCGAAAGTTCACTGCAGCCAGACATACACTAGCGGGGCAGGGAATTCTAAGTAAAATGACTTCAAATATCTATATGTTCTCGGATACCAAAGAGACTATATTCCCTTTTCGTATAATTATTGATTTTTTGAGAAACACAAATCCTTGCATGTCCACCCTGATTTGATACAAATATCTCCTTGGTAGATTCCATATGTCTTTTCAGTGAAGCTGTATAGCTTCATCTTCTTACGTTTTATTGTTAGATCATTTGATTTTCTCAACAAACATTGATTGTTGTATTTTAATTCCGTCTCAAATTTTTCTATTAATTGTACTTAAATATTGATCGTGTTTTACCTAAACTTTAGTCATGACTATATAGCCGTGATTTTCTTATTTTGCTCTATTTTCAAACATGGTAAATGTTTCACTTAACAAAATGCCTAAAATTGGCTTTTGAAAGAAAACAAAAAAAAGTACAAAAGTACAAATAGATTCTGGAGAGTATTGCTATGGAAGTCTGATCTGAGAGCGATCACTTTGTTCCTTGGACCATACGATGATGATGAAGAGAACTGCTTGAAGAGGATAAACAATCGGAAGAACTAAGTCACCAGAAAGGTATCGACACAATGGTACTGATGGCACAGTCGAATGCTTTCCTGCTTTGCTTTACCCTGTTCTTGAGAAAAAGTTGAAGAAATGCTTCTGGAAATATCATTCTGAAAGTATGAGTTTTCTCAGAATCTCCTCCTCTGTATATCTCTTGATGTCTTCTTCTGTTAAAAATAAGTCTATTTATAGACTAGACCCTCTGTGCGTAAAAAGCAACATAATTGGGTCTTTACGCAAGTAACTGCCACCCACGATTGAAAATCAACCTTTACGTGTGATGACACGTGTCCCATATAGAGTTGTGATCTCTACGCATGGTGACACGTGTCCTACAGCTTCAAAAATATGGGGAGAGCACGTACACACGTTCTTCGATAAGTGTGGCATGAAAGCCACGTATGCAGACCACGTTCTCACATAGCCAGAAAAGATTGGGCGTAAAAATAACCAAAAACAAACTTCCTGCATAAAGTAGTAGACTGGGCATAAAATAACGCAAAATAGACTTCCTACATAAAGTGGCTGAAAAGTAGCCTTGGGCGTATAGCTAGCTCAAATAAACTCTACGCACACGAAAGCCTTGAGCGTAAAGACTCAAATAGCTTTCATGCGTAAAGGAAATGGTCTCTTGAGCATAAAGTTGCCTATCTGCACGCTAAACGACAAGTATTGGGTTTGGTGTAAAAATCTTCTTGGCTTCTTTGCAATGTATTGTCAGAAAATTATTCTGTCAGAGCAGTATCACGCGCATTAAATGCGATGTAGACAACCTGTCTCTCGTGTAAAGGCTGAGGATGGCTCTCGCGTAAAGTAGTTCGCGTAGAGTTAGACTCTATTTAATCTCTGCGTAAAACTTGAATCTGACTCAGTTTGACTTACGTAAAGCTCTCAACTTCTTTGACTTGGTCTATGAAATTTATTTATGCTTCTACAAGACCCCCTTCAAAGTTTTCAAATTTTTTCTAAGATTTCATATACTTTGAACAGAAGCATAAAAATCTGGGATATCCAACAGTCTGCGTAAAGTTCGGGATACCCAACAGTCCGCGTAAAGTTCGGGATACCCAACAGTCAGCTTAGAAGCGTAATATTCGGGATATCCAACAGTCAGCGTAAATTTCGAGAATTTGAACCGATTTCAAAATTCTCTATAAATAGAGCTTTGCGAGTGAGAGAGAATCTTTACTCATTCTTGCAATCTCTATCTTCTTTATTCTCTTCTTCGAAATCTCAGTTCAAATCAATGGCCCCCAAGAGAAAGACCACCGCCGGCGCCAGGACAAGAAGCCCATCGCTGCTTCGTCGAGGAGTGAGCGTACGAAAACCGTCGTCGCATCATCGGAGGCAACCCGAAGGACCAACCCTGCTGTGGCTCCGGCCATGATAGGTAGAACCCTACCTAATTTGGCCATGGGTTCGTCGGAGAAGAAGAAGAAACAAACTCTAAACTTCACGCCCACGTTTATACGTGTCAGCGTAGAATAAGAATCACCAAATACGCCCATGTTTATACGTGCCAGCATAAAAAACAACATACGCTCACGTCTATACGTGCCAGCATAAAATGTAAACAACAAAATACGCTCACGTCAATACGTGCCAACGTAAAATGTAAACAACAAAATATGCTCACGTCAATACGTGCCAGCGTAAAATGTAAACAACAAAATATGCTCACGTCAATACGTGCCAGCGTAAAATATAAACAACAAAATACGCTCACGTTAATACATGCCCGCGTAAAAATGTTAAGCACTAAATATGTCCACATTTATATGTGCCAGCGTTAGAGCAACATACGCTCACGTCTATACGTGTCAGCGTAAAGTAAGTTAAAAGACTATATGTTTTCATGCGTATAACTTTACTTTTTTGAACAGAGAAAAGTATGCGTAGAAAACTTTTAGTCAACAAGAATCCTTTACGCACAAATCTTCTCTTGCGTAAAATAACTCTTGTGTAGAGAAAAATCCTTACGCACGAATACTTATTTGCGTAGAAGCATTTGCATAAAGTTTTGTATAAAGATCAATTCTAAATTCTACTAATCTTGATTTTTGTTGATCTTCTTTTTGCAGTGGACTTGCAGATTCATCCTCTCTCTGAAATCTTTGGTTCCTCAACTGGTATCTTGGGTTCCAACTATTTGGAGAATCTGTCTCATATTGAGTTCCCGTAAAGTGACAAGCAGTACCCTGAAGAGAGACAACAACTAATAGCTGCTCAGGGAGACAGGATGCTGCTGACTTTGATAAACGGAGAACTGCTGACATCGCTGGATGGCCAACAATTTTTGAAGCCTGCCTTCATGTTTGGAGACGCCATTGACTTCAAATCTCAAACAAATCCCAAGAATGAGTCCTGGGTATTTAGGTTTGGGGAGAGAGCGATGTACCTCCCGTCAATGTCAAGAGATTATCCCCTGTCTTCGTTCGTTCATGCCACCCACACAAGACATATGATCTGGAACCTGACTCCCAACAGTCATGGTAGACCAGGAAAAATCATATTTAAGAGAGATGGGTCCCACCAAATGGACTATCATATCAGCACTCCCAGTGGTGGTGTTGTCCATTTCTTTGGTTTACAGCCTGGATTCACACCAAGCGAGGATTCAGCTCTGATCCAGCCAGTGCAGATACCAATGTTCATAAACAGGTTTATGAACGTTTTAGTGTTATATCCTCAGGTTAACCCTAGGCTTCCAGGATAGATAACCCCACATAATAAGAACTGGATTCAACTCGGTGCCTGGGTCATGCAGCACTTTGAAACAGAGCTACGAGCCATTGGGCTGTTTGAAGCAGTAGCCTCTACCAGTCAGGGCATACCAATGAACAATAACCTGTTCTTAGCTTTGATGGAGTTGTACATCAGCTCAACTGGGACTTTTGAAAGCCCAATAGGAGAAATGGGTTTTGTACTGCATGAGATGCAATTCATCTCTAAGCTGCCAATGGAGGGAGATCCATATAAAGAATACGTTCCCTCCAACCAGGAACTATAAGAGATTAACAAGACAAATCCTGGTTTAGTCAAAGTATATCAAGAATTGATGTGCCATTATCTTATTTGCACCACTATGTATGAAAGTGGGTCGCATTTGGCATACACCATTAAATGGACAACCTATCTATTCTACCATAAGGATAGAATATCCAAGGATGACAAGGAAAGATTCCAAGACAACAAGGCTCAAACCATCAACCCTTGTTCAATAATTCCTTCGGATCTAATCCATGGTTTGATGATCACACATAAGTCTCCGGATCAGTATCTGACCACCAAGACTGGAGAAATCCCTACGGGGACTGAAGCTTTGAGCTATCTGAAGCATGGCAGTCGGAAGATCTCAAAGGAATCCTTACTAGCGGGCTTTCTTTCTCTAGGGCTGCGGAGATGGGTTATACCAGGGACAGGTACGGTCGACAGAATTCACCGGAATGTAATATGGCCAGCAGTACGTTTGGTGTTCAAGACCAGACTCAGCTTATTACCGGTAATGGTGTGTCAGATAAATGCTGGTCTGCGAGCATTTGGTGAGGAGCTAATCAGTAATGCTCCCTACCATAAGGATTTCCCTAGGGTGGAGATGTCCTATACTTATTTAATGGACTGGTTACTGCGCCACAACTGCAGTTTATTGCCACCAGGCCCCGAGGATCGAGCGGAGGTATTCCTCCAGAAGTTCTATGAAGCCTCGTGGATTGCAACTTCAGTGGTAGATACCCGAGCAGCACTAAACTACTCTCATGGGTGGAACTTTTTCTGCACACGACCGCTAGTTCCGGCTGACAGCTTCGGTGTACAATTTGAAGATGTAGATGAAAAGAGGACGGGACTCCCTTTGCCTATTTTTAATTGGCTGATATACATCAGACCATCACATATGATGTATAGAACTGATGATAACTGCGCCTTCGAACCGTATCTGCCCAGTCGGTTCGTTCGTCAATTCGGGTATGACCAACTTCACGTTGGTAATCTTTCTACATCCTTCAACCATTATGGAAAGTTAGTTGATGGTGCAAGGGCATGGAGATATTTTAGTACTGGATATACTGGTGCTCAATTCCGTGTGCTAACTGCCACCAGCACAACTGAGCTACGAATACTTTATTCGTATGCTCGTTTCTATGCCTCCATCCGTTCCTTCGCAAATGACTATAACATGAAGGGAAGTCTCCGATGGAACAAGGAAGGGAACGTCGAAGAACCAGTTAGAAATCCTTCGAACGTACCTGGTGATACTGCTGTTCCAGATGAATATCTGGAAGTGATCCCAACGGGAGCTGGAGAGGCACCAGCAGAAGCAATCAGAATTTCTACCTTCAAGAAGCGTAAATCCGACACAGCGGTTGCTCCCAAAGAGAAGAAGAAAAAGGTCACTGTTAAAGGGCCTTCCAGGCAGAGGGCTGCTACTCCGGAAAGAGAGATTCCAATTGAAGAGCCTCAAAACATTGTATCTTCTTCAGTTTATCCTGGAGAAGGGTCTTCAGCATCGCAATCAGCAGCAACAACAGAAACTATGGGGCTCCTATCTCCTGGACGTCTCAGCACTTCGATGCATCTCACTTCGCCATAAAAGGCGCAAGCTATCGAAGGCACACCATGACTCATACTAATGATCCAGAACCCATCCCTTCGGATGAACCGGCCCTTGAGTTAGATGATAATGACTGGGATCAAGATTATGACTCACTCTTGGCACGTCCTGCACCTACTCCAGGTAAATATAAATTACATAAAATCTATATAAAATTATATATGATAATTTTGTATATTAACTTATTTTGCTTAATCTTTGTAGGTGTCATCACTGCAGTAAATCCTGTTGCCCCTCCTCCTTCTCAAGAGACTATCCATGAAGAAGAAACATAGTCTGAAGGAGAGAGTTCTTCTTCAAAAGAAGATACTGCTCAAGAAGAATGTTCCCCATCTATGGAGGTACAACAAGAGCCTGCAGTAGAGGCTCAGCAAGAATTGCCTTCTCTTGCTGAAGACAGAGAAGAAGAATTAGCTGCAGAAGAACCAGCTGCAGATGAAGAAATAGTTGCAGAAGAACAAACTGCAACTTAAATACTGCCAGAACTTGAAGGGCCTGCAGCCAACGAAGGTGATGAAGACATTGTCAACCCATCAACCGAAGTCGGAGACGTAGTAATAGCATCCTCAGTTATTGTTACTGATCCGACACAAGTTCTTGAGAAGGCAGTGTCTGAACCCGAAATAATCACAACAATCACCATTCCTCCCGCAACAATCACCGCCACCGAAACTCAATTAGTTTCAGCTCCAGAAACGGCTGGAGATATAATCCGTACAAATGCTAAAATATTGTTTCTGGACCTCCTGAGGATCAGTTAGTGACAACTATGACTTCCTCTCAGCCTGCAACCATGGCAACAACAAAATCTGCTCCCAGTCTTCAGAAGAGGGATTTAGTAGAGCTCGCTGCCAAACTAAGCTCTAATGCAGAAATGAATCTTTTAGTTGAGATTCATACAGAAGCTTTTTATAAAACTCTAGCGGCTTTGATCAAGATGGTCCTGAAGAAGCGCCTAAATTATGAAAGCTTGAAGGCTGCAATCGCTCCCACCATTGGGAACGTTGCTATGTTCAATGATGCCGAAAGAGCAACAGCTTTAGGGAAGGTGGTGGAAGGACTTGAACAACCTATTAATGAATATCTAAGGCTGTCAAGTGAAACCCTTGAAAGTCTCATCCAAACCGAGTATGATGCTTTATCTGTAGAATACATCACTCGGGAGACTATTTTTAAGGAATCTCTCCAGGAATACAGCAGTAAAGTTTCCAAGGAGCGAGCTTTTCTAAACGAAAATGAACCCCTGCTGGAGACACATAGAGAAGCCTATGAAACTTCAAATATGAAAATCTATCAACAAAATGATAGAATTCGTGAAGTTGAGGCAGAGTTGGCTCGTTTGAAGGCAGAAAGAGAGCAGATGATTGCAGCTCGAGACCAACATTTGACACAGAGCTCAATATTGAAAGAAAAGGTTTTTGGTGCTGAAGCTACCATTAAAACCCTTGATGATGCCAAGAAAAAAATGATAGCTACTTTCGCCGAACTCTCCCATCTTTGTACTCCAGAAGCTCGTCGCACCATAGCTACCACAAATGTATTGAATTCTCGTGAAAGGCGCTTGGCAGAGTTGCAGAAAATGCTTGAAGATGTATATCCTCCACCTTAGAAAATAAAGAATTTTGTATTCTTCTTTTCATATCATTAATAAAGAATTTTATATTCTGTCTTTCTTTTTGCTGTAATATTTTAAATCATACAATGAATGAAACATTTTTTTAAAAATGGTTGTGAGATAGAGAACAGTTATCAGAGGTAATATGGACATGATAAGTTTTCCAAACTCAACAAAGTAGATTATATCTATCCAGAGGTAATGTGGACATGATAGATAATAAATCTTGTTTTCTTTTTAGAGCACACAATACTATCAGAGGTAATATGAACATAATAGATTGTAATGACTCAAAGAAAAATAGATTAATATCTATTCAGAGGTAATGCGGACATGATAGATGGAATAAGGAAAAGAAATAGATTTAATATTTATTCAGAGTAATGTGGACATGATAAATTATAAATCTTTTTCTTTCTGAAATCAGATGGCAAGACAGAAAATCAAAAATTCTCTTTTAGGAGAATAAATAATCAGCTTAACCAAACCTTGGTAGCTAGGGAATAAAGAAAAAAAAAATTCAAACATTGTATTTCTTCAAGAATTTGCCATTAATTGACATCATTATCAAATCTCCATTAGGTTTCGATAACCTATAGGCACCATTGGAGAATACTGTCTCAATTACATAAGGACCTTCCCATTTGGCTTTAGGGGTGTAAACGGGTCGGACGGACACGGACAGTCCACTGTCCGTGTTCGGTTCGAAAATAAAAATGAGTTCGGACGGACGGACATGGACAGTCCACTGTTCGAATTCGGGCCGGACGGACACGGACAACCACTGTTCGTTAATTCAATCGGACGGTCCGCAGACAAATTAAATATATTACCAAAAGCTATTATTTTATCAAGATTCCTTATTTCCTTGATAGTTGGTAAAAAAAATCAAGTTGAAAGAAAATATAATGGAAGGTTATAGAATACAACTAACAATGGTAAAAGGTTAATAAAAATCGAGACCGGACAACAAAAAATTGATACAAAACCAAAATGATATGATATAATTGATGCAAAACCAAAATAAGTTTCCACTATCGGACGGTCCGCGGACAAATTCGGACCGGACATGGGTATGACCGTGTCCCTGTCCGATTTTTAAACGGACCAGAAAATATGTCCAAGTTTTGTTCGTTAATCAATCGAACGGCCCGAGGTCGAACCATTTATCGAGCCGGACACGTACGGACAACGGACTACTTTGTCCATTTTACACCCCTATTTGGCTTGGAATTTGCCTTTGCTCTTATGAGTCATAACCATAGGTCTTCGGACAGCTAAGACTAGCTCACCGACTTTGAGTACCCTCTCTTTAACTTTACGGTTGAAAGCTCGAGATATGCGCGCTTGATATAGCTCAATGTGCTGTTGTGCTTGAAGACGCTTTTCGTCTAGACCCTCAAGTTCTTGGAGTCGTAAGCGATCATTATTTGCAGAGGTTAGCTCATTAGCAATGGCTATTCTAAGAGACGAGATCTGAATTTCCAATGGAAGAACAGCCTCACATCCGTAAACCAGTGAAAATGGTGTAAAACTAGTGGGAGTTCGGACTGTTGTTCGATAAGCCCATAAACATTCTCCAAGTTTCTCATTCTAATCACGTTTATTAGAAGAGACGAACTTCTTGAGAAGTTTAATAATAGTTTTGTTGAAAGCTTTCGCTAAACCATTAGCAGCTGGATTATAAGGCATAGAAGCTATGTTCTGGATCCGATTCTTATCACAAAATCGATAAAATGCCTGATTGACAAAATGGTCCATTATCATGGATTATCCTTCGGGGAATTTCGAAACGATAAATGACATGATGTTTGATGAAGCTAACCACATTAGACACTTTCACTTTCACAAGAGGAACTGCTTCTGCCCATTTAGAAAAGTAATCGGTTATAGCCAAGATAAACCGATGCCCTTTTACAGAAGGAGGATTAATTGGACCAATAATATCCATGCCCCAAGCTTCGAAAGGCCAAGAAGCTGCTGTAGGATGTAAGAATTCAGAAGGTTGGTGAATAAAGTCAGCATGAATCTGGCATGCTTTACACCGTCTAGCATATTCCACAGCATCCGCTATCATAAAAGGCTAATAACAACCCATTCTTCGAATACGGTCATGTAGTTTCGGACCTGGTTGATGCGCCCCACAAACTCCATCATGAGCTTCACGTAGTGTTTGTTTGGCTTCACTTTCTGAAAGACAACGCAATAAAAGTCCGTCATAAGAACGATGATACAACATATGCAAAGAAGAATCATAGTAGAATCAAAATGATCGTCTTTTGATTGATGCAGCTTCTTTTGGATTTTCAGGTAAAATCCCATGGACCGCATAATCAATAAATGGACTTCTCCAATCCCTTTGCCGAGAATTTGATTCTGTAGTATAACTCTGTTCGATATATAAATTATTCTTGACGCAGAATAAATCTTTATCAAACAAAGTAATAGTATTTTGTCTTCTAATTGGAACTGCTAAGTCTGTAGCTAGACTAGCGAGAGCATCAGCTTCCAAATTTTTAGAACGTGGTACGAATTCAATAAAGAATCCTTTGAATGAAAGAACCAATTCGATTACCACTTGATGATAGGGAATGAGGTCAGGATTTCTGACTTCATATGTCCCTCTGACCTGATTAACAATCAGTTGAGAATCTCTATAAGCTTCCAGAAACTCAATGTCCAATTGTTTTGCTACTTGAAGACCAATTAGCAGAGCATTATATTCTGCCACATTATAGGAACATGGTTCATTAAGAGAATAAGCATGGTATATGACCATTTTATCAGGAGAGACCAAGACGATGCCTACTCCGGAGACAATATTGCCTTTAGGTCCAACCCGTAATGCTCCATCAAAGTATAGTTGCCAAATATCATCCCTCAAAGTCATGTTGCAATCCACGACTTCATCTGGAATGTCCTCATATAGCTTAGAGGTTTCAGATATAGGGTGAGCTGCTAAGAAATCAGCTAATGCTTGACCCTTCACTGATTTTTGAGGTACATAGACCATATCATAAGAAGTAAGCAACATTGCCCAGGTGGCTAACCGGAAGTTAAGGATACTTGGTTTTCTCATCAATACCCGAATATGATTTATTCTGGATATGACATGAATAGTTTGTCCCGTTACATAATGTCGCATCTTTTGAATGGCAAAAACTAAGGCTAGACATTCTTTTTCCACAGGAGTATACCTGTGTTCAGCTCCAACCATCATTCGGCTAAGATAATAAATTGCCTGTTCATGACCCTTATCACTTTTCTTTGCAAGAAGAGTACCAAGAGAATGATCTAAGGCTCGAACATATAGCAAAAATGGTCTTTTTACTACTGGAGGTACCAAAACAGGTAGATTTGTAAGGTATTGCTTGATGTCATTGAATGCTTTTTGACATGCTTCATCCCAAACAAATGACACACCCTTCTTCAATAAACAAGAGGACGGTTGACATCTCCCAGAAAGATTTGATATAAATCTCATGATATAAGCAATGCGACCTTGGAAGCCGCGTAGTTCTTTTAGATTGCGTGGAGGACGCATTTCAAGAATTGCTTTGATTTTATCAGGATCAATATGGATACCTTGAGAAGTGATGACAAATCCCAAAAATTTGCCACTGGAAACCTCTAAGAAAGACTTAGTGGGATTCATCTTCAGTTGATGTTGACGCATCAACTCAAATACTGTCTTCAAGTCTTGAATGTGATCATCTTTTAATCGACTTTTGACAGTGGTATCATCCATATAACATTCAACTATTTTTCGTAGATATTCTTGAAAAATATTGCTCATGGCCCTTTGATAAGTAGTACCGGCATTTTTCAGACCAAAAGGCATAACTGTATAGCAATAAACTCCAAGAGGTGTACAAAAAGTAGTACGCTTTTCATCTCCTGGATACATCTTAATCTGATTGTATCCTGAAAATCCATCCATGCAAGACATGCGTTCAAAACCACATGTATTGTCTATCATGACATCGATAATCGGAAGTAGAAATTCGTTTTTTGGACAAGCTGTATTAAGATCTCGAAAATCTATACAAACTCGGACTTTTTCATTCTTCTTTATGACAGGAACAATGTTGGCAACCCAGTCTGGGTGTTGTTCTTCACGAACAAAGTCACATGTGATCAGCTTTTTGACTTCTGCTTCAATTTCATCCATCATAACTGGTCGAAAATGCCGCTGCTGTTGTTTTACAGGTTTGGCATTAGGAAGATATTGAGTTTATGAGTAGCTACTTTAGGATCCAGATTCGACATATCCTCATAACTCCATGCAAAGATATCAATATATTCTTTAATCAGCTTTATCAACTCTTTTTTTTCATCTTCAAAAAGGTTTTTACTGATGAATATCGGCTTAGACGTAGTTTCGTCTCCAATTTCAAACTGGAAAATTTCATCTTCTGTAGGTGGCTGTCGCTGTTCAAAACGAAGCTCCCATTGAGTGTCCATTTGTTGTGTCCAAGGGTCATTTTCAAATAGCTTAGATTCACCATCAGTTTGAACCATGTTGACTGAAAAAATGCACTCAGATTCAACATACTGGTTTCCTTCAGAATCTGAGGCTTGTAAAGAACTGGAAGAAAATTCTTCTTATATATCTTTATTAAACATGCGGGATGGATCGTATCCCAACCCATGATGAGTTTTTTGGTAAAATAGATCACCATATAACGGTAACCGTCTACCTTTGCCTTGATTGAGACCTAGCATAGTTTTTAAATCATATCCCATATTCTGGATAATCATAAGAGATTGTTGACTATATTTGTCAATTCTAATTTTTTCTTTATCTTTCTCTATGAGATCATCTGTCGGAATAATAGGAATATTTCTAGCCAAGCCAAAAATAATTTGGCGCTTGTTTTTCTTATTAGACGGGATCACAAAATAAGATTCTTCGTGACGTCTATAAGTTACATAAGCTTGTGATGATGCGGCTATAGGTAGAAGATAAGAAGAAGATGTTAGGAACCTTTGAGCATAGGGTCCAACATCGACAAGAGGAGGAAAAGAATTTTCCTTATGATTAATATATAAGGTTTCCTCTGTATTTATGTCATTTTTATGTTGATGACTTTGATTATCAGTAGATAAAGTCATTCTTTTAATAAATTTGATAGCCATATACTCCAAAAGGAAATCTTTATTAATATGAGAAAGTACAGAATGATCAATATTTACATCATTGACAAATTGATTACTACGCTTTGGATTAATCATTAACGGACTAGCATCCGTCTTCGGCGAAGACTTTCCAAGGTTGATGACCAATGGTTTTGGATCAATTGTACGAGAAGTACGTCCTTTAACCTTGATCATGAGAGGTTGAACTTGGCTCTTGACTGGAATTCTCACAAATTCCTTAGACGAAGCTCGAGTTCTTCCTTTAACCTTAATCATTAAAGGTTCGTCATTGACAGGTTGGGGTTGGATTTGACCTTTGACTTTAATCTTCAAAGGTTGATCTTCCGAAAGCGATTGGTCCTCTGAAGGTGATTGATCTTCTGGAGGTGATCAATCTTCGGCCATATCCGACATCTCCTTCACATGCTCATATTTGTAGAGTATTAAATCAGAGAAATAGGCTTTAACACCCTTAAAAGGATTGATATCTGCGAATTCAGTCTTCACAATCCCTTGAGAATCTACATACTTGAAGCATTGGTGGAGAGTTAAAGGCACAATATTATGCTCATGTATCCATGGTCTTCCAAGTAGGATGTTGTAAGATACATCTGAGTTGATAACATAAAAGGTCGCCATATTTCAAAGATTACCTATTTGAATCTTCAGACGAATCTTCCCCAATGGTTTACTCTTTCCAGAGTTGAAACCAACTATTGTTGTACTAGTGTAAGTCAAATCACTAGTAGGAATCCTCAAGGGTCGTAGCATACTCTGGAGAATAATGCTAATAGAAGACCCATGATCAATGTAAATCCTGTCAATTTTAGTAGAGTCAATATACCTTGTGTCACACAGAGGCCTGTCGTGTCTATTATGCTTCAACAACATATCTTCTTGTGTGAAGGTAATGTTGGGAATTGATTCCATCACACTATGGCATTTTGGACACGATACTCGTATATTGTCAGGATTTTTGAGTTGAGCTAAGCATGAATCTGACTGTAGCAAAGCTTCGCTCAAAGTTTCTCGACTTTCTTTAGAAAGACGAAGCAACTTAAAGATAGAAAGTCTAGCCGGAGTATTAGCTAATTGGGCTAGAATATCGAACTTGTAGGGTTTCAACACTACCCCTTGATTTGAAGCAGACTTCAATGGGACGTCAAAGCGTACTGCTTTCTGTTTCCCTTTTTCAATCGCTGATGGTTTAGAAGGTTTTGTCTCAGCAGCAATAGAAGATGACTGAGTTGGTAGTATTTCAGTGACGTCATCTGCTTCTTTGGGAGTTCCCTCATAATCTTTATGGTACTCTTTCCCAGATCTCGTACCAGCAAAAGTTTCTTCTTCACAGGAAAATGAAGTACCATATTACAGGATTTAGTCTTCTTTCCCTTAGTCTTGTTCTTGTGAGAATTTTTATGAGGAACCTCAAATCCCAATCCAATGGTAGATTTTTGACCTTGAATTTGTAAAGGAATTCTCATTCCTTTATCATAGTTTAAGCCTTCCGCCTTTGAAAGTCATAGCCTATTTTTTTATGAGATGGACTGATTGTTGACTGTACATGTGAGTGGGTAGTGGACTCTCAACAAATGATCCAACAGAGAAAGAAGGAATAGAGACCTCTGTAGCCACATGAGTAGGGGCTTTCGAGATATGAGGAAAAATCCCTACAAGAGCTTTCTCATAAGCAGCAAAAACTTGTTGTGCCCTGTATAAAGGGACACTATTCATTGCTAACCTTTGCCGATGAGTAAGTTTGAGTTTGGTAGGAGGAGCCAAACTTGGAGGGCATATATTCAGACCCCTTAGTCTATCCTCCAAAGGAATGCCGTCCAAAGATGATCCAAATCATCATGATCTGGAGTAACAACATGAGAAAACATATTACAGGTTTTAACTTTTTGACCTTTCTTGGATTTTGAAATTTTACTTTCATCTTTCATTTCAGGTACTAAGTCAGGGTGTACCTACATGATTTCACCATTTTTTAATGTGAGAGGTAATAATCCTTTACTTTGCTTTCTAGCTGGCGGGAGATTCACAATCTTCATTGTCGCCTTTGGAATTGGGACAATCCCATCTGGAACTTGCTGTGGAGGAAAACCTCCAAATTTAAGAGAAATCATATTAGTTGTGACTGTATGCTCATCATTGGTTAAAGCGATGGCATTAGCATTTATCAACTCTTAGATTTTCTTCTTTAAAATATAGCAAGCCTTGGTAGGATGATTTATGTATCTATGATAGATATAATACTTGGGATTATCAGTTAGATTCATCTCATTAGGTCATTTTGGCTCTGGAATCTGGAGTTTACCATTTTTCATAAGATATTGGAATATCCCTGGGATATCACTGTCATCAAAAGAGTACTCTTCTTTTGGTTTAGAAGACTCCGGATTATTTGGCGTCGTTTTGGGTTTTGAAAGATTCACCACTAGGGTTTTCTTTCCTTTCCTATTACGATTGCCCGAATTATTACCTGAAGAGGCTTTCTTTCCTTTGTCTTCTGAGGCGAAGATCATCCCATGTTCACGAGCCAATCTACTATTGGTCTCGACTGAAACTGCTGCTATAATGAACGAGGACCAATCTGTGAATTGAGATCCTGTAAAAACAGTAATGGTTGGTCGTAGATTCATTTTACATGTCTCAATTAATGCTGAATCTGGCATACCAGGAGGCATCTTCAAAGTAGCCTGTCGAAAATGTTCAATAAACGTCTGAGTATCTTCTTTATCTTTCTTTTTAATCTCTATTAAGGAGGACATATTCATGTCCATGCCTCCTTCATAGGAACGAGAGAGAAATATTGCTTTGAATTCGTCAAAAGACGATATGCAATTATCGGGCAGACTGCGATACCAATCGTACGCAGTGCCTGTCAAACACCCAATGAAAACTCGAGTGAGAAGAGCATCATTCTTTTGCAGATGCACAGTCATAATATCAAAATAATTGATATATTGACTTGGAGAAGCCCTTCCATCAAATAACACCATAGATTGTGGCTTGAATTTTGGAGGAAAAGACACATCGTTCCAATGGAGAGGATAAGGTTGCTTGATCCCTAACCTTTGGAGATGATTTTTGTGCTTAAGAACCTCAAAATGTGCTTTTAACTCACATACTGCTTGAATAGATTCACTAGTTTGAGGAAGCACATTTGACTAAATAGTGGCTAGATGTACCGTAACCCCCACCGGAGGTGGTACATCTTCTGGAATGAGAGGATCTGGAGATGCGGAGTTTTGATTGATAGTAGGCTCTTGACTAAGATTATTCAAAGGTATGTCAACCCCTTGACTATCTTGAGTTTGAGCTGCTATCTGCACCGGTGTTACCACTGTTGGCTGAACAGTTTGCTGAGTCATTATTATTTGATGCATATTTTGCATCATGGCAAGCATGTCCTTCGGTGATTGTTCCACGGCTGAGAGATGTTGCTCTGTATTAGAAGTAGACGTCTCTGGTTCTTCTCCAATAACATAAGATTCAATCTCCCTTGAACATACAAAGGGATTGGTGTAGAGGTATGAATCAACGCTATCAGTTACTGACTCCAAAGACTGGGTACCCCAAGCTTCTTAATCTGAAGATTGCAACGATCTTTGACTTCTTGACCGAGTATGCTGATATACCCCTTCAAAAGTGTCAAGGAGTCGGTTGAACTGTTGTGGGCTTGGAGTCCGGGACGAATTGCGTCTTGGACGTCGTCCTCTATTAATATGAGATTCCATATTGACTGATGCATAGGACAACTCATGTTCTTGGTCATCAATTTGTTAATGAGGCACATTGTAGCTTAATCGGTCAAAAACTGACCGTTTGGAAGCCGAACAACAACATTTGATTACAATCTGGTGACACTCACAACGATGATTTTCTTGGGGGAGTATCACAGGAGATTTTCTGTTTTTATGCTTTTGTACAAGTAGCTCGCGTAAATCAGAAGGAGTGGAAGCAGTCGTCTTCTTTATTATATTTGGGACAGAGAAACGTTTAGTCCCTTGCGTATAAAAAAGATTACTGGATGCATTAGCAGAACCAAACTGTATATTTTTATGTGCTGGAGTTGTGTGCGTAAATCCTGAGATTTTTGTGCACAAAGAATTCCACCAGCATTACGCGTAATCTGAAGGTTTGGTACTTTGCGTAAAGCAGTGTAAGAAGGTTGTTGGTGAAAAACTGAAGTTTTAGTAACAATAGAATTTTTTTTTTATACTTCATGCATGTAGGCAAATTTACTTTAGATACAAAAGCATTATTATGAACTTTATCTACCATGTCACCGACATGAGATTTACCTTTACGCGTAGAGCGTAAAACAGGAACATCTGCCACGTCACAGACGGGAGATTTATCCTTACGCGTAGAGCACAAGACTTGAGTGTCTACCACGTCACAGACGGAAGACTGATTTTTACGTACAGAGCACAAAACTTGGGTGTCTACCACGTCACAGACGGGAAACTGATTTTTACGTCTGGGGTGCAACACTGAAGTAAAGACTGCCTCGTCACAGACGGAAGCCCCAACAACAGGAGTAGGAAGAATTCCCTTACCTTCAGAGACAACAAGGAGATCAGAGGATGCTTTGGACTTAGGAATCCAAACTTTTCGCACCTTTCATGATTTTTGAACATTGGAGCAGCGAGTACTACCCCCAGTTCGGAGCATTTCTTCGTAAGCAGTCTGGTCGAATTGAACAACCAGAGTCTTTTTTGTCGATCTGACCGACACATCATCATATTGAGCAATTGCTTTCTCGTCGGAGGAGAAAGTCGTCCCCAGCAGAGTCGCCATTTTGTTTCACTTAACAAAATACCTAAAATTGGCTTTTGAAAGAAAATAAGAAAAAGTACAAAAGTACAAATAGATTCTAGAGAGTATTGCTATGGAAGTCTGATCTGAGAGCGATCACTTTGTTCCTTGGACCACACGATGTTGATGAAGAGAAATGCTTGAAGAAGATGAACAATCGGAAGAACTAAGTCACCAGAAAGGTATCGACACAATGGCACTGATGGCACAGTCGAATGCTTTCCTGCTTTGCTTCACCCTGTTCTTGAGAAAAAGTTGAAAAAATGCTTCTGGAAATATCACTCTGAAAGTATGAGTTTTCTCAGAATCTCCTCCTCTGTATCGTAGGATGGACTGGAGTAATGAGGTGGATGATACATTTTTGAGCTAGTATTGGTGTCGAGTGCAGTGGTGATGGATTGGAGATGCTAGGCGGATACCAATCGGGATGTTCCATTGAACATCGAAGCCGACGGTTTGGAAGACTCTTTGGTCGAAGACCTTATCAGACTTTTGTTTAGGATTATTACTAGTTTTAAAGAATTTTCCATATTATTTTGAATTATGTGTAATTTTTTGAGTTTGTATACTATGTAAATAACCAGGTCGATTTGAACCTTTGAGATGTTGGTATTATTAGTTAAGTTTTGTATAAACTATAGTTATGGTGTGGCTTATGAAAAGTAGTAAGAATGAGGTTGCTGGGACTTGGTTTGAATTTGCTGATATTGTATAGATGTTGCTAAAGCTTCAGTTGCATCTAATTCTGTGTGGTTGCTTTAATTTTTGGGATGTCAGTGGTTAGCAAGAAATTGGAGAAAAGATTGAATTAGCAGCAGTAGCAGGTTGGACTGAGCTGGCTTACAGTTAAAGCTTTAGTAGCTTTAGTGAGTTTGTTGAATGGGTGTAGGTTTTGTGTTGGTATCCTAATAAAAAGAATTTAAGGTCTTTGAGCAGTGTCAGTGTTACAGATATCAAATTGAGACTCCTTATATTTTAAATATGTATGGCCTAATTATCACGACCCGCACCCCGCTTTTTGGATACGAGACGTGTCCAAGCCAGCCTACGCCGCAGAGTCGACGGTAGAACGCTGTCAAGCCCGCAAGAAATAAATGCTCATAATATCACAATTGCTGCTCATTCACATTTCTAAATTTATTACAACATTTACATCATTTAAAATTAAAGGAAATACAAGATTTTATAATTAATGAAAATAGTACAACTGTTTTCTATTTCTAGGTCGGCCTCAGCATACCCATGTCTTCCCAGTGCTAAGAGTGATCGCGGCTAAATCTAAAAAATATTAGTTTCCAGTCAGGAATGGAACAAGTACACAAACCGATGGCAATACAAAACACAATAGAATTAACAAGACATAAAAATAGCATGTGAGATATGAAAACTGGAAGATAACTGATGACATAGCACGATAGAGAAGTAAAGAAAAAATAAAAAGACATCTACCTAGGTGGTGTGAAATATCTGTTTCGACATGTGAACGGCTAGGGGGTAAATAAGGCATACTGCACGTGTCACGTGCAGCTGCTAGCATTCACGAAAGACACGGGGATAGTTCTGGGTAGTCCACATGTCTACTAAGATATTTTCCCTCCCGACTACTCCGTGTGACGAGCGTGTCAACAAGCAGCAAGATATATGTATAGACACGAAATGAGAAAACTACTATGAATCGAAAGCAATCAGAAAGTGCACTTGCCTGAGGTCCCTAGCTGGAGAAAACTAATACTATACCACACAATGAGCCACAATCAATCTACACATGCAGAAGTCTCCAGATGCTGAAATAAATAGTACCGACGTTCTCAGAATAATCAAATTAGCTAGGATTGCTTGTCCTTAAGTCCAATTCTGGACACAGGAGCAAAACGGTAATTTTGGGCAAAAACGATATCCGCCGTTGGACCCGCTTTGCACCGAAAAGCGTGCCAGAGTGAAAGGTCTCTAAAGTCATCAAACTATATGTCTACGGATTTGTTTTTTCGATACGAACGCAACCGTATGTCCAGAGTTGGATTCCGGCGGCCCGTGCACAAAATCGCCCGTTGAGTGGGACCCGCAAAACGGTGATTTTATCAACTGTCTCAGAATTGGACCAAACTTGGCATACAGGACCAGAAAAACGATACGGTCCTGCTGGTGCAAGTTTTATCTCGATCTGACGAGCGTACACAAAATAATTGGAGAATTTTCAAAGTGCACGATACGGTGAATTTCGACGGATACGTATCAAATTCGTCGCACACACGCGACCAATTCGAATTCCGTCAAAGCCAACACGACCACGAAGCCGTTACGCTCCTTTCGATGCTTTCGGTTCGCGACCACGTCGCCCGGTTTGGCGGGACGCACGTCGTGTGGATGAATTTCTAAGTTTTTAAAACAGGTTTTTGTTGAACTTTGAAAGTTGATTTCTTTGCACATAGTTGATAAAAATTGAAACTACAAATTAGGTAATGAAGCCTTACATGTTGTCTTCAAGTCTGTTCAGAGGGTTTACCAAAAGGTCGCTGGATTGATCGGGAGTGATCCTCCAACATGGGCGTTTGGACTGGGTTTTACTCTGTTTGTAAGCAGGTTTTTTCGAGTTTTGGCACTCGATTTACCACGCGTACGTCGCTAAATAATTACATCTACTTGAAGGGAGATAAAGAGGGTTAGATTAGGTATGCACCTGAAGAAACGGCTCGTCGAATGATCGATCGGGCGCGAAGAATTTGTACGATGAAGTTGCACTGTTCGATGCACGCTGCTGTGCTCGCGTTCTGTTTTGTCGGCGCGCGCACGCGGCATCCGACTGTGCGCGCGGCGGCGCTCCGGGCCGCGCGCGACGGTTGTGTCGACGGCGGTGGGTCGCCGGACCATGGTCGTGGTGGCGGCGGTTGGAGGTTAGGTTTTGATACGTATGTGCGTGTGCAGTATATATATGTACGAAACCTAAGGAAGCTTGGTTCGATCGGGTGTTCCAATAACAGAGGGGAAGGCCTGCTTCGGTTTGCCTGGATCCCTGGGTCGGGCCCTTTGGGCTTCTATGAGCTAGGCTGGGACTTGGTATTGTTTCCTTTTTCTTTTTCTCTTTTATACTCATATATATACATATAAGTATATACAAATATCTATATGTATACATATACATATACAATATATATATATTCACACCAAATAATCAATTAATATCCATATATAGCATATATATCTATACACACATATACTTATATATATTTTATATAAATACACTACACACACACACACCACACACACACCACACCACACACATATATATATATATATATATATATATATATTATATATATAATATATTTTTTTTTATATTATATATATATATATATATATATATATATATATATATAATATATATATATATTATATAGTATAATATAAAATCTATATTATATAATATATATATATATCTATATAATATTTTTTTTTTTTTTTTGTAGATAAATATATATAGATATATATATATATTATATATATAATATATATATATATATATATATATATTTTATCTACACTATATATATTATATATTTTTTTTTTGTAGATAAATATATATTATATATATATATATATATAATATATATATATATATATATATAATATATATATCTATTATATATATATATAGAAAATATATATAGATATATAATATATATATTATATATATATATATATCTATATATATATATATATAATATATTATATCTACCTATATATTATCTACACTATATATAGATATATATATATATATATATATATATATATATATATATATATAATATATATATATATATATATATATATAATATATATTATATTTTTAATTCCTATAATTCTCTTTCTATATTTTATTTCTTATACACAACGTATATACATGTATATACACACACGTTAGACTATATACACATATACATCTATATTCATATATATACATTTATATACATATTTAATATATACACCACACACATACACTATTATATATATTATTTATATATATACA
This sequence comes from Iris pallida, assembly GCA_029216955.1. NCBI lineage: Eukaryota > Viridiplantae > Streptophyta > Magnoliopsida > Asparagales > Iridaceae > Iris > Iris pallida. Next base: position 15,593,557 of record JANAVB010004998.1, on the reverse strand, counting down.
TACATTTTCATTCACACAATAATATTTATTTGACAATAAAATAAAAAAACTATTATTAAATAACAATCCCAATAAATAATAAACTAATTAATTATTTGTAAAAATCTAATAATCACCATTTAAATCAATTACATAATAAATAATATTTCAAAATTTCGGGAAGGGAGCTACAAATCTACCCCACCTTAAAAATAATTTCATCCTCGAAATTCTAATTCGCAACTATTTTTAAAATTCAAAAGGAAGTCTATCTTAACCTTAAACTCCCTAAATTTTAATTCCTCAAAAAATTTATATCCTCCTCCTAGCCATTTAGTAACTATAAATCCTTGAGGACTTCTACCCACCTTTGGTCAAACTACTCCTCAAAACTAAAATCTTAAAATCTTCTAATTGGTTGCTAACAATCCTAGTAACAGATATCTACTGCATGTGGTATCTATAGTCCTGTCCTACCTATCAAGCAATCCAAAATCTAACAAGCGACCCATTTACACATGTAGCTTAAGAAGTATTAGTGAATTCTCATAAGTATGACCTTCGTCTCTCTGCAATAGAAAGGACAGGAAGATAAGGAAGAACAATCAAGAGCAATTATAAAGTTAAAGGGAGGTAGAGAATATACAATAATACAGATAGGAAGAGTATTTATGAACCCTATAGTCTTATTCGCTAGATTGAGCTACTCTATTCAAGTCACTTGCTAAGTCGAAGGACCTTTCGTTTCTTAGAGGGCTTGCAATCTGTGCAATACAGAAACTCCGTTCTCGAATTTCTAATCTAAACAAGATTTCAAAATAGAACAGAATTTGAGAAATCAAAATTGTGGTCTTAATGGGTTCTCTATTTGGACATCAGTCGTTGGTTGGATGATCCTTGGATTTCAGTCTACATTGGCTGGACAAGATCCCAATGATAAAACTATTCCTACTAGATTAGGGTGACCTGGAATAGGTTTCAACCCAAGTGGTTGAGCTAGTTGCTAGTCGAAAAGTATACTGGTATCATGGTATGGGTTATAGTTGGTCCTTTTAACCTGAAAGTCGTAGCACAAAAATAGAGTACAAGGGGACAGGTTTGAGTGGGACATGATATACCTATATGAAGGTGAACTCGTCTAGATCTTATATATAAAAGTTGTTGGAAGGTAACAGCTGGTCTCGTGCTCCTAATATTAGTGACACAACCGAGGACAAAATGATCTAAACGAAAAGTGGGAGTTCATGGAGTACTAATTATCATTCTAATGGAAATTATTCTAATCAGACGGTAATCCTCGTATATCCCAAAATATTTTGAAAGTTTACAGTCTACCCACCTTAGGAGCTAGGCTATGGTTTTAGGAGTAATAGGGTTAGAAGGATTTCAAGGTCCGGGTATTGTACCTCGACTCTTGCTAATAAAGAAAAAGGCACGACCTACAGGATACGGTAGATATAAGTCAAGTCAAGGATCGTTCCTCAATAATAGAAAATGAGTGTGTACAATAACATATGGTCGATAAAATAGAATGATCTACTCGTCCATATTATACAAGAGTTATCGACGGGGTAACCAGCTCTAAGGCACGTCATATGAAGAGATTTTTAACAACTGAGTCGTGCATTTCTATTGGGGTCGAACCTGCCAGACTATTGTCACAAAGGTTCTAGTTGAAATAAGCTTCAAACAAATGATTAGAGGTTCACAATATTTGGTCTCTGGAGAATAGGTAGCCTCTTAGGTTGGCATTTGGTCCAAGGGAAATATCCTAATCATTTTCGGACTCCAATGACTAGAAGGTCAAAATAGTAGGTTTATTGTCGAAGAGAGGACGAGTAACTCAAGGCAAAGTTCCAGTCACAGGGTTGGCCGATGGTAGCTACACTTGCGTATACCACTATCATAGCCATGGGAATACTCTGTATCTATCTATCAATTACGAGCTTTCGTCTTTCCAATCAGTGAAAGACAAAACAATAAAGAGTTCAAGAGATATGTCACTGAATACAATTACGTGATTCAAAGGCGAATGTATTATTTCAAGAGGGATTGTCAAAGCAGTCGCAGATGAGATCCTAGAGACATCTATATCTCAATTCACGTAGGGTAATTAGATGAAGAGCGAACCAAATGCATCATGGTTGATCAGACCGTAATACAATAATTCTGATTAGACAATATGTTAGCGGGTGTCCCCAATAAACATATATCTCGAATCAAGCTCGATAAAATGGTAAGCTTACAAAAACTAGGCTGTAATAGCAGCATTGGTTAAGATAGTCAAATATAAGTAGGCGAGGTTTTTGGAAAGGGGACACAAGTAGTTCGAGTTTAAGAGAATCAAAACCTTCCTGGTGTTCTTGCCTATACAGTCTTCCTTCTATCTTCCTATCCATAAGGCCTTGGTCGACTAATGGATTATGGAACTCTAAATTCTATAGTCTGGATAAACCTATTATTGTCGATCAATTACCTTGTTAATAGATCAAGGACCACGGGATGCTAGGTTAGGAGACATGCTACCATACTTACAATAAAATAGAATTTATAAATAGGCAATTCTAACTCATGATATAAGATTTATGTCTAATAAAGCAAAAGAAAATTGAACAGTTTATAAAAATTAGCGCCTTAATTCTAGGCAGCCTAACATACCAAGCGAATAGTATATCTACATTGGATCACATTGTCATATCAAAAGTAATAGTGTACCTATAAGGATCTAGCAAGCTATCTAAATTGCCTGGCCTATCTAATAACCTTAACTACCCAACGGTCAATTTGAACAAGGGACTCCTAGTCCTAGTTATTCTCCTAAATTATTTCAATCCTAATTGTGAATGAGCATTTCCTGAGCGCAGGCTCGCAATAGTACGACTAACGTACCATTACGAGTTCACAACTTTTGCGAAATTTGGCCTGTATGGGCCACCACAAAAACTTGTCACGACCTGTACCCGCTTTTCGGATACGAGACGTGTCCAAGCCAGCCTAAGTCGCAGAGTTAGCGGTAGAACGCTGTCAAGCCCGCAAGAAATAAATGCTCATAATATCACAATTGCTGCTCATTCACATTTCTAAATTTATTACAATATTTACATCATTTAAAATTAAAGGAAATACAAGATTTATAATTAATGAAAATAGTACAACTGTTTTCTATTTCTAGGTCGGCCTCAGCATACCCATGTCTTCCCAGTGCTAAGAGTGATCGCGGCTAAACTTGAAAAATGTTGGTTTCCAGTCAGGAATGGAACAAGTACACAAACCGACGATAATGCAAAACACAATAGAATTAACAAGACATGAAAATAGCACGTGAGATATGAAAACTGGAAGATAACTGATGACATAGCACGATAGAGAAGTAAGAGAAAAATAAAAAGACATCTACCTAGGTGGTATGAAATATCTGTTTTGACATGTGAACGGCTAGGGGGTAAATAAGGCATACTGCACGTGTCATGTGCAGCTGCTAGCATTCACGAAAGACACGGGGATAGTTCTGGGTAGTCCACATGTCTACTAAGATATTTCCCCTTCCGACTACTCCGTATGACGAGCGTGTCAACAAGCAGCAATATATATGTATAGACATGAAATAAGAAAACTACTATGAATCGAAAGCAATCAGAAAATGCACTTGCCTGAGGTCCTTAGCTGGAGAAACCAATACTATACCACACAATGAGCCACAATCAATCTACACATGCAGAAGTCTCCAGATATTGAAATAAATAGTACCAACATTCTTAGAATAATCAAATTAGCTAGGATTGCCTGTCCTTACGTCCAATTCTGGACACAAGGGCAAAACCGTAATTTCGGGCAAAAATGATGTCCGCCGTTGGACCCGCTTTGCACCGAAAAGTATGCTAGAGTGAATGGTCTATAAAGTCATCAAACTATATGTCTACGGATTCGTTTTTCTGATACGAACCCAACCGTATGTCCAGAGTTGGATTCCGACGGCCCGTGCACAAAATTGCCCGTTGAGTGGGAGCGTGGGGCCCGCAAAACGGTGATTTTATCAACTGTCTTAGAATTGGACCGAACTTGGCATACAGGACCAGAAAAACGATACGGTCCTGCTGGCGCAAGTTTTGTCTTGATTTGACGAGCGTGCACAAAGTAATTGGAGAATTTATAAAGTGCACGATACGGTGAATTTTGACGGATACGCATCAAATTTGTCGCGCACACGCGACCAATTCGAATTCCGTCAAAGCCCACACGACCACGAAGCCGTTATGCACCTTGCGATACTTTCGGTTCGCGACCACGTCACCCCGGTTTGGCGGGACGCACGTCGTGTGGATGAATTTCTAAGTTTTTAAAACAGGTTTTTGTTGAACTTTGAAAGTTGATTTCTTTGCACATAGTTGATAAAAATCGAAACTACAAATTATGTTATGAATCCCTACATGTTTTCTTCAAGTCTGTTAAGAGGGTTTACCAAAAAGGTCGTTGGATTGATCGGGATTGATCCTCCATAATGGGCGTTTGGACTGGATTTTACTCTGTTTGTAAGAAGGTTTTTCCGAGTTTTGGCACTCGATTTACCACGCGTACGTCGCTAAATAATTACATCTACTTGAAGGGAGACAAAGAGGGTTACGTTAGGTATGCAGCTGAAGAAATGGCTCATCGAATGATCGATCGGGGGCGAAGAATTTGTACGACGAAGTTGCACTGTACGATGCACGCTGCTGTGCTCGCGTTCTGTTTTGCCGGCGCACGCGTGCGGCATCCGACTGTGCGCGCGGCGGCTCCGGCAGCGCGCGGCGGTTGTGTCGACGGCGGGTGGGTCGCCGGACCATGGGGTCGTGGTGGCGGCGGTTGGAGGTTAGGTTTGATGATACGTATGTGCGTGTGCAGTATATATATGTACAAAACCTAAGGGAAGCTTAGTTCGATCGGGTGTTCCAAGTAACAGAGGGGAAGGCCTGCTTCGGTTTGCCTGGATCCCTGGGTCGGGCCCTTTGGGCTTCTGTGAGCTAGGCTGGGACTTGGTATTGTTTCCTCTTTCTTTTTTCTTTTATACTCATATATATACATATAAGTATATACAAATATCTATATGTATACATATACATATATAATTATATTCACACCAAATAATCAATTAATATCCATATATACGCATATATATCTATATACACACATATACTTATATATATTTTATATAAATACACACACACACACACACACACACACACACACACACACACACACACACACACACCACACACACACACACACATATATATATATATATATATATATATATAGAGTGTAGATAAATATATATATATATACATACATATATATATATATATATATATATATATATATATATATATATATATATATATACATATATATATATATATACATACATATATATATATATATATATATACATACATATTAAAATATATATATATATATATATATATATATATATATATATATATATATATATATATATATATATATATATATATATATATATATATATATATAGATATTTATCTACTTTAAATTCCTAATTCTCTTTCTATATTTATTTCTATATACAAACGTATATATATGTATATACACACACGTACGTAGATATATACACATATACATCTATATTCATATATATATACATTTATATACATATTTTTATATATATATACACACATACATACACTATTATATATTATTTATATATATACATATATTTTCATTCACACATATAATATTTATTTGACAATAAAATAATAAAAACAATATTATTAAATAACAATCCCAATAAAATAATAAACTAATTAATTATTTGTAAAAATCTAATAATCACCATTTAAATCAATTACATAATAAATAATATATTTCAAAATTTTGGGAAGGGGAGCTACACTAATTGCTCGGTGTAAAGATGGGATGCTAAAGACTGGTGAGTCAGTTGTCAAAATGAAATGTTCATTATTTAAAAGAGTTCTTGATAATGAGTGAGTATAACATGTTCCTGAATTTAATATAAGAACTGTTAGATCAAGTCTAGGTAGAACTTTTGTGTAGCAGTGGCTTGTACTAATAGCCAATTTAAATTTCAAGTTATAAGTTGAAATAATGATAGTGAACTTATGTTTAAGCTCTGTTAAGATACTATAGGTATGTTTAACATTTATGTGTATTATTCTAAAGTGGGAATGGTGGGCTCTGATGCAATATTAGGGATATTAGTTACAAATGTATAGATAGAATAAGTGTGCTAGCTAGTCAACATTACTTTAGATATAGTTTGCTTATTGATAATTGGATAGTTAGCTAGTTTTAACTAATGTCGTTAATTAGAATATAACCAACTTGTACTTAAAAACAAGAGGACTCACAGATCAAGCAATTCATATATAAAACTTAATCACACGTGTATATCACTTTTCAGTGATTCTTACCATAGCCGACGATCCATCCCTGCATAAGACGAGGATTAGCATCAGCGTAATATAACAACATTCTTATTTTCGATTTGTCTCTGCATCGTTAGCTCTTATCAAAATCTTCTTATGCATGTCATCGATTAGCAGCTATAACTCTTGGATTCAGCTCGTCGCTAATAGACATAACATTCCCGAGGTGTAGCATTTACCTCATACAACATTCTCGAGGTGTAGCATTTACCCCATGGTACTATTACAATCTATTTGCAACATGTACAAGTCCGTCTGTACATGACCAGTATTCAGAACATCTTTGAGGGACAAGCAATCATTCATCTCCTTGGAACATAATAACAGTTCTATGCAGATATAACATATCATTTTACCTTTGAAAGTATACTAGTTCAGGGCATATAAGTAATCTCTTTTCTTTTCTTGTTAGCATGGCAACAGTTCATTGATTAAAGGCAACATCTCTACTTTAGCATGGTAACATCTTATTTCTTATTAACAGACAATAACTCTTATTCTTAGCATGCATATTATCTTTGTTCTTAGCATAGCAACATGTGAAATCCCTTACAAGCATACTCAATGATTTACCATCTTGTTATTAGCAATAGCATTCAATCAAAAACTCAGATTCTTATTAGGCATAAGCGAATCATAAAATGAGACTTTGTCCACTCCCCAGATTAATCGTTTTCTATTGCAGAGCCAGCAATCCGATCTTTCCGTTTATCTAGTGCCTTCGTGGAGCGGGGCACTACATTCACGATCGGTTAACCAAGTCAGTGCACTTCATTGCCATTAAAGTCACTTGGAGCGTCGATCGCCTTGCTCAAATCTATTATGATAAAATAGTTTGGCTGCACGGGATACCGGTATCCATCGTCTCAGATTGGGATGGGCGGTTCGTGTCATGCTTCTGGTGTAGTCTTCAGTCAGTAATGGGGACCAAGTTGAAGTTTAGCTCAGCTTACCATTCTCAGACCGATAGCCAAATAGAACGGGTGAACCAGATTCTCGAAAACATGTTACGCCTCTGTACAATCGACTTAAAGTCAAGCTGGGACGTTCATCTACCATTGGTCGAATTTGCATATAACAATAGCTATCAGTCCAACATCCAAATGGCACCGTATGAAGACTTCTATGGCCGGAAGTGTAGATCGCCCATTTGCTAGGATGAAGTCGGAGAACGACAAGTACTCGGCCCGGAGTTGGTGGAATAGACCGTGGAGAAGGTCAAGCTCATTCAGGAAAGACTGAAGATTGCACAGAGTCGGCAGAAGGGTTATGCCGACACACACCGACGACCTCTTGAATTCCTGGAGGGAAATCACGTATTTCTGAAAGTCACACCAATGCGTGAAGTCACGAGATTTGAAGCTAAAGGAAAGTTGAGTCCAAGATTTATTGGTCCTTTCGAGATATTGAAGTGAGTCGCCCCAGTAGCTTACCAGATCGCATTGCTGCCAGCGCTGTCGGATGTACACGATGTTTTCTACGTCTTTTATTTGTGGAAGTACTTGTACGATCCGGGCCATGTGGTAGATTTTGGTCAGTTGAATCTGCAAACAGACTTGTCATATGTAGAAGAGCCTGTGCAAATCTTGGAGCGCAAGAATAAACTGCTCCAAAATTATGCTATCTTTCTCGTCCACATTCTCTGGAGAAACCATTCAGTCGAAGAATCAACCTGGGAGCGTGAATTGGTGATGAAGATGAAATTGTCTTTACTGTTCTCTTAGAGGTAGGTTTTATTCTTAAGTTTCGAGAATAAATTTTTTTCTTAATTGGTTATGGTGTAGTACCCCGTCCCTACATCGTGCCCCATTTTTTGTATATGGGGTGTGCGAGAAAGGAACACTGTCGCTACCAATTCGGTCGAAACCGATAGATCGAGATCGATTGAAATGGTCGAATGGGAACGATTGAATTAAGATCATTTTCTCATTATGGAAAGACTTCTTTGGAATTAAGTTCCATATTAAGCGGGTTACGCCTCGAGAATAGACTCTGTGGCAGAGTCGGAAGACACCTCCCGTTGCTCTGCTTTTTATTCCGCACTTGCTTCTTTGGCTTTAGTTTTCTGAATGCATTTTTTTGAATATTTTTGATAGTTTTCATGGCTTGCATTTTTGAACTCGCATTTACATATAGACTCCTTGAATAATACATTATTTTAATCGGTTGCTTGAGCGATTTCAGGTAATCTTATAGGCGACGACTAGTGCGACCAACAAGCCTCTCGCCTCGAACATAAATCAAGATGAGTGGCTAACCCTTCTCTTCCCGACCACCTTCTTAGTTCAATCGATAATATTATTATGAATGGAATGATAGATGCATGGGCACGGACACGTCTACTTATCTTATAAAATTGTGTTGAATAAAAGATTGACTCATTGAATAAATTAATGCCACGACAAGGCGGGACACGACGAAATAATTTAAGTTCTCAAAAATGTAGACCATGCTTTAGTAACTAAGTTGTTCTAAAACGATCATGGACAACTTGTCGTCAAGGTAAAAGTTTTCTCGAGCGGTATCTCGAGGCTACGGAACCGTTTCGGCCTAGGAGGAATCACGGTATAGCTGTGCTAGATGATAGCATGGGTTAGGCGGGAGCTTTCAGCAGGGCTCGCTACTTGCGTTGAAAGGGCCTCGACTAACAAAGCTATAATTCCAGGATGGCTTGCGGTGTCAGTGACCAAACACACATAAATTGCACAGGCTATGCTAGCGGTAACGATTGACAGGAAAGAATATGGTAAGTCTCACATTGCACGGCAAGCTCTGCCGTGGGTAAGTTCTAGCATAATTTACATTATGCCTGTCATATGCTTGTCTAAAATTCATTAGGATGGTTAGAAAGATTCATAAACTAAGTCATATAAACTCTTCAACCAAATGAGAGCATGGAACTTAATTTTCCATGCACCAGTACAAAGTGCAATGTACTGATCCTCGCTCTCCACAGGGACCCCGAACCAAGAAGGGATGCCACTTAAGGTCAAGGCGACGCAAGAACATTTGAAGCCTCATCCGTGTGTTGAAGGCTTGTTTTGATCCTTTTGAAGAATCTACATTCAGTCCAGAAGAAATGACGTCTCGACTTTCCACAATTCCAGGTCCTTGGAAATGTTTTGTTATAAATAGGGATGTAATGTATGGAACGACTATCTTATCATCGTTCATTTTGTAATCGAGTCATGTTGTAGCCCACGAGGCAAATGAATTTAACAGAGTCATGTAAATGATGTTTATTATAAATAAAACTAAAGTTCCTTCTGTTTTTAAATGTGTTTGTTCAATTTCTCTGCGTACTCTACTTGATTTTGTGTCTCGGATAACCTTATGACTATGCCTTGTGTGATTGCAACTTAGGTTTACACTGCATCATGCCCGGGGGACGACTATTGATTCTACGAAATTGGGGCGTGACAGTATTGGCCAAGAAGATCAATGTGGTCATGTTGTACCCTAGTTTTGGAAGCATTGTCCAAGAGCTAGAGCAGGTATTAGAAGATTCAGAAGCTTCAGTCCTTCAACTTACTAAGCTACAAAACATTAAGGCATAAGTCATGGCCTCATTCGTATCTAACGAATACCATAGCATAATCGAGAAGATGTGCAAACTCGATAGGGACTACTAGCTTCATAAGGAGATCCATGTGAGAAGAGATCCTAGATTCAGGCCGAATGGATGATAAACCCTTTCTGACCCTATGACCTTCCGATCTAAGATGAAAGCAACAATAGCCTCCAAAATTTCGGACATGGAGCAACACATTCAAGAATGCTATAATGCTCTTGATGGCTTTCAAGAAGAGATGAGGTGGGTGGCCAAAACTTTAAATTCCAAGGTTGTCCTCAGCAAACTGGCCACAAAAGAACTTGATGCAAACTTGGCAATAATCACTAAGACATATGAATTAATGAACCAATTTAAGGACGACAACCTTGAGGATAACTAGGCAACTCTAGAGGGGGTGAGTAGAGCGTATGATAATAATCCCCTAATAAAAACTTGAAGGTAATGCACCAACTAAATAATTAAGCAATAAAGCACATATACATGGAATAAAAATAGACTTTATAAGATAAAACGCAAACACCGCGATGTATACTGGTTTTTCTCGTGGTGGACTGATCCAGTCTCGAGAACTCTTGCTCAAGGTCAATCCATTATCTGTGAAAACACAAGTTTTGATCTAAAAGCTTGCAACTTCGAATAGACACCTCATGCTTTTATCCAAAGGATACAACTTCAACAACTACAAGCTTTTGATATGAAGAGCTTGCCGATTTTAAACAACAAGTGTAAAGACAATTCTTGAAAATCTAAAACTTTACAACTCGATCAGACTTCTAACCTAGATCGCAACTTTGGCACACTAGAAGGCTTGGAGTTGGGTTTTTAATGGTATAAAGGTTAAATGTCACAATAGATAAGAAGGTCTAGAATAAATTAGCGTATTTCAAGCAAAGAATTTAAGGTCTATTTATACGCTAATAGCAGGACCAAGTTCGGACAGAGTTCGGTCCCCTAACGTTTATAAATTCGAACATTAGAGCCGATCTTTAGAAAAAGGAGGATGGCCAAGGAATTAGGTTTTACCCTAACCAAGTTTGGACATAACTCGGTCCGATTTCGGTTATCCCACTTCCAGAACGTTTCTAGTTTAGGTTCAGGCTGATTTTGAGTCGACTTGCATTGATTAAGCTTCCTAGTGCCAATTGCAAACCTGATATACATTCGGTCCTATAAACAAAAAGAAAATAAAAAATAAATATAATTACGAGCATCATGTAGATGACCACTGTATCGTATATTATGGCTTGACTTGTCTTCTTGCTTTATACGATAATATTTTTCTCTTGACGACTGTTGTCCAAAGATAAATAGATCATGAAATCTGAATACCTTTATGAACCCCCGAGTACGAGGCTCCGGAGATGTCGTTGGGCGGTTCAGAAAATTTTTCTAGTATAACATCATCTTTGGCCCATTATTCTTCTTAGTTGTATATATCCAAGTTTGTTCTTGCTTACTGCTTGCATGCAAATACATGTTAGATGCACAAAAGTTGAGACACTTAATGAACATTTAGGAAAGTGCTAAGTTTAATAGATTATAATTTGTGTGAATATTAGTGATATCATAATTTTAAATTAATCGATTAGCAATATTCAAAAAATTAGCTAAATAATTGGGCTAACAACCTTTTTTTATTGTGGCAAACCAATTAAGTTTAATAAAAGCTTATATCACTAATAAACACATATCAGTAAAAAAAATAGTATGCTAACTTAAACTTACTTCTACCCCTTTGACATGATAAAAAAACAAGTTCCCTCATAATAAGATATAAAATAAAATCAATCTTAAGTAAATAAAATAAAGTAGGAGGAAGACATAGATAATCATGATAAAAAATAAGGTAGGAAGATAGTACAATCATATAAATGAGATCAAATAGATATACTAGAATCTATCCACTTACCCAAATTTATGTATTTAAGCTAAATTACCTTAGCATGTTTTATGAATATCCATTTGATAAACATGTAGGTGAAGGAGAAAGAATACTTGAGAAGAAGAAATTCAGTTGACTTGAATACTCCCCCGTAGAGTACTACCAATCTAAATATAGATAATCATGACCTTTGGGAAAAACAACAACAAGTAAATATAGACTCAATTAAACATGCAAGGGGATCCAAAACAATGAAAGCACAAAAAAATCAAGTTAATATTGGCAAAATGAACTACTAAACCAATATAAAAGAGAGAGACATGATAATTACATGTACTTTTATAAATCCTCCATAAATCGTGAACACAATCTACAAGATACTAAAATATAGGAATGTAGGTCCATGCTGGACTAGTTTTACCACATATAAGGATATAAATGAATTGAAACAATTAATTTGCTCTCCCTTAAAAATTCGTATCTAGTTCAAAAGCAATTATATACATAAAATAGATAATCACTAGGTCTAAGAGATATCCAAGATATGAATTTATCTTCCCCTTGCTTAATGCATATAAGCTATAAATCATCACAAAAATGAAAGTACTATCCAGTTAAAAGAAATTAAAGATGAACATTAAAGAAAATCTTCAATTAAGCATATATTAATTAAAATTTGACATATACGAACAATTAAGCATATAAGTCAAAAGATGACACACATTGACATAAGATATAAAATGTGCCAACTACATGTGCCATATGTGCTATGAAATCAATGGGTAATAATAAAATGTAAAGTATCTATAAATCAAAATGTAGGGCCTAAATTTGTTGCTACGTTTTGGAACCTAGGAGACCGAGTTTGGTTCCTTGGATCCAGAATCAAACAATAGTTGCAAGTAGACCTTAATAAATATTCATTCTATAAAGTATTGATCACTTTGAACTAGCTGTAGGGGTCGGTTTCCAGCTAGTGGTAGTCTGAAGACAGTTAAATACCGTATTGCTTAGGGCTATTTACACCCTTCTGACAGAACACCCTTTCTATGTGCAACCAAAATAATATCTACAATAGAAACTTAGATTTAAAGGAATTATGCATACATTATCGAAATCCCAAATCCCTATTCGATGAATGAAGTAAAAATAGAAGCAAAGATAAGTACTATCAAAGTGATGAAGTAGCGATAAATAAATATGCTAAATTCTAAAAGTTTTTTAGGAATAATTGTTTAGCATGTTAACAAAGTGCCTCTAGTGGCCATGTTTGTACTGGTATAATTGCTTAGAAGATGACCTTTATAGATTTGCAATCACCAATATGATCCTTTGTAGTAGGTCTCAACAAAAATGCTCCACCTATAATATTAGGCAAAAACTTAGGTATCCAATTATACTTGGATCCACATTGGTTAGCTTTGGGAACCCTAGTAAACATAATCATATCATCCATCTTTCTAATTCTGTAATGATATGAAATGTATCTTTTCTGTCCACAGTAATAATATGTATTATGGATAATAGTATTTGCAGCAATAGTATAAGTGCAATATGTGATAGGAATATTCTTATGTGGTTGTGTACAGTAATAGGCACGTGCCTCATGCGCTTCACTAAAGACAAGTTTTTTTTCTATGACTACAAGCATCCTTCTATGGCACAGTCGCATCGAGGGTGTTCCACTTTCGATCCTCAGTTGGGTTGAGTGTTCTTTCTTCCAATATTACACCTTTCCAGCAAGAAGCAAAATATTCAAACCGGTGGCTCACATCCATATTGCCTCTGACCTACCTGTCTAGTCCTCTTACAAAAGATAACGTCATAACCTATGCCCGCATGATAGGTGACAAATGCGCAGATACGTCTAGCCAATGCCGCAGTATCGACGATACTCAGGGTCTAAACTTCGATAGTCACCAATTAATCACAAAAATTGATCATTTGCTTGATCATAAAACTAGTAAAAGCAAAACCAAAACTAAGCCCATGCATAATCACAACAACCACTATCACTTTTGAGTGCATAGTATTTGTCCAATCCTTCGGAGTTCGGTAATCCATATCCACAAAAAAATACCACTTATACATATGTCTCATCAAACCATCTGATACATATATCTCACATAGAATCTAAGTCTTCTAGAACCTTCCATATGTTGTCATCCAATTCAATGCCATCCTCATGTGTTGGCTTAATATGTCAATGACAAGTCAGGAAAAGAGCAAAGTATATCCAAACAAATACTGCACAATACAAAATAAAGCAGTAAAGTAAATGCAGGAAACCAGAATATATGACATGGAACAATGTGATATGATACAACTTGCAACATGAACAACTATAAGAACAACCAGATCAAGAAAAAATATGACATAGAAACCATGTACAATTGAAACAACCATGTGCAATTGAAATAACATGTTCAATATGTGGTCAAGCTTAGGTAATACTGTAGTACCCCCGCTCCTAGTGGTCCACTATATAAGGCTTGTAGCTTGATAGACTCGGTCGGAACCGAGTATTGAGGAAACTTACCGTCGGCATCGAATCGATCACGGACTAATGCATAAGAACCTTTCCAATTGATGAAACAGTTTCTCTTGAAATGAGTCCAAGGGTTTTCGCTGGATGTCTTTGCTGCTTGGTTTTGATGGATGCATTTTATTGCTTGGTTTTTGATGATTTGATTCTTGCCCTTTTTTATCAAATTTTTTTACATTCATTCTTAAGAATTCTGAGAAAAAGGAATATACAAAGAAGGTATACTGATCAGGTGTTGGTGCTATTGCATGCAGATGCGAAGCTAGAGACTGACCGGGCAAGTGCTCGTTTTCTCTCGACAATTCTCTAATTGGTGAGTGACAGATTCTCTGTGGTAGTTTCTCCATTCTCTGCTATTGCTTCATGCCAACTAAATAAATTCTCTTTCTTACCTTGCTATGTCTACTGACCGATGATGCAAATTGAATGATAAAAATGTCACAAGCTGTTACCACTAAGATGCTAGTGTAATTGACATATGATAGATGAATTGATAATGCTAATGACATAATTATAAAATGCTGCATGCTCTTATGAATAAATGAAATATTGTAAGAAATGTAAAATGTGATAAAATGCTATAATAAAATAATGAGAATGTGGGGACTGATGAGTCTCCAAATTGATGCCTGAGATGATGAATATGAAATACTGGGTTCTTACTGTTGGCTTACTTACTACCATGCAAATTGTATTACTGTTGATCCAATTATGGATCCTCATAGACATAGACGTATTATGCCCAAGGTTTGAGTTAGTTTCCTCGAACGGGTACCTGGGGCACTAGGATCGATTCGACCTCGGAAAAAATAATTGGGCGTGCTATGGTGGCACGAGGTATTGTAGGACATTCATTAAGGCTTGCAACATGCTTAGAATGGTGCACCGTAATACCTAGTTGGGATATCCTTTATGGTACGGTTTTCACCAACGACCAAGTTTGAATGCATGCTAATGATTTTTTTTTGCAAGTGTGGTAAATATTATATGCTGTATTTTATGAAGCTATGCTCGATCGACAATTGTAAAGTTTATTACATATCTTATATGCTTTACTGTTACTTTGAGTTGAATGATCATGATTTGTTGAATGATGCTAGTCCCAAGTAAATGATCATATGATTTCAAATGCTTGTCCTTAATTTCAAAAGTGTTAGTTTAGCTGAGTGGGCCAATGGGGGCTTACCAGTATATGTCAAATATGCTGACCCTTCATCTATATGTACTGGAGAAGGCGCAGGCGCACGTGAAGGATAAGGCTTTTGATGCTGCTATTTTCAAAGTTTACTTTCGAATAAAGATGTACAAAGTATTACAGAGTTTTAAGATTTGCTGCTTAGATTTTTATTTTATAAAGGGGCATAATGTATAGAATTGGAAATTATTTCGTGACAGTCTATCAGTTGTTTCATTTCCATGAATCAAAGTAAGTAGGAAAATAATATTTCAAAGTGTACTGAAAAAGTTGTATCCGTGGTGTTAATCAATAAAATTAGTTACATTCTTCCTTTACCATGTATTCAATATTTCTGCTATGTGGCTGTGTTTTGATATTTCAGAAATAACACAAATGTGTATGTTCTTGCATTGCATAAGTGTAACACCAGGCTTGTACAACATCATGCCCAGCGAAGATGATCGGTTCAGTACAGTCAAAGTGAGGACAAAAGATTTACGAAATTGGGGCATGACATGTTGGTATTGGAGAATGGTTTCAATTCCTCAAGTTTCCAAAATATTTTCAAAAGAAAATTTTGATGCAATTTTTTGGTTGATGGTGTCATGTTCCGGTTCCGCAAAACTGATCGTCCTCACTAGGATGTGATGTCGCACGAGCCTAGAGTTGCGCTCGTACAAGACGAATGGCTAAAATGACAATTAGAAGCTAAACGATCGAATCACACGAAAGACATCAGCAAAAATGTAGAACAACATCAAAAACACAACTATTGAAAACAAAATCATAAAATCAATACTTTATTTATAAGAACAGAACATTACAAGGGGCTGGCTCTAGGCCGAGATTATATTTTCTTAAGCTTACAATCTCTCTGATTTCAATCACCCAGTTCTATCTCTCTCACTCATTATAAAAGATCTTGCCTTGGGACGTACAACTGGAAGAAGGCAATGTCCATATATTATGTCCCGTAAAGGTAAAGTCTTCATTGCGGTCGCACATCTTGGAACGCCAAGGAAATCCATGTGTCAGCATATCCAAGCGAGCTTTTCCTCAAACTAGCAAATACATATAACCTGTACATGAAAACTGGTAGGGTGTCAGTACACAACTGTATTGGTGAAAGAGCCTTTCGCCCATCCAAATAAAACCAACATGTTCATTTTGCCAGTACTCCATATGATTTAGGTTGTCTTTCTAATCTTTCCTTAGGATCAGTTCATTGCATAATTATAAGTCTACTCGTTTTGCAATATCGTGGTCGTGATCCAAGACCTTGTGACCGTACTACAAAACCCTTGTGCCAACATCGTGGTCATGCCAAAAGATCCATTCATATATCATCATTAAGGCCGTGCCTTACAACAAAGTGTATTTTTACTCAATACTTGCCCTACGGCCTTTTTCCTATTTTATTATGGAAATTGCTTAATCATAGACTTATGAACTTAGTGTCAATGACTCAATTCACAATACCACTTCTCGTACCGAAGTACGTATTTTTGTTATAGTTAAATCTTAGGCTCTAAACTCGTGTTGTGTATCGTGCAAATACTTCTTGACCCATTCATACCGTGTATATACATCTTGACTCAATTGTACCGTGTACATAATTCTTAACTCAATTTATAGCATGGATGCAGATAGCCGTTCTTATGTCGACTCATATACGTGGAAGGGGTCACTAACACCACAAGCTATAATGGACAATAGTCGGGCTTAGACGACGACCCTTTCAGTGCATGTAGCGAGCCCCGCTTAAAGTTTTCGAATAACCCATCTGAGTGTTGTAGGCCAACACAGCTATTTCCTTTAGCTCCTCCTCGGCCGAAGTCGGCACCGTCTCCGGGTTACTATTCTGGGAGACATTCCTCATACACAAGTTATCCAATGATCATGCAAGAGTCAAATCAACTTATCATCCTACTTATTTATTACTCATTCACAGTATTTCCATACCTTTATTTTCTTTCTACATCATCCATTATTTCAGGGATTGCCTCTACGTGCTCCCATTGTTTCAAGGAGTGCCTTGGAGTGCTACAATTCTAAGAACTTTCTATTCATGTTACCGTACCTTTGACTTAACTCAGGAATGACTAGTTGTTAGCCCTCATGTATATTCAACTTGAACCAACCATATTCTGTGTCGTACCATAATTCAAGTCATGCTCTATGTGACAAGCCTTTAAAATCGTAAAAATATAGCTATTAAATCATAGGGTCGTGCCTATCATATCAAGCAAATTGATAGTCTTTGTATCAATATAAGAATGATACTTTTGCCTAACTCGTGGGATCGAAGCAAGTCGTGGGATCAAAAGACTAAGTGCAAATTTGAAAACTCAGCATGACGTTTTTATCTAAGCATCAACTTTCCATATTTTCTATGTTCTACAAAATCTGACTCAGAGTGGGAATATTCCCTTAGCTATGTGGGTACGTCTCTTTTATTAGCAAACCTACTCAGTGCATTTAAAACATCCAGTTTATTAGTGTGAAGGCCAAGCAGAGGCAAGTTCATCGAAGCCACCCACCTGAATGAGGAGTTACCTCGACCGGGCGAGAATTCGAGCAAGTCGTTGCATAACCGAGTCCAAATGCCATTACATTTCGATTTGTTACTACCATAATTCTAGATATGATTATTTTCTGTCATTTTTTGTATTACTTATATATTGTGTGTAATTATCTAATTAATTATAGTGACGGTTATATGGCTTAATGGGCTGGCCTATTTATTTGACCCTTGATTAGTGAACCCGATTAGAATTGACAAGACCCTTGGACCAATATTCTAGACTAGACCCAATTAGGCTCTATTAAGTCATTCCATGTAATGAATAGGGATTATCCTAATTACCAAACTACAATTAGAAACTTTCATTAATTAATTTAGCCATCATGACAACTTGGAAGGGCATTTTGGACACTGCATATTGGCATGAAGAGGGAGCATGGCCAGTCTTAGGTTATTAGGTAGAGCCTCTCTTTTATCTCTTTATTTGTGCAAACTTCTCCAAATTTGGTGTTCTTCATAAAATTGATTCCGTCCCTCCAAAAATTTCTTCCCAATCATTCTCCATCCTTCTCAATCATCACTCAAGGAGACTAGGAGCTTAGGGGAGGCAAGGAGCACTAGAAGAGAAAGCTTTGGCTAGGAGCTTGTGTCCGAACCGTGTCCACTAGGCTTTGTATTGGGAATCCATCTTCCAATATGTATACATCTAATTTCTTCTTATTTTTATACTCTAATGAATGCATTTGACCATTAGGAACACACTCATGTACTAGGGGTACCTATAAGAGGAAGAGCTAGCCTCTAATGACCCTTTATGTGGAAGTTATATTGAGTGTTTGTACCATTTTGGGGAAAATCTGGGAATGGTGCACCAAGTGTTTGTCATATGGTTTATTAGGTCTATCTAGACTTATTTTAGTTGTGCGAGGCTATATGCGTGTCCAAAATTGGATACAAGTTGGCCGTATGGGATACGATATGACACAGAGTCATTTTTGGAGGGTTTTTCCTCCGACACTTGTGGCACACATACACATTCTCCATGATACGTTGTATTAGCAAGATATTGTTGTAATTAGGCTCTAATTATTATTTTAGACATACTCATGTGATTTGGTTAGGTTCGGACAACGTTTTGTTTAAGTATCTTGAGCGTATCACAAGAGTATCGTAGATTTGGTACGATACTAAGGTGATGTACACCAAGTGTTTGATGTTAGGCTTTTAGGTGAGGGTCATATGTGTCTAGTGAAAAAATAATGATAATACACACACACACACACACACACATATAGATAGTGTGTGTGTGTGTATACTTGTGGATAGCTATATGTATATATGTATGTGTAACTCGATATATATAGATAGGTGTGTGTGTATATATATTCAGTCAAGTATATGTGAGTGTATGTATGACATATAGGTCGGTAGGTAGCATTTGAGAGAGGGGGAAAAAAAATACCAGTGCAGCAGGGAGGCTTAGCAGCCAATGGCAGCATCAGTTAGCTGCTTGGCTTGTCTTGCCAAGCAGCAGTAGCAGCAGTGTAGCACTGCTGACCTTGCTGCTATACAAGCAAGATCAGATTGGTCAGCAAGCATCAACTTGCCCTACTACTAACAGCACAAGCAGCGGCAACTAGCAACTACTAAATGCAAGCAGCAACGGCCGTTGGGACTGCTAGTACATTAACAACATGAAGCATTGAAGGGATGGCTAAGAAATTACACATAGGAAGATCCTACAGTAGGATGGGGAGAATATCCAATAATAGCTGGAAGAGTAAGCAGTAGCAGTAGGCTGTTTAATGCAGCAAATTGTGGCAGTAGAAGTAGGCCTATTAGGTAGCATATTTACAACATTAGGGGCAACTATTTGGGCTTAACATAGCAGCTGTTGCATCAATAGCATTAACACCCGACTGCATGTACTGTAATAAGATGTAAACATAGCAACAATAACAACATTTATGTAGCATAGGCAACAGTAGTACCAAGGGCAGAAGAGCAATAGCATATCAAATGCATCAGTTGTTAGCAAGTCATATAGGTATGTATAACTAGGCTAAGCTAATGATTGATAGAGGGTAAAGCATTAAAGTTGGTTATATGATTTAGGAAATCATGTGTGAGTAGGTAAGAGTATTGGCATGAGTATATCAAGGTAATTGGTATAGCTATTGATCTAAATATGAGATAGGTGTATAGGTAATGTTAGGGTATGCATAGGGTAATATGTAAGGTAGTGGTAGGAGCCAAGGTATAGAGTTATATGAGTCTATATATGTATATTATATGGTATTTTACATAGCGTACCAACTAGAATTACCTAGTGTTAGCTAGAGTACTTTGGTATGGCTAGGTAATGACTAGAAAACCTAGTTTAGCAAGGTATTGACCTAGGTATGACTGAGAAATGACTAGTTTGACACTAGAAGTAGGGTAATGACCTAGTTTAACCATAGAAGCAAGGTATTGACCTAGTTTGACTTCCATGACCTAGAATTGACCTAAAAATCACATTTAGCTTTAGATATCAACGTTTATCACTCTAAACACTAATTAATATTGATATTTTATATTTAGGTCTTTCTGACTCCACTTTAGACATCGATCCACACTCATTACTCAGGACCATAGATGAGTACATTCTCTAACAGTTTTCATTATCTTGATGATTTCTATGATATCAGTTTTGTAGTGTTATACTTGATTCATGACACGATGATACGGGCTAGTATCTTGATACATGTCATGAGGAGTCAGGATTGGATCGATCGTTCGAAGGATGGAAAAATATTGGTAGATTATGTGATTATACCCCAAATACTTGTGCATATCTCACCCTCAGCTCACGTAGGGTGCAGCCTGATCTTACTTTTACTTGTGCATAAATTTCCATATAAGACTAACCTGACCTATTACTATACTTGTGCATAGCCAGTCATATGGAATAGCCTGATCTTGTCCCAAGCTGATCACATAATAAACTAATAATTTAAGGCATATTTTAGTAGTTCATGCTCTATTCCAGTTATCACCTGTCAATACATTCATTCTCTTGATTACTTACAGTTTACACTTTGCTATGACTACCTATTTTCCTGTTTCCACACTGTTCGATGTTACTATTCCATCATATGTTACTATTACATCATGTATTTCTATTACTTACTACATTTATAGTTTTGTTGATTTAATGGAACAACTGTTAGTTTAGGTACTTCGCTCCAATCATGACTGGGTAATATTTTTCAGAGGATGTAAAGGACTTTTGTCCTACTTATTATGGACCCAGTGACGGATATACCCAGGAGCCGCATGAGAAGGCCGTTCCAATAGAGGAGACACCACTAGTAGCGATCTATCTAGTTAGCTATTAGTACATGTAAAATCCCCAAAATTTTGACAATTTTATTCTTAATCAAAGGTATTTTAATTATAAATTATTGGACTTTAAAATATTTTTTTTTTGCAAATACTTGGTAAGCAAGTTAAATGCTACATTATACGCTTACCTAGATAATAAGTAGGATGTACTAATATTTCAAAAAAAAGTATTTTTATTTTAATTTAATTTAATTTATTATTTTGATTCTTGAAAAGAATTTAATAAACCTAAAGTTTAACTTATGAATTTTTTTTGCAGCTGGCTAATATAACAAATAAATGCTATATTTAGTTAAAGTATTGTGCAAATTAATTATTTAATTATTGGAATATATATATATATATATATATATATATATATATATATATATATATAAAGAAAAAGAAAGCTTTAAGCTAAGCTTCTCGTGAATCTCACGAGAAGCTAAACACGCAACAGCCCGAGCAAGAGCCCAGGACCCGAACCTATAGAGAAACCCCACAAGTGTATAAGAGAACGAGAGCAAAGGAGAGGAAAAAAACTTAAAAACCCTAACGCAAACCAAAACACCAGAAGCCACGCCTCTGCCACCCAGCCACACATGCATGCGCGCACAGCTGCGAGGCCACCGACGGCCGTCGTAAATCGTCGGGAGTAATGGTGGCACGGCAAAGGCAGCCGCAACAACAACATTAGCAATAGCAGCAGCAAGAGCCCGAGGTAGCCCCCTTCATGATGTAATTACTCCGTAACCACTTGATCGTTTTCTGAACCAATTGAACAGGTATGTTCACAACCTAACCCCCGTAAGTTTTTTCAATTAGTTTGTTTTGATTCATGAGGTAGGCGACGAAAAATGAGTTCCAAAATCGGAAAAAAAACTCGATTTCTGGAAGTTAGAAACTGTTCCGTCCAGCCATATTTGCTGTCGATTTATGACCAGGATATTATGAATTTTAGAAATATACCTGAAAAGCCTTATAGACAACCTATACATGATCAAAACTCTATTTTTAGTTTTATTTCTAGTTTCCTATATTATGTTTACAACTTGTTTGAAGTTGGCAAAAAATCTGTTTTAAAAACATAGAAAAACGCCGATACAGAGTCCGTCCCAACAATCCGAGCGACTTGGTCGCGAACCACTTGCATCAAAATGTGCGTATGGACTTCGTACACATGTGGGATTTGACAGAACTCGAATTGGTTGCGTGCGCGCGACGATTTTGAGGTGTATCCGTCGAAAATCCCCGTATCGGTGATTTTGCAAACTTTTTAATTACTTCATGCACGTTTGTCAGCTCGAGACGAAACTTGTGCCAACATGACCGAATTATTTTTTTGGTCCTATACGCAAGTTTGGTCCGATTCTGAGAAGGTCGACCGAAACGCCTATTTGGCGGGCCCGCGATCGCTCCAATGGGTAAACTTGTGCACGACCCATCGGGATCCAACTTTGGACATATGGTTGGGTTCACCTTCTCAAATCGGACTCATAGACATGTAGTTTGACAACTTTAGAGACCATAGATACCATCACGCATTTTGGTGCAAAATGGGTCCAACGACGGATATCGTTTTGAACCAAAATTACAATTTTGCCCCTGTGTCCAGAATTGGACTTATCGGTAGTCTATCCTAGCTATTTTCTTTATTTTGAAAATATTGGTAATGTTTATTTCAGCATCTGAGAACATTTGCAATAATTGACTACCTCTGCTTCACTATTCTGATACTTCGAGCTATTGGATCCTGCTCTTTTGCACGCAACCTCAGGCAAGATACCTTGCCTTATTTACTGCTATAATTAGTTGCATCTTCTTTTATTTGATTATTTTATATTTATTGCCGATTTATTTTTAGTTGGATCCATAACTTGCTTTTTATAGTTTACTTTGCTTTGTTTTCAATTATATTTCCTTTCTTTTCTTTTAATATGCATGTGGACCTAGCCTTAGTGGACTACCTTCTGTTAGTGAACTTGGGAGGGAGAAGACAGTTAAATGTATGGGCTACCCAAATCTAAAAGTCGTAATAGCTACGTACTACGGTAGTCGTATCACGGTGGTCACTAGCCTCGAGCTATGTTGTAACTCCTCTTTCCAAAATTTTGTGATATATTTTTTTTATTTGATTAGTTTATATTTAATTTCTCTTTGATCATTGGAGTCGTGACTAATCCCACAGGTGAGTTATGACCATCTTGTGGTTACATGATCTCTAGATAGGGTCTATATGCATTCTATAGCTATATTATATTTTATTATGATTTTTAGACATTTTATATATTTTAAAATATTTATTCTATGAAGATTTATATTTATGAATGACTTTCATAATTTATTTTGAGGCCATTTGTGACTATTTTGAGGTCCAGTATTTTTCTTTAGGCTCTATTAGGTTAAATATATTTTCTGTATTTTTCTACAATTTTTTGGGATTTTTAGATAATTAAATATAAGAAAAA
Source organism: Iris pallida (assembly GCA_029216955.1). Taxonomy (NCBI): domain Eukaryota; kingdom Viridiplantae; phylum Streptophyta; class Magnoliopsida; order Asparagales; family Iridaceae; genus Iris; species Iris pallida. Next base: position 15,569,581 of record JANAVB010004998.1, on the reverse strand, counting down.
CCTATTTTCTAAGACTTCTAGAATTTACTGTGCAAGCCTATTAGCATATATTGACCCCAAATATTTTTCTAGGGTTCATTATGCTATTTTATATTTTCTAGAATTTTTCCATAATTTTTGGCAATAGTTAAGTTTTTATTCATTAAGGTTTATATATTTTTAAAGGCTTTCAATATTTATTATTAGGCCATTTGGGACTAATATGAGGTAAAACATTTTTATTTATATTTTAGAAGGTTAAATGTATTTTCTATAATTTTTTACAATTTTTTGGATTTTTCTGATATTTATTTGGAGTTATTTGAAGTTAAAATAAGTTTTTAACGATTTCTGCATTTAAATTAACTAATTACACAGTCATCTGTACAGTCAGCTGTACAGTCAGCACTGGGCCCACCTGTTGGCGCCCAGCAGCCCATTGACTCTCTCTCCTATATATATTATTATATTTGTTAAACCTAGAAATTTCAGCAGCTTTTTGTGGGAGAACTCATCTAGGGTTTTCGACTTCCCGAAGCGATTGCCGTCAACTCCGAGTGATTTTCGTGCACCGTTTTTTTTTTGGATTCATATTGAGGTAAAATTTCTTAATATATAATTTATTTTCATAGATATTATTCCTAAATTTTTGGAAAATTCGTAGAGTGTCGGTTGTCCAAAACTTGACACGTTTCGGTGCTTTCGAGATTCCGGGAGAATCAAAAGTTGAAATCACGAACCGTTTGAAGTTTCGAAAAGCTAACACAGAGCTATACGACATAAATTTTTCCCAGAAATTATTTCATTCATTTATTATTTTATTTTTTCTGTTGAACTCAGAATTGATCGGTTGATCACCGTTTTGGTCACGATTAGCCATAACGGCGATATCTTTTGACCAAAGCATGATTTTGTGGCACGGTTGATTCCAACGCACTCGTGGCACTGAAATTTACCAAGGTGTACTTTCAAAATCTAAAGTTCATAGCGTTTGACTAAATAGTCAATGGTACGTCTCGATTTGCGTGCCATGGTTCCCAAAATTGGAAACATGACTTTTGATGGCAAAACTTGCATATTTAGATTATATTCAGATTATTATTATGTTAAATTAGGTTTTTAAGTGAATTATTCTAGAATTAATTATTATTAGATTAGTAACCCAACTAGCCACTATTCCATGAATTTAGAACTAGAACATTAGAATTGATGTATAGTTTTCGTGCACGGTTCATGGTGCGATATGTGTTATAGGTTGACAGCTCCTAGATCGGCATCCCGTCATCCTTGACTTGTGACTACAGTTTGTGCAAGGACCACAGGCAAGTATACCTTGTCTTCCTCTACAGTTTTATTTACATGCATTGTATTTCATTTACCAGTTTTGACTGTTTATGGACATGTGCTATTCGTATTATATTATTTTGAGTTATTTTCATTGCATATAGCCGTGTTCATGTTTGGTCTTGTGGTTCACCCTTGGAGTTTCTCGTCAGTACCTTGATTGAGTCTTGTCATAGAACGAGTGCGTGTAGTGAACTGCCATAGCCTTGATTATCGTTTGGCACAACCAGAGAGTCCACACTCGGGACGAGGGTTGTTTGGTGCACCAGAGAGTCCACACTCGGGATGAGGGTGTTTATCATGATCATTGGCACCAGAGAGTCCACACTCGGGACGAGGGTTGACCAATTGCACCAGAGAGTCCACACACGGGACGAGGGTGCCTTGCCGTGAGCTAACCAGAGAGTCCACACTCGGGACGAGGGTTAGTGCTTAGTTCAAACACATGAGTCTACACTCGGGATGAGGGTTTGGTTCTTCCATTGATCTCGTATATCGTTCATCCGATATTTTATTTATGCGTAGTTGTTCTATTGTTCGTATTCGTGTTCGTGTTCCTGTTCGTGTTCCTATTCGTGTTCGTGTCCATGTTCGTAGTCATTTGTCGTGTTCCTATTTTTTTATTTATTTTCTTGCGCATGATAAAACTGTTAGATAGGCATGTATATTATGTATCTTGCTATGTCCTCTGAGGACCTGATGACTCTTCAGGCTTAGCGATTACATAGAGTTAGCTAGTAGTTCTGGATGGCGGAGGATTTGCGATTATTGTGGGATTCAGGTATCATTATTACGTTTGTTATCCTTTCGTGGTTTACATTCCTTATCACGAGTTATCCTGTTTATTGATTCACTTTAGAGACTCTAGTTATATTCTTTGAGTCTTATCAGACATTTATGCTAGTGGGCTGCAGACCATGATCCATAGTGTTCATTCATGTTTCATATTCTTATTGTGGATTGAGATTTAGAGTTGTTTGCCATGATTTGGCAGTATACCATAGCCTTGACAGCGTTTACGTATTCGAGTCGGGCTGGAGTCCGTTCGATACGTAGTTGGCTTGCTCACGAGCTCGCGTCCGAAAACCTGGTACGGGTCTTGACAAGTTTTTTTGGTGGTCCATGCAGGTCAGAGCATATCGTATCGGTTACGTAACTGTACTGATACGAGCCTGCGTAACTGACTAAACACTTAGAAATTTCAATCCACTCTGCCTTGAAAATTCTCTTAGAAATTCTCTATCGTCTTTGAAACTCGTATTCATTCTCGATTATTGTCCCTTGCCTTCTTGTACTCTTGATTCTCGTTCCTTCCTATTTCGGGGTGACGAATAATCGTGCTGTCTAGAATCCACCAGAAGCTCTTAAGTTATAGTATAATATTGCTTGACTATTGAATAATTGGTTGTTTGTAGATATGAGAGATTAAAGATACCATATGTCGTAGATATTTTGGTAGAATTATTAGTCACTGGTTAGAAGATTATAAGATGTTAGTGACCATTGTTCCAAGGGAGTAGTGTGACCTAAGGTGGGTAGAAGTCCTCGAGATTTCATAATTACCAAATGACTACAGAAGGCCATAAAATATTTTTGAGAGATTAAATTTGAGGAGATTAAAATAACAGTAGACTTTGATTTTTAAGGGATAGTATGAATTAGAATTTCGAGGACGAAATTATTTTTAAGGTGGATAGATTTGTAACTCCTCTTCCCAAAATTTTGTGATATATTTTTATTTTTTATTTGATTAGTTTATATTAAATTTTTCTATGATCATTGGAGTTGTGACTAAGCCCACAGGTGAGTTATGACCATCTTGTGGTTACATGATCTCTAGATAGGGTCTATATACATTCTATAGCTATATTATATTTTATTATGATTTTTAGACATTTTATATATTTTAAAATAATTATTCTATAAAGATTTATATTTATGAATGGCTTTCATAATTTATTTTGAGGCCATTTGTAACTATTTTATGATCCTGTATTTTTCTTTAGGCTCTATTAGGTTAAATATATTTTCTGTATTTTTCTACAATTTTTTTGGGATTTTTAGATAATTAAATATAAGAAAAACCTATTTTCTAAGACTTCTAGAATTTACTGTGCAAGCCTATTAGCATATATTGACCCCAAATATTTTTCTAGGGTTCATTATGCTATTTTATATTTTCTAGAATTTTTCCATAATTTTTGGCAATATTTAAGTATTTATTCATCAAGGTTTATATATTTTTAAAGGATTTCAATATTTATTATGAGGCCATTTGGGACTAATATGAGGTAAAACATTTTTATTTATATTTTAGAAGGTTAAATGTATTTTTTATAATTTTCTACAATTTTTTGGATTTTTCTGATATTTATTTGGAGTTATTTGGAGTTAAAATGAGTTTTAACGATTTCTGCATTTAAATTAACTAATTACACAGTCATCTGCACAGTCAGCTGTACAGTCAGCACTGGGCCCACCTGTCGACGCCCAGTAGCCCACCGACTCTCTCTCCTATATATATATATTATTATATTCGTTAAACCTAGAAATTTTAGCAGCTTTTGTGGGAGAACTCATCTAGGGTTTTCGACTTCCCGAAGCGATTGCCGTCAACTCCGACGTGATTTTTGTGCGCCGTTTTTTTGTTGGATTCATATTGAGGTAAAATTTCTGAATATGTAATTTATTTTCATAGATATTGTTCCTAAATTTTTGGAAATTTTGTAGAGTTTCGGTTGTCCAAAACTTGACACGTTTCGGTGCTTTTGAGATTCCGGGAGAACCATAAATTGTAATCACGAACTGTTTGAAGTTTCGGAAAGCTAACACAGAGCTTTACGACATAAATTTTTCCCAGAAATTATTTCGTTCATTTATTATTTTATTTATTCTGTTGAACTCAGAATTGATCGGTTGATCACCGTTTTGGTCACGATTAGCCATAACGGCGATATCTTTTGACCAAAGCGTGATTTTGCAGCACGGTTGATTCCAGCACACTCGTGGCACTGAAATTTACCAAGATGTACTTTCAAAATCTAAAGTTCATAGCGTTTGACTAAATAGTCAATAGTACGCCTCGATTTGCGTGCCATGGTTCCCAAAATTGGAAACATGACTTTTGATGGCCAAACTTGTATGTTTAGATTATATTTAGATTATTATTAGGTTAAATTAGGTTTTTAAGTGAATTATTTTAGAATTAATTATTATTAGATTAGTAATCCAACTAGCCGCTATTTCATGAATTTAGAACTAGAACATTAGAATTGATTTATAGTTTTCGTGCACGGTTCATGGTGCGATATGTGTTATAGGTTGACAGCACCTAGATCGGCATCCCGTCATCCTCGACTTATGACTACGGTTTGTGCAAGGACCACATGCAAGTATACCTTGCCTTCCTCTACAGTTTTATTTACATGCATTGTATTTCATTTACCAGTTTTGACTGTTTATGGACATGTGCTTTTTGTATTATATTCTTTTGAGTTATTTTCATTGCATATAGCCGTGTTCATGTTTGGTCTTGTGGTTCATCCTTGGAGTTTCTCGTCAGTACCTTGATTGAGTCTTGTCATAGAACGAGTGCGTGTAGTGAACTGCCATAGCCTGGATTATCGTTTGGCACAACCAGAGAGTCCACACTCGGGACGGGGGTTGTTTGGTGCACCAGAGAGTCCACACTCGGGATGAGGGTGTTTGTCGTGATCATTGGCACCAGAGAGTCCACACTCGGGATGAGGGTTGACCAATTGCACCAGAGAGTCCACACACGGGACGAGAGTGCCTTGCCGTGAGCTAACCAAAGAGTCCAAACTCGGGACGAGGGTTAGTGCTTAGTTCAAACCCGTGAGTCCACGTTCAGGATGAGGGTTTGGTTCTTCCATTGATCTCGTGTATCGTTCATCCGGTAGTTCATTTATGCGTAGTTGTTCTAGCGTTCGTGTTCATATTCGTGTTCGTGTTCGTGTTCGTGGTCGTGTTCGTGTTCCTGTTCGTGTTCACGTTCGTGTTCGTGGTCATTTGTTGTGTTCCTGTTTTTTGTTTATTTTCTTGCGCATGATAAAACTGTTAGATAGGCATGTATATTATGTATCTTGCTATGTCCTCTGAGGACCTGATGATCTCTTCACGCTTAGCGATTACATAGAGTTAGCTAGTAGTTCTGGATGGCGGAGGATTTGTGATTCTTGTGGGATTCAGGTATCATTATTACGTTTGTTATCCTTTCGTGCTTTATATTCCTTATCACGAGTTATCATGTTTATTGATTCACTTTAGAGACTCTAGTTATATTCTTTGAGTCTTATCGAACATTTATGCTAGTGTGCTGTAGACCACGACCCATAGTATTCATTCATGTTTCATATTCTTATTGTGGATTGAGATTTAGAGTTGTTTGCCATGATTTGGCAGTATACCATAGCCTTGACAGCGTTTACGAATTCGAGTCGGGCTAGAGTCCGTTCGATACGTAGCTGGCTTGCTCACGAGCTCGCGTCCGAAAACCGGGTGCGGGTCGTAACATATGTGGACTGATGGATCACGTGGGCCGCTAGATTCGAGTTACGCCAGCTGATAGTATTGTTACTTGACGTGTGTTTTGTGAGTTGTAAGTTGTGAGCTAGTCATCGGGGAGTCAGCTTTCACATGCCCATACATCGAGATGTTTTCTAAATTGCATACTAGAAAGGTTAGGAGACCTTAGTAGTGTCATGTCATACTCCGTTCTAGTCATGGCATGGAACAATGTCACATCACGGAACAGTGCGCTACCGCTTATCCTTGTTTTGTTTTGGAGGCAGTCTACTGCTTCGATGATGGGATATTGGGCCGTATTATGGTTGGGACACTTTACTTTTACTTTGTGACTTGATGGCATATTTTATATTCAGTTTATATGGCATGTTCTTATAAACCCCCTAAATTTCTACTACAATTTTTTTTAAATATTTTTTTATTGTACTTCGTATCTGCACGTCGCATACGAATTCACATTTTGTATCTGCGTAGCGTGCGAAAATTGTGTTTCGTATTTGCACGATGGGTGCGGATATGTGTCGAGGTACACATTTTAGAAAAACATTTTTGTTATAAATTTTATTTTTATATAGGAAAGTACATGTTCAAACAAATGTCATAAATATTTTTATAAAAGAGTCATTTTAAAATAAGTACTGATTTGGAAAATTTTAGTTTATATAAAATATATTCTAGTTATTTGCAAAATTTGAAATTTGTTTATTAATCTATTTTGTCATTTACAAAATTAATATTCAAATAATATTCTTGATTTTTGAAATTTATTTATGCTATATTTTAATATTTATGAAAAAGAGATTTAAAATTTTGTTTTAATTATTTTGATAATTTAAACTTGGAAAAGATTTTATTTTAAATTAAATGAAGTTATCTAGATTGATTTTATTTTGATCGCTTAAATTCTAATTCGATTTAAAAAAAGGATGGAATTATCCATCGGGGTTTAAATTATTGCAAGTCCTTATCCAACTGGGAATTCTCACCTCCTATATAAGAAGAGGTACTCCTCCAATTTTTCTACCAAACCCGTTCATCGTGTCCGTGCCCCTTCCCATCTATTATATCTTTATTTGTACAAATACATGATTGACGTGTCCGACAATCCCGAACACCACCACCTCCTGCCTCCGATCTTCGCCATCATATTCCTTCCTCCCCGATGGCCGAATCCAACAATCATACCATCGACGACACCTCCCTTCCTTGTCCCGGCTAACCCCGTCACCATCATCACCACAACGAAGCCACCCACCCGAACATTCTCCATGGCATCCCCGTCACACCTGGACCACCACCAACCCCATCGTCATCACTACAATCAACAATCATCACCATCATCTCCAACCCGACACAACACCAACAGAAACCACATCGGCCACCACCGGCCGGCCCAAAAACCTGTAACCACCAGAGCAAAAGGATGGAAAACCTTACCAACCCCGTTGCCCGCATCAGCCGGGTCCGACGCCGCCAAGATCCACAAGTTCTCTGTCCCCATCCGTCGTACGTCGCGCTCGGATCCGCGAGCGAGCGTCCCTCCGCCGACCGCACCGGCGCGGACCCCCACCGCGCAGTCCGCCGTGAGCCTTGCTACTGCTGATCTCCTCCGAAGCCCGCTTCATCTCCTCCGCCGCCCGTCGTCGAGAGCCATCCCCGGCTCCGGCGTTGCCACGGCCACACCCCCGCGGCCGCCCGGACAACTCTGGTAAGCCGCCGTGAGCACACGCTTATGCCAGCTCTCCACCGTAGTCGACTTCCCCACCTGAGCCGCCCCTACCGCGACCACCGGCGCCGCCTGGCTGTACGCAAGCCTCTGCGCGTCCTCCGATCCTTGCGCAGCGCCGCGAGCCGGATCCTCTCCGTGTGGTCGTCCGCCACCGTGACAAACAGCGTGCCGCTTCCCCCTTTCTCTCCAGGTCAGCCCCTTTCTCATTTCTCTCTCTCCACCCCCTTTTCATCTTTCTTTCTTTTAAAGGAACAGTGCTGTTTGTTATTATTATTATTATTATTATTATTATTACTATTATTATTATTATTATTATTATCATCATTATTATAGTTTATATTATTAGTATTATTATTATTATTGTTAGTATTATTATTATTGTTACTCAAGAATGTTAATTGTCAATTTTCGTTGAATGTCGTTACTTCTTCTCGTTTAATGAATTAAATCGTGACTTCTCATCCTTAAATTCTTTCTATCTCCTGAAGCCTACCTTGTTGGCCCATTCTATGGTCACACCCGATTTCGATAATTAACATGCACTTAAGTCAATACACAAAATATACAAACTGCTGCTAATCATTTCAGGATATATGAAATCAATTTCAACGGACGTTGTACTGCATCAAACGAAGCATCAACATCATCAAATATGAAGATGACTCATTTTACATTTTATTCTGTATTTTACATTTATTGAGTCTAGGATTTATTTTGTAAAATCAGTTTTGGTAATACTGGCTTAGGGTTATCTCAATCCACATTCTAAAATGCCGACCCATTACCACTCATATATCTTTTTACAAAATATTCCAAAATTTCTTTGAAAACATTTTCTGATAAAATAGTTCGAAAATCTCCTAACAGAACTCATAACCGAGTTTGGCCCGAGTTCGGACCGAACTCTGTCCGAGTTCGGTCAGTTTGTATTCAAACTTCTGTTGGCTCCAAATCTGCGAGCAACGTCTATTTACGAGATATCTGCATCCGAACTCTGCCCGAACTCTGTCCGAGTTCTGTCCCAGAAAACACCTATAAATAGAGAAGAATTTTTCATTTCAAATCATTCATTCACTCTTCATCTTCTCTTCTTTACTATTCAAGTGTTTTCAAACGATCCAAGATTTTCAAATCATACCTATACACCTCTTAGCCAAAAGCCAGTAATATCAGAGTTGATTTAGAGTCTATTGGTATTCCAAGAGTTATAAAGAGGTCGTTCCAAGTTTCAGCAACTTTTCTTGTTGTGGAGCTGGTCGTGCGCTCGTCACCAAGCACGGTGTTGTGAAGTCGGTCGTGCACTTGTCACCAAGCACGGTATTGTAAGAGACTGCAAGCTCTCAGTTAAAGCTTGTGCTATAGTGGATTAACATCGAGCAAGAGTACTCGAGGCTGGATTAGTCCTCTCAGAGGGATACCAGTATATATCGCCGTGTCGCTGAGTTTGAATTCTCTATCTCTTGCTACATTATATTTATTGTCTCTTATTTCACTGCCATAGTTTAAAGTTTTAATTGGTGATTATTTTCTGCTGCACACACACACTCTATTCACCCCCCTCTAGAGGTGCTCAACGGTCCTACAATTGGTATCAGAGTAGGTTATATTTTTATATAACAAACCTAAGAGAGTATATATGGCAGCCGTGAAATCAATATTTCAACGGTGAAGGGCAATCCATAAATAGACCTCCCCTATTTGATGGAACAAATTATACCTATTGGAAAACACAAATGACTTTCTTCTTAAAATCTCTTGACTTTGATCTTTGGTCTATAGTCATTGATGGTTATAAGAAACCAGCACCCACAGTGGTTGAAGGCCAGCTTGTAGACAAGCCTCATGACAAATACGCTGAAGCTGAAAAAGCTAAGGCTAGTCTAGATGCTCGTGCCATCAATGCACTATTCTGTGCAATTGACAAAACGGAGTTCAACAGAGTTTCAACCTGTAAGACGTCTCACGAAATTTGGAAAATTCTTGAGAAAACTCATGAAGGTACTTCCCAAGTGAAGGAATCCAAAATTAGTAGACTGACACAGGAATATGAATCTTTCAAGATGAAACCCGGTGAGTCAATTACACAGATGTTTACTCGTTTCCTTGATATAACTAATCCTCTGCAATCTCTTGGCAAGAATTACAGCAATCATGAGAAGGTCAAAAAAGTGCTGCGGGCTCTAACCAAGAACTGGAATCCAAAAGCCACAGTAATTATTGAAGGAAACGATCTCACTACTATGTCCTTGGAAACACTGATGGGGAAGCTGATGACCCATGAACTTGATTTGCAAGAGTTTGAAGAAGCAACACCAAAAGAAAAATCTATTGCCTTTAAAGCTCAAGCAAGAAAATCAACATGCAATGACTCTGATGAAGAATCATCAAGTGGTGATGAACAGGCCCTACTTGTGAAGAACTTTCGAAGATTCCTAAAGTTTGAGAAATCAAGCAGAAGGAAGAGAGGTGTCCAAGAAAGCAATGAAGATGAAACTATTTGCTTCGGATGCAAGAAGACAGGACACATGAAGAAGGACTGTCCAACTTCAAAGAAAAGCAGTCCATATGACAGATCAAGATCAAGCAGAAAAGCTACATCCGGTCGAAAGTATGCCAACACAAGTATCTGGCATGAAAGTGATGCCAGTGATACAGAAGAAGAGGATAGACCCTGCGGCAATGCAAATGTCTGTCTTATGGCATTTGATAAGGTATCTTCAAACCCTCTATATGATGATTTTACTTTCGATGAATTAGAAAATGCCTTTAGCGAATTACTTGAAGATCATAAAACTGTGCTCGACAAGAATAGTAATCTTGAAAAGAGATTAAGGCATACACAACCGAGTTAGCTAGACTGTCCAATCTTATTGAAGATATAAGAGAGACGTCTACTACCGGTAACACGGAAGAGATAGCCAAACTCAAGGTAGACTATCATGAGGCTATCCTCAAAATTGAAAAGAAAGAAAGAGACTATGTCAAGATGTAAGAACTATATGACATAGAGAAGAAGAAGCACCTAGTAACAGAACAAAGACTCTCAGATATGACTGCTAGATATGAAGAGTCTATTGCGATTTCTAAAAAGTTAGAAATCAAGTTTGGCAAACAGGCAATACCTGTGACACAGCCTAAAATTAGTCATAATGCCAAGCATACACCTAAGAGGAATAAGAATAAGAAAGCACAGAAGAAACACGTATATCATCATGCTTTCACTTATAGGTTCTCCAAACCAAACAAGCATGTAAACATAGTTGTGACCACATCTGGTTCTAAACTTACTTGCACTTATTGTGGCACACATGGACACATATCACAGTATTGTTTGGCAAGAAAGCTTGTTGACAATCACACTTTAATCTGGAGACCTAAAGCTAATCAGAATGGACCCTTCAGAAAATGGGTACCAAAGGATTCATCTACTTGTCTTGTAGGTGGACCCTCAACCCTCTCATGCTAGAAGCAAATGGATCCTCGATAGCGGATGTTCGCGACACATGACTGGTGATGCATCTTTGTTCGCTACGCTATCGATGAAGAAAGAAGGATATGTCTCCTTCGGAAATAATTTGAGAGGTGATATAATTGGTAATGGTACTGTAGGTATTTCTCCCTATCCAGTAATAAAAGATGTTTGTCTAGTAACAGAATTGAAACATAACCTATTAACCATAAGTCATTTGGCAGATAATGGTTATAGTATCAATTTTGTGAAAGATAAATGTACCATATATGATTTATCATCTGGTGATCCCATATATAAAGAGATTAGAGAAGACAATATTTATGTTTTCTTTTTGGAGAATACTAATTATGCAGGTAGGTGCCTAGTAGCCAATCAAGATGAAAGCTGGCTATGGCACATGACACTAGGACATGCAAACATGGATACTATCTTACGACTAAGTACAAAGAAGTTGGTAAGAGGACTCCCTGATATTCCATTCAAGAGAGATATGGTATGTGCTGACTGTTAAAAGAACAAAGCACATAGGTCTACTTTTAAATCCATCAACGCTGTAAGTACTTCTAGACCTTTGCAGTTAATTCACATGGATTTATTTGGTCCTAGTAGAGTCGCTAGTCTTGGCGGTAAGCTCTACGCTTTTGTTCTTGTTGATGATTTCTCTCGTTTTACTTGCGTTTATTTTTTATCAAACAAAAGTGATGCAATTTTTGAATTTCAGATATTTTGTAAAAAGGTACAAAACGAAAAAGGCTTCATGATTACTCGTATCTGAAGTGATCATGGTGGCGAATTCGAAAATTCTGATTTCAAAAAGTTTTGTGATGATAGTGGATATTACACGAATTTTTTTGTCCTAAAACTCCCTAACAGAATGGTATTGTGGAGCGGAAGAATCATACTCTAAGCGAAATGGCTAAAGTCATGCTGAATCAGTATAATCTTCCAAAATATTTTTGGGCAGAAGCTGTTAGTACAGCCTGTCATGTTTTGAATAGGGTATTAATTCGACCAATCTCGAAGAAAACACCATATGAGCTTTGGTTTGGAAGAATTCCAAACATTTCTTACTTTAAAGTTTTTGGATGTCGCTGTTTTATCCTGAACACCAAGGATAACTTGGGAAAGTTCGACTCCAAAGCAGATGACGGAATATTTCTCGGATATGCTGCTAAGAGTAAGGGATATAGAATTTTTAATAAAAGATCTATGATTGTTGAAGAAACTATTAATGTTACTTTTGATGAGTTAAATAGTCACAGATCTAGCGACAGTGATGATGAAGATACACATGCAAGGACTGAGAAGAGTTTTGGGAAAGATTTGAACCAAGATACAAGGACTGAGAAGAGTTTTGTGAATGATCTGACCCAAAAGTATGAATCATTAAAATTCATGCCAGATCATCCAGAAACACTCATCATAGGTGATGTATCTAAAGGTGTAAGTACACGTTCATCTCTTAAAGATTCTGATATAGCAGCAAATGTAGCATTCATGTGTCAAATAGAACCTAAGAATGTAGATGATGCTTTTATTGATGAGTTTTGGATTCATGCCATGCAAGAGGAACTAAATCAATTTGAGAGAAACCAAGTTTGGGAACTCGTTCCTAAACCTATTGGTCAATCGATAATTGGTACCAAATGGGTGTTACGAAATAAACTCAGTGAAGATGGACAAGTTCTACGCAATAAAGCACGTCTAGTGGCACAAGGTTATAATCAAGAAGAAGGAATTGATTATGATGAGACCTATGCTCCTGTTGCTAGACTAGAAGCCATCCGCATGTTTTATGCATTTGCATGTTTTAATGATTTTAAATTATTTCAAATGGACGTAAAAAGTGCATTTTTAAATAGATTTTTAAAAGTGGAAGTTTTTGTGAAACAACCCCCTGGTTTTGAAGATTTTCAAAAATCTGATCACGTCTTCAAGCTTAAGAAAGCCCTTTATGGACTCAAACAAGCACCTCGTGCTTGGTATGAACGCCTAAGTGCCTTCTTACTTGAAAATGGATTTTCAAAAGGAAAAGTTGATACTACTTTGTTTATAAAATCCTTGAATGATGATATCCTCCTTGTGCAAATTTATGTAGATGACATAATATTTGGTTCTACTGACGAAAAACTCTGTCAAGATTTTGCTAAGTGTATGCAGAATGAATTTGAGATGAGTATGATGGGAGAGCTAAACTTCTTCCTAGGACTTCAAATCAAACAGCACTCAAAAGGAACATTCATCAACCAAGCTAAGTACACGAAGGACATACTGAAAAAGTACGACTTCGAGAATATAAAGCCAATCGGGACTCCTATGGCTACATCTACAAAGCTTGATGCTGATGAAAGTGGCAAACCTGTCGATCAACGTAAGTATCGAGGTATGATTGGTAGTTTATTATATTTAACTGCTAGTCGTCCTGATATTATGTTTAGTGTTTGCATTTGTGCACGTTATCAGATGAATCCTAAGGAATCACATCTTAGTGCCGTTAAGCGTATCTTCCGATACCTTAAAGGAACTTCTACAGTCAGCTTATAGTATCCTAAAACCAAATCCTTTGACCTGATAGGTTACTCGGATGCGGATTTTGTAGGATGCAAAGTGGACCGTAAAAGTACCAGCGGCACATGTCATTTCCTAGAAAAGGCCTTAGTCTCTTGGTTTAGCAAAAAACAAAATTCAGTAGCATTATCAACAACTGAGGCTGAGTATATCGCCGCAGGACGTTGTCGTGCTCAGATTTTGTGGATGAAGCAAACCTTAGAAGACTACAATCTGTACTACACTAAAGTTTCTATTTATTGTGACAATACTAGCACTATTAATCTGACTAAGAACCCTATCTGTCATTCACGCACAAAGCACATAGAGATAAGACATCATTTTCTTCGTGTTCATCAACAACACGGGGATATCTGCTTAGAATTTATTGACACAGATCATCAACTAGCAGACATATTCATAAAACCATTGGCTGAAGACCATTTTAACATAATGAGACGTGAGCTCGGTATACTTGAATTTTCAGATTCCTAATGTAATATGGTATTTAAAATTAATTTTATGACTTACAACTTTAATATTTATTTGACAGAAATTATTTTTGGGTACAAACCTAAAAAGGGTATGTCTGTCACCACGACTACGATCGAAGCGAAGCGGTACTTAAGAGTTCCCCGGTGAACCTCCGTTAGCTGGGACAACCCCTATAGTTAACCCATAAATAGAGTTCGTTATTAAATACTAGAGTCAAAAGTCATAAAAATTACTTTTAACCAACCAGAACTGCATTTATTGTCTCGGGAATGCAAGTGACCGAACTCGGGCCGAACTCTGACCGAGTTCGGACCGAATTCGGACCGAGTTTGGTCGGCGCTGTATTGATTCCAGAACCGAACAGCCGACTTTCAACCCTATAAATTCACCTCTTTCAATCATCTTTTCCACACACCAACTCGTGGAAACTTCTCCTTCCTCCTAAAAGCTATTCCTCCTCCATCCTAGCAAGGAATCTAAGAGATCTGGTGGGCTGTTCAACTTTCTCATCTTCCTTCTTTCTCAACAAGGTATTCCTTTCCTTTTCTACTTTCTCCATGGCTCCTAAACGTCATAGGGGAACATCTTTCCAAGGTGCCTTCTCCTCTTCTGATTATACACCTGCCAGTCAATTTAGTCCAGTACGACCAATAGATGCAGAAGACTATGATTCTACTTTGTTTTCGGACAAAGAGTTTTCTGATCTTTGGTTCGATTCTTTTTCTGGCCGTAGGATTTGCAATGGAGCTTTTGTTAACTTTACCATATTTTCTGAATATGCTCCAACTTTTGATCACTTAGGCTACCGAGATTTTTTTGAAGTAGCAGAAAATATTTTTAATAATACTGTCCGAATGTTTTACTGTAATTTGCAAGTAAAACCTAACGGAAACTTCTATTCTTGCGTTGCTGGGCAAGAATTAGAATTTAGTGCTACCGATATCAGTAAATTTTTCCATGTTCCTGATCTTGGTGAAGCATTAGTGGATATTACCCATGTCCAATTCCCTGCTGATGTTAGCCTCTTTTAGGGAACTTATTTGTCATTCAAACCCTGTTCCTCGTAGGGTTTATTCAAAGCATTTGAACCAATCTTTTTATGAACTTTATCGCATGATTTTCTCTGTACTCCTTCCAAAGAAAGGATCCACAGATGAAGTGACCTTCTTGGAACTCTCTGCTTTATACCACATTTATTTTGGCATTCCATTCTCTATCCCAAAAACCATGATGTCCTGGATGCTGAACTGCAGAAATACAGGAAGGAATCTGGTATATCCTATGCACTTGGCGTCTATCTTTCGTCGTTTTGAGATTGATCTTCAGACTTGTGCATTCTCATCCACTCCTATCGAGCTTACCAGATCCCGCCGATTTCCTGCTCTACCTCTGCCTCCTGGAGCTCAGCCTGCTCCAGCTGCTGATGTTGAGATTCCTGATGCTGCTCCTGCTCCAGCCCCTGCCCCGAAATTTGATCCGACTTTCTATCAGCGCTTTGATGATTTTGTTGCTATATCTGCACAACGTCATCAAGGTTATCTTGATTCGGAGTTTTGACGCATCACTCAGGCTCAGGTGCTGAGGAATGGGATTGCTGACCTCCACTACAGCCTAGCCCATGATTCGGTCCATCCGATCACCATCCTGCCTCACCCAGGCTTTTCGAGTCCTCGGTTCACAGATGAGGCTTCCTTCCAGCCCTTCGACCCCACTGCAGCCTACTTTCCTCCAGAGGCTCCTGGTGCTGACGACCCCACTATGTGACGCGGGTTCAGCTTTTGGATAGTGGATATTTGTTAGATGATGATCTTTTTGATGTAGTTTTTTGTCTAAACTCATTAGTTAGACATTTTCTGATGATTGTATTCAGCACTTTATTTTTAGTATGACATTTTTAGTACTTTATTTTCCAGCATTTTCAGTACTTTATGCTGTGATCATGTCTCTTTTACTTCACTTTGTCTTTTGTTTTCTATTGTTGGCTTCACACATTACGGAGGAGCCAAGTCATTTTACTATTTGACAAAGGAAAAGAAAAAGAGTACACATATACCAAAACGAGCAAACGAGCATACAAATCCAAAAACAAAATCAACCATCTCTTTTGTTCAGGTACTTGAATTTTGTTATTTCATAAGATATATTTTGGTATAGACTCAAGTTTGTCAATTATCAAAATGGGGGAGATTGTTGGCCCATTCCATGGTCACACCCGATTTCGATAATTAACATGCACTTAAGTCAATACACAAAATATACAAACTGCTGCTAATCATTTCAGGATATATAAAATCAATTTCAACGGACGTTGTACTGCATCAAACGAAGCATCAACATCATCAAATCTAAAGATGACTCATTTTACATTTTATTCTGTATTTTATATTTTATTGAGTCTAGGATTTATTTTATAAAATCATTTTTGGTAATACTGGCTTAGGGTTATCTCAGTCCACATTCTAAAAAGCCTACCCATTACTACTCATATATCTTTTTACAAAATATTCCAAAATTTCTTTGAAAACATTTTCTGATAAAATATTTCGAAAATCTCCTAACAGAACTCATAACCGAGTTCGGCCCGAGTTCGGACCGAACTCTGTCCGAGTTCGGTCAGTTTGTATTCGAACTTCTGTTGGCTCCAAATCTGCGAGCAACGTCTATTTACGAGATATCTGCATCCGAACTCTGCCCGAACTCTGTCCGAGTTCGGTCCCAAAAAACACCTATAAATAGGGAAGAACTTTTCATTTCAAATCATTCATTCACTCTTCATCTTCTTTTCTTTACTATTCAAGTGTTTTCAAACGATCCAAGATTTTCAAATCATACCTATACACCTCTTAGCCAAAAGCCAGTAATATCAGAGTTGATTTAGAGTCTTTTGGTATTCCAAGAGTTGTAAAGAGGTCGTTCCAAGTTTCAGCAACTTTTCTTGTTGTGGAGCTGGTCGTGCGCTCGTCACCAAGCACGGTGTTGTGAAGTCGGTCGTGCACTTGTCACCAAGTACGGTGTTGTAAGAGACTGCAAGCTCTAAGTTAAAGCTTGTGCCATAGTGGATTAACATCGAGCAAGAGTACTCGAGACTGGATTAGTCCTCTCAGAGGGATACCAGTATGTATCGCCGTGTCGCTGAGTTTGAATTCTCTATCTCTTGCTATATTATATTTACTGTCTCTTATTTCACTGCCATAGTTTAAAGTTTTAATTGGTGATTATTTTCCGCCTGGCCGTGCGCAAGCCTCTGCGCGTCCTCTGAGACTTGCGCAGTACCGTGCGCCGGATCCTCTCCGCGTGGCCGTCCGCCACCGTGACAAGCAGCGCGCCACTTCCCCATTTCTCTCCAGGTCAGCCCCCTTTCTCATTTCTTTCTCTCCAACCCCTTTTCATCTTTCTTTCTTTTAAAGGAACAGTGTTGTTTGTTATTATTATTATTATTATTATTATTATTATTATTATTATTATTATCATTATTATAGTTTATATTATTATTATTATTATTGTTAGTATTATTATTATTGTTACTGAAAAATATTATAGGTAAATTTGAGTTAAATATTTAATTGGTTATTTTTCTACATTCTGTTAAGAATGCTACTATTAGTATTAATACTATTTTGTTACTTAAATAGTTATTGTCTATTTTGTTAGTCAAAAGTTAGTGATAGATAATATTTTCCAAAATCATAACACTAGGGTTTTACGTATGTTGATTTCAAATTATATTATGTTAAGGTGTTTTCAAATATAGCTTGAGAAAAAGTTATCGTGACAAAAATCTAGTTTCAGTATCAAAATATTTCTTTTGATTTTCGTAATTATCTAAAAAAATTATATATTCGATAAAGTTATATTTCTTGGCCTAAATGACTTCTTGATATTTTCGAACAATTACTTAAATACTATTATAAATTTTTATCTAAAAAGTCTATTTTTACAAACTTAGAGCTTCTTGCCTAAAAACGATTTTTAAAATTCTCTACTATTGCCTAAGGGTTTAATTGATTAATAAAAATGTATTCTTCCATATTGTATATATACAGTATTTTCAAGTATTTACGTAATAGTATGATAAAAATATTTTCTAAAATTAGTGGATGTATCTATATTCACGAATTCTTCTCGACTACCACCATTAATCGTGACTAAATCATGCTTTCCCATTTTCTTGCGGATTCGGACCCCTACGCCTCGATTGTGGCTATTGGACTATTGAGACGTGACAGAACATCGCACCACCAGGCGACACACCAGGCAAGATACCTTGCCAATATACATTTTATATTCAGTCTGCATTTATTTATATATCACTGTTCATTATTTCCAGTTATTACAGTTCTTGATTTACTACATGCTCAGTGATTATTAGTTTACTTTGTTACTATCCTTTGGTTGCACATGAACCTAGAGTTAAGGGACTACCATCTGTAGTGTATCACATATACCTTGACACAGTTGTACCACGAGGATGTGTGAGATGAGTAGCATGTAGAGGTTCTTGCGTGTGGGTTGATCCCCCATGCGCATGCGTTAGGGCTAACTGCTAATAGAGGCGTGTTAGGAGACTTAGCAGTTAGTAGAGGTACGTGGTCGTGGATGCTACTTGACAGGTACATTAGGTGGGGCGAACAATACCTGACGTATAGGCTTCTTTGCACTTTCCTGCTTACCTATGTGCTCCGCCGGAGACACAGGCTCCAGGTGCCCTCTGACGTTATCCAGAGCGTTATGGACGTAGCCCCTTGCACATGATGCCCTTTGACGATCTTCGAACGTTACTGACGTAGGCTCCTAGTGCCCTATATGGGGACTATGCCGATCCTATTTACAGCCAGGGCTCATGCGTCGAAGGATTGTTTCTCAACTGCATGATCACTTTAGTATGGTTAGGTTACCTTAGTTATGTCTTGTCACTTTCTTTGATGGTGGCATATTTTATATTCAGTATTTTATATGGCATGTTTATTGTGTCTTGTTACGTCCTTCTGAGGACCTGGTTATCTCGCCAGGTGTGTGCTCTTGTCTTTCACAGGTGTTCTAGCTGTGGCCATAATCGTCTCTATTTCTTCGAGGATGATTGTACTTAGATCGTCTTTGCTTCGCCCGCCAAACTCATTTTATTTTCCATGTATTTTTTCCTTACTTATTGGTAGTGGATTTATCTCCGCCAAACATAGTGTATCAAGACAACTCATTATCATTATATGATATCTTCTATTCATTTACTTTTGTGTGGATGAGATTAGTTATGGTTCTACTGCATTTTATAACTTACACATATTTATTATATGGCTGCATGTCTACGTTCCTAGTCCTACGTATTTTGGGACTGGGGCGTTACAGTTCTTCATGTATCTTGTTATGTCCCTCTGAGGACTTGGTGATCTCATCAGGTGTGTGCTTTCATATCTTTTCGCAGGTGCTCTAGCCAAGATTGTGGTCTTCTTTTTTCTATCGAGGAGGATTGCTCTTGGATCATCTATTATTATTTTATCCATTCTTTCTTGTACCTTACTTTTAATTTAAATGGTTGGTAGTGGATTTGTCTCTTCCCAACTATATATACAAATGACAAATTCATAGTTGATTTATATTATTATTCTTTTACTTTCATGGACGAGATTTAGTTATCATGGTTTACTGTATTTTACAGCTTATGTATACATACAAGGGTTTCATATATTGGAGTATACTTCGTACATATGCAGCTGACATGTCTACTTACTTAGTCCTAAGTATTTTGGGACTTGGGCGTTATATGTTTTTGTGGTGACCCATACAGGTCGAGTTTATCACTTTGGTTACGTTACTGTACTGATGTGAGCCTACATATATGATTAGAGTCTAGGATCTCATTCACATACTTGATCCTCTCCATTGAATTCCATTCTCGAACTCTCGTTTGACAGCTTTGATTTGCCTCTTGCTTGATTTCTTTTCTACCGTAAATTTTATTTTATTTTCCCTTCGTGCTTGATAGAGAGGATAGGAAGATGACTCATACTAGGTATACGTATTTAATTTTCAATCACCCTACTAGTTGAACTCTTATAAGTTGGGTAGTTTGTCTCATAACCCATCACTCTATTGGTTATTACAACCCATTAAAAATGATTTTAAGAAGATTACCTAGACTGTGCGCGTTAGTTCAACTAAGGTCTTAGATAATAAAACAGTAGGACAACTGTGGAGGCACGATCATCGGACGAGTCTTAGAGTTTGATGAACTTGAACTAATTGTGTTTTCTTTCAATCATAAATCTCGCGTAGTTATATTTTTTACTATCTTGACTAACGTCGCTATTGTAGCCTAGTTTTTGCAAGCTTATTCTTTATCGAGCTTGCTCAGGACATGTGTTTATTGGGGAAGTCCACTAACATATTGTCTAATTAGAATCGGTGTATTATGGTCCGATCAACCTTAGTGCACTTGGTTCGCTCTTCATATGATTATCCCATGTGGATTGAGATATAGGTGTCTCTATGAACTCATCTACAACTGCCTTGACAACTCTGTTTGAGTTATTTAATCGCCCTTGGAACCCCGTATTCGTATTGATTCCCTCTCCCTCAAACTCATTATTTTTTTTCCTCTTACTTTCTGCGGAAAAGCAAATGCTCATATTTGAGGGAAGATATATCCAGAATGTCCCCCTTATTTTTGCCATACCACCTATAGCCATGAAAGCTATATTTACACAATCCTTCCTTCTATTAGAAATCGGAGAACCACCTTTAAATTGATTCATATCTACTATATCACGTTATCTGTCACATTGTGTAGTATTCCTTTATACTCAAAGCCCAAGAACGATATTACAACTTTGGAATTTTCTAACCTCATTAATTCTGAAATCGTGCCTTAGTTTTAACTCCAAGAAATTTTTTTTGGAGTGAATAGATTCTAAGCCTTCTAAAATTTTTATGAGTTACTAGGTTATCGATTGATTAGAATAAGTTGATTTCCATTAGGATGGTAATTAGTGCCCCATGAACTCTCACTTTCCATTTAGATCAATTGGTGTCACCGACCGTGATATTAATATTCGGAGCATGAGACCAACTGTTATCTTCCAACAAATTTTATATACAAGATATATACGACTTCACCTTCATGTAGACATATCATGTCCTACTAAAACACATCTCCATGTACTCTATTTTTATGATACGACTTTCAGGACAATAAGACTAGCGCTAACCCTTACCATAACACCGATGTACTTTTTGACTGCAAGGAGGGATGTAATCTTGACTCAAATCTTTTGGCCCAATATATATATGATTGTGATCTACTCGAAGCCCTCTACTCATATGCCACTAGTGTGCCACCCAACTGAGGCCCCTTGTGCTACAAAAGCACAAAAGTCATAGAAGGCGCATCTTTACGACTTACATAACCTATTTTTCCATCCCAACTCAGAATTTGCACTACTACTTGATTTAGAACCACTCTAGGTTACTCTATCATAATAGAAATATTTTAGGTTGATATTATGGAATCTTGCCTAGCCAACCTAAATTAAA
Source organism: Iris pallida (assembly GCA_029216955.1). NCBI lineage: Eukaryota > Viridiplantae > Streptophyta > Magnoliopsida > Asparagales > Iridaceae > Iris > Iris pallida. Next base: position 15,547,943 of record JANAVB010004998.1, on the reverse strand, counting down.
ACCAAAGATTTAAAAGATTGAGGTTAAAGTAGGGAACCCATTAAACCTCAATTAAATCCATCCTTATCTATCGCCATATTTGGACTATAACACCAAACTTGATGAAATAGGCCCTCACACATATTATATAGTCCTCATCTTAGGGACCACCGATACCTTTTCCATAAGTACCTTAACTGCAGTGTCTCAAATCGGGATGTGACATTAATCGTACCTCTTCGTAACCTGTATTACAAGGCAAATGGAACCCTGTTGTACCAACTTGCTTTCGGTTATGCTTGACCAAGACTTTTTCTGCTGCCTTGATAAAACGTGGTCAAAATATAGGCAGTGTTAAATAAGTACTACCTAGGGTTCCCTTAGAGCCGTGACTACGATAAGAAGTATCTCATAGTATTACACCCCTCCCTAAAAATTTACCATCTTAGAAGTTCTATTGCGGTGCTTCCCAAAATTAACCAACTTTTATAAGTTGGGTAGAACCATGAACCTAGTGTGCTATATCCCTTAGAAGTGGATGTCATCCATAACTGTTCTCCCTCATGTTCGAATGTTGAGATACAATCTTCTAATTGCATTTCATATTCCCTTGTTCGTGTGTTTAGATAACCGCAGTAAAAGATCGCAACCTTGATTCTTCACCTTCCGTTCTATCATTTAGTCGTGCCATAGTTTCAAATTCAAGAACGGAATTCTCGAAGCATTTAGACCAGCCTCTCTAAGTATCAATAAATGATTGTGATAGATTGGTTCCAATTGAACTAATAAAATAATGGTTCATAGCGTCCACACCTATCCGTACCGTCTGATGACCTCCATCGTGACTTTTATAATTGAAATGCAACCCTAGCCTTTTCTTCCAAGTAAAGTTTACACTCATGAACTAGACCAGTCAAGCTACACACATGATATACATGTCTCACAAAAACGTATATTCCTGTGCCCTATTGTAATGACGCTATATGTATGACTCATTCTTCCCCTAGAACAAATTATATAGGCTCAGTTCGTTCTATTTTGACTTAACCATACAATATCAACTCATTTCTCTAACTAAACTGAGAGTCCATGATCCATATAGGACACAACCCATCTATGAAATATGCAATTCTACTTAAACAAACACATGCCTCCGATATAATATCAAACACCTGTAGTAACCCTAGAGGGGGGGTGAATAGGGTCAAGCTAACTAATCAAGCACTTAGCACAAGCTAATTGGCAATTTAAAAATATAAGTGCAAGAGAAGAAGCAAACACAATACCGACACCCGATGTATCCTGGTATCCTCCTAAGAGGCAGTCCAGTCCCGGAACTCTCTCCGGCTTTAATCTACTATTTGAGCAAATAGTTACACACGAGTTTGGATCCGAAGAACTCGCCAACTTCTTACACAAGAGCTTTAATCCGAAGGGCTCTCCGACTTCAACCGAGAGTTTGGATACGAAGACTCCCCAACTTCAACCGAGAGTTTGGATACGAAGACTCTCCAACTTCAACCTTTCACAATAGGTTTTGATCTCCTTATACAATAGGATGAAGATCTCACTTTTCAACTCAATAACTCTAACACAATTTGTGGATGGCAAATGAAAGCTTTGTAGAGTTGTATGTGGATAAGCTTTGGTGGTTTAGGAATTTTTAGGCTCAAAGCATCAACCTTGAATGAAGGGGTTCAAGGCTATTTATAACCAAAGCTTGAAAAGAAGCCAAAGGCAACTTTTCAGTCACGAACCGGCATACCGCCGGTATGATCCGGCATACCGGCGGTATACCGGTCTGGGATTACAACGGCTAGAAATATAGCCGTTGGGATCATTAATGGCTGAAAATCCGACCGTTGGAATTTCAACGTTTCGGAAGCGGTATACCGTCGGTATGGACCGGTATGCCGTCGGTATGCCGATTTTATAAACAGAAACTTTCTGTGAACGAAAACCGGTATACCGTCGGTATACGCCGGTATACCGTCGGTATGCCGTTTTCCACCAAAAATGATCCTGGGCTTATTTCTGCCCTAGCTTTCGATTTTGCCATCCATTTCTTGTGTTTACAATAATTCCTAAGACTCATTACAGACTCCAGATAAACTTAGGCAGGTGCAGGCTTCTTCAGAGTCTTGAAATGATGATGGCACGGCTTGGCTTCTTCCTTTGATAGGTGCTGGCTTTTTCCCTTGGCGGCAGCTGTCCAAAGATATCCAGTTTGTAAAAACTGAATACCTTTCGGGGGCTTCGCCCCCGAACCCCCCGACGAGGGGTGTTGCCCCCTCGATCCCCGTCCGCTGACCGGGCAGCGGAACCCCCGGTACGTGGCTCCAGAGATGTCGTCGGGTGGTTCAGTGAAATCTTGTGGGATCCGTCGTCTTTGGCCCACCATGATTTCTTCATTACATATGTCTATATTGATCTTGTTTATTGCTTTTCTGCATGTACATGTTAGACGAACAAAGCAATATACATAGTAGCAAGTATGATAAGTTAAAGCACATTAGGACTATGCAAAGTTTAAGTATAAGTGCTAAGGTGATGGCATAAATGTTAGTGATATCATAATGATTAAACTTAATTGAATGACCACAATCAAAAACATAGTTTTGATTTTGGCAATCCAATTAAATTTAAGATAGATAAGCTCATATCACTAAGATGTAAACCAATGGGCACATATCACCAAAGATATAAGTATAAGTAGAAATGCTATAGCGATAGTATGAAGATTAGTGATAATGAAATGCTAAACTTAACATATTAACCATATTCAAAAACATGATACCATCATTGGGCCAACAATCTCCCCCTTTTTGATTATGGCAAATCGGTTAAGTTTAGTATGGACATAATAGATGCATGTATCACTAATATACAAAAGATATAAGCAATATCACTAAAAGCATACTACTTAGATTACTTATAAAAGCATTAAACTTACTTCTCCCCCTTTGACATGATCAAAAATAGGCTTCCCCGTACAAAGAGATAAAATGAAATCAATCTTAAGCATAGAAATCAGAGCATGGGGAAGTCATAGACAATCATGATCAAAATATACTAATAAAAAACAATAGAAGAAGGGTGTAATGACAAGTTTATAAAGCTACATTGCCAATGTAGAACATCAAATAGAGAATAGCTTGTCAAAACACAATATAGTTGGTAAAACTAAACGAATTTGAAAAATAAGAAATAAGTAGTTTACCAACTTGAAATCCAAGGAATAAATCCAAAACACAATAGGATATGAAATATTGCTCTAGTTTTGAAAGAGAACTATGAAATAAAGGATTTCAAACAAGAGCCATGAGGAATAGATAATTGCAACTAATAGATACCAATTGAGATATGACATTAAATAAACTTGATACCAATGGAAAAGATGTAAACTTGAAACATTGATCAAAGAAACCATTAATAATCATAATTGTCCACAAATAAATAGTGGAACAAAATAAAAGAATGATCAATGTAAAATATTGTAATTGATATAAAGTAAACTCATTATTTGTAAAATCTATATGCTTATCCAAGTTCATGCATTTGAACTCAATTACCTTATCATGCTATATGAATACCCTTTAGATAAACATGAAGGTAAAAGAGAAAAATACTTGAGAAAGAGAAATTCAGTCGACTTGAATGCTCTCCCTCAAAGTACTACCAAATGTGATAAAAATCATGAATTTTGGATAAGTCCTCAACAAGGAAAGCCAACTCAATTAAGCATGAAAGAAAAGCCAAAACAACGAAAGCACAATAGTCATCAAGATAATATATGAAAGTTAATTTTTAAGAAGATGACTTATTTAATCCATATAAAAGAGAGATAAATGATAAAGACAATAGCATATACTCTCATAAACCCTTCACAAATAAAAGTATCATGACCTCATTTACTAAGATATGAAAAAGAAGAAAGTATGGGTCCATGATGAACTAGGTATACGACATTTTTAAGGGTATAAATGAATTGAATCAACTAATTTGCTCCCCCTCAAAATATGCGTATCTAGTTCCAAAGCACTTATAGCATAAAATAGAAAACTACAAGATCTAGGGGTAAATTAACTATGGATTTCTCCCCCTTGCTCGATGCATATAAGGCTACAATATCGTCAAAAGACGAAAAATATCATCTTTAGTCAAGAAGAGATAACCAATTAATAGCCACTAAAGATGAGAAATCAAAAGAATATTCCAATAAAGAACATATAATCAAAAGATGGCATACATTAGTCTATATAGAAGAATCTCATATTTAAATATGATAGATCAATGTATGTAATCCTTTGAGAAAATGTCATTATGAAAAAGAATAAAGTCAATTAAGAAGAATCATGATGATAGACATAATATAGCTCAAAAATAAAATAAAAATGAAACTCAAACATCATGTCCATGAATATCTAATTAAGAAATAATCAACCAATTTATTGCTTTACATGGACTAGATATGTTTTATTGCATATATACCCATCAACCGGATAATATCCAAACTTTGCTACTTCTAAATGAAAGACCAATAAAGTTCAAATAGCAAAGGTCATATGTGATAAACCATGAGTAGTCAAAGTAGATTAATAAATTAACTTGACATATACAAAATTAGATAGTTTAGGACTACTCAATCATTAGGATCATTCATAAAGGAAATAAATGAATAAATATGATCTAATGAATCTCATCAAGAGAAAATCACAAGTCCAAAAAAAAAATCTCACACATTAACATGGGAAAGAGTCAATCTCATTTAAATAATTACCAACATAATAAAGAAGAGATGTAAATGATAATACGATGAAAACATGACTCAAAAAGTGAGAGAAATTTAAGAGAGACTTGCTAATGACTAGTTATGGAAGAGAGTTAAAACAAGGAATCACAAACCTCTAAGAGAAAATAAGATTTAATAAAGATTTGTAAAACTAGTTTTAGAGATTAAGCATATCACAAATCTTGTTTTTGTAAACTAGCATATCATATATAGATTGAAGTATAGGAATATAGCTAGATGTGTGAAAGTGAGCCAAAATTATATAGCTTAATAATATATCACAAATAAGCAAACTATATAATCCAAATAAGATTAATGAGAGAAGCCATTAACAAGATAAATGTGCTCATTAATTCTTAAGTCACTAACACAAAAAAATACTTGCTTAAGCATAGAGTTCACAATTAAGGGAATACATTTTGAATGATCAAAATGATTTAGAGACTCTTTACTAAGCAAGGATAAGAGCATAAGATGATAAATAAATGAATTAGACTCTTATCAAGTAAAGGACAAAAGAGATGTTCATGAAAACACAATAAAATAAATCTCTTGGCCAAGTATTGAGATTAACCCAAGATAATAAAATGATAGATCGATCTAGAGAATGCAAAATATTATAGCCATTATGAAATAAGTGTATTCTCTAGAAATAGGAAAATCTCAGCAAAAAAGCTCAAACCATAGTAGCTAAAGTCATGAGAAATATGATGTAACAATTACAGGTATTCTCATGTGCTACAAAAACATCATTGGGCAACAATAATTCAAAAAGAAGCATAAACCCAAGGAATGAGCAAAGAAAGATCATTAAGATCAAGAAAGCTAAATGCTAAAGATATCAAGAAGTACATTTTTCAAAGAGCTATCATAGTGCACCATAGTATATATATAGAAGATATCGATTTAAAAATGTGCACTAAAAACGGAGGTAAATATAAAAACAAGACAAAGCACAAAACCATGTGATTCTTAAAAGAACTTCCATAAATAGTCAAGTGCAAGGCATAAACAAATATTCTCTCTCAACATCCTAACTTAAAGATATAAAACAAATGAATATCAAAAGCTAGGAATCATTTATATATATAAAACTATATATATATATCACGAATAGGCATACATGAAAAGATCAAAAATCAATTAAGAACATGTATCCATAAAGTCAACCAAAAAGCTAAAAGGACATCATTAAAAGAAAGCTTTAAGGAAGAAGCATATTGATTCAAAAAGAGATACACAAATTTGATCAAAAGAATCAATAGCTAGAGTATGAGTTAAGCACAAGTCTAGAAGTAACAAGTATGAATAAATACTCTTCAAGTTAATATAAAACTTTAGCTTAACACATATGCCTACATAAAGGATTTGTACAAAAATAGATATCAATATAAGAGATACATGAACTATATGTAAATGAAAATTTTAATGAATATAGTCATGTATCCTTAATGAATATTTGAGAAACCATCACAAATTCAAAAGCATGAAAAAAAAAGAAAAAAAAAACTTTATTAGACAAAGACATAATTGATTCTCAAGAAGATAATCAAGATAAAGTATGAGAATCAATAATGAATATATTATGTAAGCACAAGATTAAAAAGGAAGTATAAGTGTATACTTGTCAAGTGATAAGAAGCTTGTGCTAAACATATATATTCACAAATACCGATTTAAAGTAAATGCTACATATTAAACACAAACCGGCAAGAAGTAACTACTTCAAAAACTTTAAAGACTGAGAGTTAAAATCATATTAACTCAAATAAAAATCAAGCTCCTATGGACTAGAGTGATATGCTTGCTTTATAAATAAGGATTAAGAATAACGAGCATGCGTAATAAAAGTGTCACACTAATAGAGAATGAGTGATAAACTACATAGTGTGAACTAAACATTTAAGCTAAGTAACTAGTCATGCTAGATAAAAGAAATAATAAGAGAATTAACTAAGCATGCTAGTATTATATCTCACATTGATTTATACAATAAGCAACTAAGGATATCAATGTGAGCTAGTATCAAAACATCAAGAGAAACATGCTAGATTCTACTAATATAAACCATTAAAAGAGAATCGTTTAGCATGTTACCAAAGTGGCTCTAGTGGCCACACTTGTGTTGGTGCAATTGCTTGGAAGATGACCTTTGAGCTTTGCAACCACCAACACGCTCCTTGGTGCTATGTCCCGGTACAAGAAGCTTTACCTACAACATTAGATGAAGACTTTGGTATCCAAATAAACTTGGATCCACATTTATTAGTTTTAGGGACCCATATAGCACTTACTCTAGCATTGGTAGTAAAGGTCCTATGAATAGGGTATATAAAGCTCATATATCCAATGCGAGAGCAATAGAAGCATCTAATGCTAGTGTGTGCACATGTATCAGAATGAACATGGTTATGAACATGTGACATACTAGAATGATAAATGTCTCTAGAGTGAGCATGCATGGATTTGGTCTTAAGAATATCATGTTCTAATATCAAATCATCATGCAAACAAGTAAGAGAATCAAATTTAACATTTAAAGCATTATTCTTTTTTTCAAATAAAACCATTCTAGAAATAAAATCATCATTTTATTTCTTTAAAGAGTCAATAGAAGAATCGTGCAAATGATTTAGCTCATGAGTTTGCCTCTTAAGATCTTCTATTGATGAGGAAAGAGATTTGATTTTCAAAATTAAAGCCTCATTCAAACTCTTTAAAGAAACATAAGATGAGTTTTGAGAATCAAGTCTAGATAATAAAATATTGTTTTCATTTCTCAAAAACTCATTTGCTTCTTCTAAATGAATAACCTTTTCAGAAAGTTCTTCATTTGTAGAATGAAGGTTGTCAAGAATCTCTAAGGATTGTTTAGCCATGACTTTCCACTTAGAGCATTTCTTGCATTTAGAAGAAACAAGATTGTCTATGCTACTAGAAGTAAAACCCTCTTTATCGGAGGAGGAGTAGGAGGAATACGATGCCATATAAAAATAACAAGGATCTACTCTAAGGATGTTAAGCCTAACAATAGAGTCCTTGCTCTGATACCAATTGTAGTAACCCTAGAGGGGGGGGGTGAATAGGGTCAAGCTAACTAATCAAGCACTTAGCACAAGCTAATTGGCAATTTAAAAATATAAGTGCAAGAGAAGAAGCAAACACAATACCGACACCCGATGTATCCTGGTATCCTCCTAAGAGGCAGTCCAGTCCCGGAACTCTCTCCGGCTTTAATCCACTATTTGAGAAAATAGTTACACACGAGTTTGGATTCAAAGAACTCGCCAACTTCTTACACAAGAGCTTTAATCCGAAGGGCTCTCCGACTTCAACCGAGAGTTTGGATACGAAGACTCCCCAACTTCAACCGAGAGTTTGGATACAAAGACTCTCCAACTTCAACCTTTCACAATAGGTTTTGATCTCCTTATACAATAGGATGAAGATCTCACTTTTCAACTCAATAACTCTAACACAATTTGTGGATGGCAAATGAAAGCTTTGTAGAGTTGTATGTGGATAAGCTTTGGTGGTTTAGGAATTTTTAGGCTCAACGCATCAACCTTGAATGAAGGGGTTCAAGGCTATTTATAACCAAAGCTTGAAAAGAAGCCAAAGGCAACTTTTCAGTCACGAACCGGCATACCGCCGGTATGATCCGGCATACCGGCGGTATACCGGTCTGGGATTACAACGGCTAGAAATATAGCCGTTGGGATCATTAATGGCTGAAAATCCGACCGTTGGAATTTCAACGTTTCGGAAGCGGTATACCGTCGGTATGGACCGGTATGCCGTCGGTATGTCGATTTTATAAACAGAAACTTTCTGTGAACGAAAACCGGTATACCGTCGGTATACGCCGGTATACCGTCGGTATACCGTTTTCCACCAAAAATGATCCTGGGCTTATTTCTGCCCTAGCTTTCGATTTTGCCATCCATTTCTTGTGTTTACAATAATTCCTAAGACTCATTACAGACTCCAGATAAACTTAGGCAGGTGCAGGCTTCTTCAGAGTCTTGAAATGATGATGGCACGGCTTGGCTTCTTCCTTTGATAGGTACTGGCTTTTTCCCTTGGCGGCAGCTGTCCAAAGATATCCAGTTTGTAAAAACTGAATACCTTTCGGGGGCTTCGCCCCCGAACCCCCCGACGAGGGACGCTGCCCCCTCGATCCCCGTCCGCTGACCGGGCAGCGAAACCCCCGGTACGTGGCTCCAGAGATGTCGTCGGGTGGTTCAGTGAAATCTTGTGGGATCCGTCGTCTTTGGCCCACCATGATTTCTTCATTGCATATGTCCATATTGATCTTGTTTATTGCTTTTCTGCATGTACATGTTAGACGAATAAAGCAATATACATAGTAGCAAGTATGATAAGTTAAAGCACATTAGGACTATGCAAAGTTTAAGTATAAGTGCTAAGGTGATGGCATAAATGTTAGTGATATCATAATGATTAAACTTAATTGAATGACCACAATCAAAAACATAGTTTTGATTTTGGCAATCCAATTAAATTTAAGATAGATAAGCTCATATCACTAAGATGTAAACCAATGGGCACATATCACCAAAGATATAAGTATAAGTAGAAATGCTATAGCGATAGTATGAAGATTAGTGATAATGAAATGCTAAACTTAACATATTAACCATATTCAAAAACATGATACCATCATTGGGCCAACAACACCAACCCATGTACCCTAGTCAATATGACTTAAAGATTCCAAACACTTACCTAATCATATTATATAACATGGTTCTACACTTGTTATATATTCTCACCTCTTGACCATGAACTTCTCTTTCCTTAAGTTCTTCAACCTCGCATCCTAGTTACCCATGTTTGGGGAAAAGAAAAACTCCTTGGACCGACATGTTTTAGTTATAATCGAACAAGGGATGCCTGCTTATCTTGTTGAAGCATGGGCGATAGGAACGATGTTAGATTATTATAATCATTTTATGGTAGTTATTGACCAAGAACGTCACGTCAATATCGAGCCTCACCTAGAACCCGGGACTGCGGTCAGAAGTGTCCAATATTCGCGTACCTCTTCCTAGAAAAGTGTCCCTTCCACAATTCTTGTAATGACGGTTTCTACGGTTTGCCAACTTCTATAAGTTGGGTAGGGCCTTGAACCAATAATACATCATCTTGCAGGACATGGATAACAGCATGGATTACTTTTACAACTACCTTCTCCATCATTTTGAAAATCGAATTACGATTTAACATACATGCCCTCCCCTGTATTAAATCTCGTTATTTCATATTTATATATATTAAGACTATTTTTAATTTTGAGGATGAAATTGCTATAAGTTGGGTAGGATGTAAATATCCAAAATTTTGACGATTTTATTTTTAATCAAAGGTATTTTAATTATCAATTATTGGACTTTAATTTTTTTTGTTGCAAATACTTTGTAAGCAAGTTAAATGCTACATTATATGCCTACCTAGATAATAAGTAGGATGTACTAATATTTCAGAAAAAAGTATTTTTATTTTTAGAAATTTAACTTAATTTATTATTTTGAATATTGAAGTAATTCTTGAAAAGAATTTAATAAACCTAAAGTTCAACTTATGAATTTTCTTTGCTGCTAGCTAATATAAGAAATAAATGCCATATTCAGTTAAGGTATTGTGCAAATTAATTATTTAATTATTGAAAGGGTATTTTGATTTTTGGGACATAAAAAAAAAATATATATATATATATATATATATATATATATATATATATATATATATATATATATATATATATTGCAAATGACCTCTAGCCTAGTGGCTAAGAGAGATGCATGCGGCCCGAGTGGTCAGGAGATCGATTCCCGGTGGGAGCGTTCGCCATATTTACCTCTTTCAATATATATATATATATATATATATATATATATATATATATATTTTATATATATATATATATATATATATATATATATATGTAGAGAGAGAGAGAGAGAGAGAGAGAGGGGGGGGAGAGAGAGATAGAATATATATATACATATATATATATATATATATATATATATATAAAAGCAAAAAAAAAGCCTTAAGCTAAGCTTCTCGTGAATCTCACGAGAAGCTAAACACGCAACAACCCGAGCAAGAGCCCAGGACCCGAACCCATAGAGAACCCCCCACAAGTGTATAAGAGAACGAGAGAGAAGGAGAGGAAAAAAAACTTAAAAACCCTAATGCAAACCAAAACACCAGCAGCCACGTCTCAGCCTCCCCGCGACACACGCGTGCGCGCACAGCTGTGAGGCCGCCGGCGGCGGCCGCAAATTGCCGGGAGCAATGGCGGCGCGGCAAAAGCAGCCGCAACAACAACATTTGCAATAGCAGTAGCAAGAGCTCGAGGTAGCCCCGTTCACGATGTAATTACTCCGCAACCACTTGACCATTTTCCAAACCAATTGAACATGTATGTTCACAACCTAACCCTCTGCAAGTCCCTTCAATTAGTTTATTTTGATTCACGAGGTAGGCGACAAAAAACGAGTTCCAAAATCGAGAAAAAAAAAACTCGATTTCTGGAAGTTAGAAACTGTCCCGACCACCCATATTTGCGGTCGATTTATGATCAGAATATTATAAATTTTAGAAATCTACCTGAATAGCCTTATAGACAACCTATACTTGATCAAAACCCTATTTTTAGTTTTATTTCTAGTTTCCTATATTCTATTTAAAACTTATTTGAAGTTAGCAAAAAATCTATTTTAAAAACATAGAAAAACCCCGATACGGAGTCTGTGCCGACAGTTTGGGCGACTTGGTCGTGAACCACTTGCATTAAAATGTGTGTATAGACTTCGTGCACGTGTGGGATTTGACAGAACTCGAATGGGTTGCGTGCGCGCGACGAATTTGAGGCGTATCCGTAAAAAAATCATGTATCGTTGATTTTATAAACTTTCTAATTACTTTGTGCACGTTCGTCAGCTCGAGACAAAACTCATGCCAATAGGACCAAATCATTTTTTTGGTCCTATACGCTAAGTTTGGTCAGATTCTGAGAAGGTCGACCAGAACGCCTATTTCGCGGGCCCGTGATCGCTCCAATGGACGAAATTGTGTACGGCCCAACGTAATCCAACTTTGGACATATGGTTGGGTTTGTCTCCTCAAATCGGACCCGTAGATATGTAGTTTGACAAATTTAGAAATCATATATACCGGCACATATTTCGGTGCAAAACGGGTCCAACGACGGACATCATTTTGTCCCAAAATTATAATTTTGCTCCTGTATCCAGAAATGGACTTATCAGTAGTCTATCCTAGCTATTTTCCTTATTCTGGAAACATTGGTAATGTTTATTTCATCATCTGAGGACGTTTGCGATAATTGACTATCTCTATTTCACTATTCTGATGGTTCGAGCTATTGGATCTTGCTCTTTCGCACACAACCTTAGGCAAGATACATTGCCTTATTTACTGCTTATAATTAGTTGCATTTTTTTTATTATTGCATATTTACTGCCTATTTATTTTTAGTTGGATCCATGACTTGCTTTTTATAGTTTACTTTGTTTTGCTTTTAGTTATTTTTCCTTTCTTGTCTTTTAATATGTATGTGGACATAGCCTTAGCGGACTACCTTCTGTTAGTAACCTTGGGAGGGAGAAGACAGTTAAATGTATGGGCTACCCAAATCCAAAAGCTGTAGTAACTACTTACTACGGTAGTCGTGTCACGGTGGTCACTAGCCTCAAGCTATGTGGACTGATGGTTCACGTGGGCCGCTAGCCTCGAGTTATGTCGGCTGATAGTATTGGTACTTGACGTGTGTGTTATGAGTTGTGAGCTATTCATGGGGGAGTCAGCTTTCACTTGCCCATACATCGAGATGTCTTCTAAATTGCATACTAGAAAGGTTAGGAGACCTTAGTAGTGTTGTGTCACACTCTGTTCTAGTCATGGCATGGGACAATGTCACATTGCTGAACAGTACGCTACCGTTTGTCCTTGTTTGGTTGTGGGGGTAGTCCATTGCTTCGATGATGGGATATTGGACCGTGTTATGGTTGGGACACTTTACTTTTACTTTGTGACTTAATGGCATATTTTATATTCAGTTTATATGGCATGTTCTTCATGTATCTTGTTACGTCCCTCTGAGGACCTGGTGATCTCTCCAGATGTGTGCTTTCATGTCTTTTTGCAGGTGCTCTAGCCAAGATTGTGGCCTTCTTTTTCTATCAAGGAGGATTGCTCTCGGATCATCCATTACTATTTTATCCATTCTTTCTTGTACCTTATTTTTATTTAAATGGTTGGTAGTAGATTTGTCTCTGCCCAACTACATGTACAAATGACAAATTCATAGTTGATTTATATTATTATTCTTTACTTTCGTGGAGGAGATTTAGTTATCATGGTTTATTGCATTTTACAGCTTATGTATACATACGAGGGTTCCATATATTGGAGTATACTTTGTACACATGCAGCTGGCATGTCTACGTACTTAGTCCTAAGTATTTTGGGACTGGGGCATTACAGTATATGATTTGTCTCCAGCTTTTGACACATGGAGATGTTATTATTATGAGATTTATGTTACGTTGAGATATTTGAAATCCTAGACTTTGATGTGGATTCGAGGTATATGTTTCTAGTCTCCTCTTGGATTATAATTTCATATCTTTATGTCATTATCCTTCTATTATCTTTCTTATAGTTTTCTGTGATTGAGTATGAATATTAGACATTACATTGTCCTCCTTCGGAGATGTGATATCATTGAAAAGTTGTGATATATATATATATATATATATATATATATATATATATATATATATATATATATATATATATATATATGAGATATGTTAGCTAGTACTGTTGACCGAGACAACGTTCTACCACCGATGCTGCGACATAAGCAGGATGTACCCACGTACTCATGCCCTCATTTTGGGTGCGGAGCTTGACACATTTTATGGTGGCCCATGTAGATCCCGTCGAGGTCGTAACTAGTGCAATATCGGTGCTCAGACTTAGAGTGATATTACGAGCATGCTTTAGGAAATAGGTTATAGGCCATAGTTAAGAGATATTCAATCACAATTAGGAAACTTCTAATCTATTTGATTACCACTCCAATTTCTTTTACGAGCCTGCTTTAGGAAATAGGTTTCCGCTGCGGATTGCTCCTACTATTTCTTCAGTTCGTGTGGGGGTTTCAACTGCTTTTGGGGTCACTCCTCCACCTGTTCAGAGGGCTATCCCTGTGGAGCCAGAGACTATTTCTCAGCCACCTCCAGCATCGACCGAAGCAGTGCAGATGTTTGCATTGCTCCAATATATGATGGAGGCTCTGAGAGCCAAGGCCGAGGCACAACTGCGACATGCTAAGGTGATACGCCAGAGTATTGAGAGTGCCCACCCGTTGGCATTAGCTATAGTTGAAAAGGTGGCACTTGTCCAGCCTTAGGGTGCTCCAGTTCAGCAGCAGTCAAGGCTGGGTACCATAGTAGACTTTATGAGGATGTCACCTCGGGAGTTCAAAGGTACCAAAGGGATACTCTACGTAAATGACTGGCTGGAGGACATTGAGAGGATTCTGCGCTTAGCTCAGATTCTTGAGAGTTTGCAGGTCGAGGCAGCCGACGGTCAGCTGTTTGAAATTGCACTACTTGGTATCACACAGACCCTAGGTTTACCGTGAGAGGACTTACTTGGGAGGCTTTCAATGATTCCAAAAATGCACAAGGATATCTAAGAAATTATTTATCTTGGACACGACATGGTAGCATAGACACGACACGACCCCCCTCCCCGATAATACCCTTGGTCTCGGTAAACCCTAATCCTCCTCTCTCTCTTGTAGCATAGATATGACACGACCGGACATGACACACACACACTAACATGACACTGACACGACAGTACACGACACACACACTAAGATGGCACTGACATGATACACACACTGACGTGTCAGGACACGACACACACATACTAAGAAAACACCGACACGACACACACTGACACGATACCACTGCCTAAAGCAACAAGTGCAAGTGGTGGTGGGTCTGTTATTATTATGATTATAGTGTAGTAGTGAATTGAATTAAAATAAAATGAATGTTTGAGCTGTGTATCAGAATGTCGCTAACTGCGTATCAGAACGTCGATAAACGTCGCCAATATGCTGACATGGCAGCTAGTAACAAGCGTAGCAAAATGTCTCGCTAATTTGCGACATTATACTACGCCGTCGGTATACATCACTAATTCAACGAAATCAACTACATCGCTAAACAACGTTGCTATTGCGATGTTTTGTGATGTTTTGACCATCTGCGACTATGTAAAAAGTGGCATCAGTTTTTTCTCGCTAAAAACATCGCTAATAGTTTTTAGCGACGATTTATGCCTAATTAGCGACGTCTTTTGACGTTGCTAATATCACTTATTCCAGTAGTGCTTGCCTGGTGACATCTGGTGTGGTCGATGATCATGATAGCACAAAATTGACTTTGGTTTTAAAATTTTACAAGATAGCCTCCGATGATGGGATGGACTATTCTATCGAGTCTAGAACAATCAAAATAGCTAAGGTCGACATAAGGAAGTCTATTTTCGCAAGAGAATAGGAAATACGATTAGCCATGATCAACTAGGATAATCAATAGGATTTTGTGGAGAAAATACTTATACTATTTGAGAAACTATTTATAATACTTGAAAACTCTATTTTTTTTTACCATAAAATATTTAGATAAATACATACTTGAAAATAAGTTTTAATTTGGAAACTATATTTCTATTAGTTAAAATAATTAAAATACGTTGAAAATATAGGAATATTATTTTTAAAGAGAAAAACTATAATTTAATTAGGTAGAAAGTATTACAATAATATTTTAGGTCAAAAGCTTATTTTAAATACCACAAAATAATATAAATATACATTAGCCAAAAATAAAATTTGAACTCTAAATCTAATTCTTGAAATTGTTTTGCATGCTAGAGATCATCATGTCAGCTTTTCGAAACATTAAATGGATCACAAAATCGAGTTCGAGAGCTCCCGAAATCTCAAAAATATTACGATGCATCGATTTTCGGACAACTGGCACTCAAATAATTTTACAAAAAAAATATTACAAATTTGCTAAAATAAATTATTGATTAGTGAAGCTAACCTCAATTAGTTTATAAAAAAACTAGAGGTGAAAGGAGTCCGAAGTTGAAAGTTATGGCTCTTCAAAGTTGCTAGAGCTGAGGCTGATTTTTATGACAAATTTTGAGTATTTTGGACGAAAAATAGAGGAATTGTGATAGTGAAAAGGCACCCAGGGTTGGACCCGATGCCAACACAGGATGACAAAAAAAGGGTGGATACCGATACAGTGCATACACAATGGTGGTGGAAAATTTATGATGAAAATAATAGAAAGGCTCCCCTACAAATAGGACGGAGGAATCCTAATTAGATAAGGATTAGGAATGATTTAAATTCCACTTGATAAATCTCACATTAATTTAAATCTATTTAAAATAGTTTCAATAAAATTTAGTCCAATTTTAAAACTAGATAAATCTCATCTTTAATTTAAAACTATTTAAAATCTAATCCAACAAAATTTACTCCCAATTTAAATTAGAGAAAATAAATTTAAAATATATTTTTATAAGTTGAAAAAATATAATTAATTTAAAATACTTTAAAATAGTTCCAAATAAACTTTTTTCTTAAACCAAAGTTTTAGAAAATATACATGAATTTATTTTTATGTACATCACACGCAAATAGTATAAATTATTTACATAAATATTACTTTCGAAATTAGTATCTATACTTGTATATCAAATGAAATGTATTTCTATAATAATAAAAACAAATTTGGCAAATTCGGGACGACATATTTGTACTAGAACAAAAATAAAAAATATTTACCTTATATTATATCGAAACAAAATAGTTATTTCTATATTTATGAAAAATCTAATAATATAATATTTGTATAAAAATAATTAAATAGTTCGTATATACGTATTCATACTCATCGTACAAATACCAAAATAAAAATCTTTTATAAAAATTAGGGGGTTTACATTCTGATTATGAGAAAAATAAAGCAACTAGGTCATCATTTAAATCCATAACATTATATTAGTACTTTAAGAACTTTACAATTATTACATACAGATTTTTTGGACCAAGTAGAGTCGTCACTCTTAGCAGAAAAATCTATGATTTTGTAAACGTTGATGATTTTTCTCGTTACACTTGGGTTTTCTTTTTATAAAATAAAAATGACGCGCTTTTTGAATTTGAATTTTTCTATAAAAAGGTTCAGAATAAAAAGGGCTTATGGTTACTCTCATCCGAACTGATCATGGAGGCGAATTCGAAAATTTTGACTTTAAAAATTTCTGTGGTTTGAATGGTTATTTTTATGAGTTTTCTTGTACTAGGACTCTCCAACAAAATGGTGTTATGGAGCGGAAGAATAGAACTCTTATCGAAATGGCTAGAGTTATGCTTAACCTGTATAATCTTCCAAAATATTTTTAGGCTAAAGCTGTAGGTAAGCTTGTCATGTTTTAAATAGGGTTCTAATTCGACCTATATCGAAAAAGGCTCCCCATGAACTGTGGTTTGATCGTATTCCAAATATTTCATATTTAAAATTTTTGGATGTAGCTATTTTATTTTGAACACTCAGGATTACTTGGGAAAGTTCTACTCTAAGTAGATGAAGGAATATTTCTTGGATATGCTGCTAAGAGCAAAGGCTATAGAATTTTTAATAAGAGATCATTCGTTGTTGAAGAATCAATTAATGTTACTCTTGATAAATTTAACAATCAATTACCAACTGATAGTGACAACCAGGACTCAAAAATATCCAGCAAAGCAGCTGAAGATATTGACACGGTTACCAGTTATCTGGAGAGTCTGCCAAAGAAGATGAGGTTCATGTCAGACCATCCAAAAACTTTACAAATAGGTGATATATCAAAAGTTGCAAGTACTCGTTCTTCTGCTAAGGATATAGCGGCAAGTGTTGCATTTATTTCACAAATAGAACGTAAGTCAGCAGCAGATGCATTTGATGATAAATTTTAGATTTATGTTACGCAAGGGAATTAAACCAATTTGAGAGGAATCAAGTTTAGGAACTAGTTCCTAAGCCTATTGGTCACTCTGTAATTGGTACCAAATGGGTATTCCAAAATAAACTAAGTGAGGATGGATAGGTTGATCGCAATAAAGCACGTCTAGTTGTTTAGGGTTATAATCAAGAAGAAGGAATTTATTATAACAAGACCTATGCTCCTGTTGCTGGACTAGAATCCATTTGTATGCTTTGTGTATATGCATGTTTTCATGATTTTAAATTATTTCAAGTGGATGTTAAAAGTGCTTTTCTGAATGACTTTATAAAGAAGAAGTTTTTGTAAAATAGCCTCTTAGTTTTGAAGATTTTAAAATTTTTTATCATGTTTTCAAGTTAAGAAAGGCATTGTATGGACTCAAACAAGCACCTAGAGCTTGGTATGATCATCTAAGTACCTTTCGACTAAAAAATGGTTTTACTAAAGGGAATATGGATACCACTTTATTTATAAAATCCCTTAATGATGATATTTTGTTAGTACACATATACGTAGATGACATTATTTTTGGTTCGACTAATGAGGTACTCTGTCAAGAGTTTTCTAAGTGTATGCAAAATGAGTTTGAGATGAGCATGATGGGAGAGCTCAACTACTTTTTTGGACTACAAATTAGGCAAACTTTACAAGGGACCTTCATCAATTAAGCAAAATATACGAAGGAGTTGTTAAAGAAGTTGGACTTCGACAATGCAAAGCCTATCGGAACTCCAATAGCTACCCCAACTAAGCTTGACATTGATAAAAGTAGAAAACATGTCGACCAACATAAGTATCGAGGTATGATTGGTAGTTTAATGTAGTTAGCAGCTAGTCATCCTGACATAATGTTCAGTGTTTGCATATATGCTAGATATCAAGCCAATCCTAAGAAATTACACCTATGTGCAGTTAAGCGTATCTTTCGATACCTTAAGGGTACTTCTACTGTCGGTTTATGGTATCCCAAAACCACATCCTTTGACCAAATTGGTTATTCGGATGCTGATTTTACTGGATGCAAAGTAGATTGTAAAAATAAAATTTGTACGTGTCATTTTCTATGAAAAGCTTTAGTCTGGTTTAGCAGAAACCAAATTCTGTCGCATTATCAATGATTGAAGCTGAGTATATCACTTCCGTCGTTATTGTGCTTAAATTTTGTGAATGAAGCAAACCCTAGAAGACTATAATCTATATTTTCATAATATTCCTATTTTTGGGACAACACTAGTACGATTAATTTTACTAAAAACCCGGTATGTCATTCACGCACTAAGCATATAGAAATACGTTATCATTTTCTTCGTGATCATCCGCAAAGATATTTGCCTTGAATTTATTGACACAAGTCATCTACTAGTAGATATGTTTACAAAATCATTAGCCGAGGACCGCTTCAATTTTATTCATCACGAGTTAGGTGTTCTTGATATCGTCTCAGAAGCATAGTAAATTATGCCCAGTAAATGACTTGATATTAATTCAAACAATTTTATTAAATCAAAATTATTTTGGGTACAAGCCGAAAGGACCCTTATGTCATATAATTATAAATAGTCTGAAGAGACACGATGCACTAGTCTTCATACTACCGCTAGCTGGGGTCTGGCCCCTATAGGTAACCCAAGATAGTTGAGATATATTAAAATTTGTATGAATTTTATCTTTAATTTTATGTACATGATTTAACATATGATAACCTAGATACCAAAAAACTGAACTCGAACTGGACTCCGCCCATGTTCGACCTGAACTCGGTCCCTGTGTATCAGGTAAACCGAGAGCAGGCCCCACTTTTAAGTTGCCTTCCCTTTATATCAAAACCCGTCCTCTATCCAAGAGCAGCCGACGCACTTTCTTCCTCCTCCTCCAAAAATACCTTCCAAACCCTCGATCTTCAAACCATAACCCTAAATTTCACTTATTTTAGGGTTTTCATCTCCAAGATCAAGGATTTGTGTCTACTTCAAGATTCTCTTTTAATTTTCAACATTCTCTTGAGGTATAATCTCTTCCCCTCTTCAATTTTTCTATGGCACCTAAGTTGTCTTCCAAGAAAAAGATGAGAATGGATGAAGCTTCATCTTCAAATCCATCTCAAGATCCTTTTGAGTCCCTATTTAGTCCTCCTCAACCCGTTGAGGATGATTTCAATAGTTTACTATTTTGAAACCTAGAAGTGTCAAATGCATCTTTCGATGATTTCCAAAAGCGAAATATATGTCTAGGCAATGTCATTAGTTTCACTATCTTCCTGAACTATTTAGCTATTTTTACCGCTCTAGGATTTTATGATCTTGTTTAAATTGTTAATCCTATTTATTCCAAGGTTATACGTATGTTTTATTGCAATTTCCAACACACTCATGGCGCTATTTACTCATCCATCTGCGATATCAATATTGAATTTGATGATGACGACCTAAGTGAGATGCTCCAGATTTCTATTACAGACAGTGCTCTCGTCGACATTACCAAAGTCAATTTTAGTAACGACATGATTCTGGAATCCTTTAATGAGGCCATATGTGATCTGTTTCCTAGACCTCCAGGATGCTTGATGTCCAAATATCTGAACCAACACTTCTATGAGCTGCATCGCATCATCTTTTCAGTTATTTTACCTAAGACGAGATCCGCTGAGGAGATCACATACTTAGAGATGTTAGCTCCTTATCACATTCATTTTGGTATTCCTTTTAGTCTTCCAAAGACAATGATTACAGCTATGGTAAACTTTCACAAAAGTACCCATAGGATCCGACCTCCATATGTTGCTTCACATCCTGATGATGTCGGTGATGAGAATTTTCAACCTAAAGTTCTTGTACCACCTCCTTCTTCTACTGTTGCTCCTTCTCCTACAGTTGTTCCTCCTACTGCTGCTGAGGCCCCAACCTCACTTGATGAGATCCGTACTATGAAGCGATGTCATTTTTGTCTTGAGGATGAGCGTTACACTAATGATCTAGAGCTAACTGCCAGACGGACTTTATGACCACTCTTCAGGTTCAGGTTCATGACCACTATTCAGGTTCATGACCACTCTTTAGGTTCACTACTGATCTAGAGCGTCACTGCCAGACGGACTTCATGACCACTTTTTGATTATATATTTGAGGATCTAGAGGCTCAGCACTACTTTATTCCTGGATCTGGCTACTATGATTCCAACCGGTTTGTCGAGACTGGCGGCGATACATCTTGATGGTTGTTAGGCTTTCTGGTGTGTTTTGGTTTAATGTGTGATGGTTGATGACATTAGTAGTTGGCACTAGTTAGTTGCACATATTTTGATTTGTGTTAAACTTTCATGCACTTTGGTTATGTAGTTTTATGCATTTTCTTCAGCACTACTATGTATTTGAACTCTGCTTTTGTTTATATGTTATGCACTTCCTTTTAGTGCCATATCATCTTCTATTTGTCTTTATTATTTTGCTACAATTTGAATTTTCACTCTTATTCGTTATATGCTTACTAATTATGGGAGAGCTTACATTTTTATCAAATGACAAAGGGGGAAAAAAGTTTCCAATATACTGGACAGAAGAAGTAAATATGATACGAAAGGTAAAAAAATTTTAATTATTTGGTATATCAAACTTGGTGTTTGTTAATTATCAAAATAAGGGAGATTGTTGGCCCATTGGTCTGGTCACACCTGATTTTGTTAAGCAACTGACAACTCCAGTTTGAAATACATAAATAATATACAGGTACGTACTGCTGCTGAACGACTATAACCATGCTACTGCTCTCGGTCAGATTCTTCGCCAACAATAATCACATCACTGATCGAGACATTTTTTCTAACTTTATTATGTATTTTTAAATTTATTGAGTCTAGAAAAAATGTACGATTGTTCGAGATTGGCACTCGACTCAGCTACCAAAAGTCTACTACCAAAATTAGCCTACACAATTATTTATTTGATCAGTCCATTCATTAAACCCAATCCACTTACCAATAGCACACAAACCTACAAAAATCCAAAGCCCATTCTTCATGACCCATTCAGGAAACATGGCAACCGAACTCGGTCACCCCTGACCCAATTCCCGAGGGAATATGTCACCCTGAAGAACAGTCTCCAAACGTTCAAATTTTTGAACGTTGGACTACCGAACTCTATATGAGTTCTCTGCAGAAAGACACTATATAATAGAGGAAAGTTTTTCATTATATTCACTCGTTCCTCAAACGTATATCCAAAATTTGAAATCCGGTGAGCCGTGCATAATTTTATCCGTTGGATCGGATCATTGGCCCGCAAAAATAGCATTCCGGCCAACGTTATCAGAATCGTACCGGACATGGCTCATAAGACCAGAAAAATGATACGAGTCCAGTGGCACAAGTTGCGTCTCGATGTGACGAATGTGCAAAAAGTTGTGGGCTAGTTTAGAAAAGGCCCGATACGGGGTATCTCGATCGATATGCCTCGATTTTGTCGTACATACGCGACCAAATTGAGTTCTGTCAAATTCCACATGTCGACAACATCCATGCGCATCTTTCGATGCTCTTGGATTGTGAGCATGTTGTCCAGTTTGTCGGGACAAATGCCGTATCGGTAGTTTTTATTGGAAGTTCTGTCTTAACTATTTTTTTCCTCAGTTTCAAAATCTGTTTACTCAACTTATACTATATGAAAACTAATTCTACAAGAAGGGTATTGGAGTGCTACAAGTGGTCAAAATACTGTTCAAAAAGTTTTAAAAAAATACTAATAGGTTGATCAGTATCGACCCTCAAACTGGGGTATATGAGTTCAAGGATCTATCATTATGGTAGTAGGTTTTTTTGAACTTTTAGACTTTTTCACGAAGAATCCAGGGCCAACTTAAATAACCTTATCACACCCCAGTACTGAAAATATAGAGATGGACTAGGCCAGCTACGCCATATGAGGTATGCAAACGTCATACGACGATCGTGGCTGTCAAGAGACAAGGGGCTGCAAGCTATAATCAAGTCTCCTACGGTCTCACAGAACATCTATATCTCAATCAATCAAAATAACGAAACAACAATTAATGGGCATATGAGATAAAGCAGTAAGGCGTCCACGATGCTTCATCAAAATGATCATAGGAAACTAGCTTTATAAGTTAGCTAGCCCAGAGAGTCATAGGTACATAATCATATTCAGCTGCAGACTAATTTAATTATAATTATACAAAAGACAAAATATCCAGATTAACCGGCTAAACAGGTGCCAGTGGGTAAATGCCAGAACATAAGTAATGAATACTAGAGTGGTGGAGAAGAAACCTAATCAAGCCCCCCGCCAGCCATGCTCCTAGTATGCACCATTGACGTCAGGGAGGAAGGTCGGATCCTCAGGCTCTGCTATGTGATCTGGCCAAACAAAACCAGTAGGGTCAGCCTTGAATAGCAAGTACCACAAGGGAGCACAGTGAGATAAAACCCAAGCATAAAAAATAAAAATAAAAGCTTCCGGTCGTAACCTCGGTCTACAGCCTGTCGTAGCACGATAGCCCAATCCAACAGCAAAACAGGGACATGGGTTAGACCATGCACCATGTCAGTCCATGCCCCTCAACTACAAACGAAAGGTACAAGGCACAGTCAAGTCATTTCTCAAGCGGCCATTCATTCATGCAGCTTTCTATATTTGGTGGAGTTATCCCCGCAATGCTGTAATAGGAATCCTCAGATCGTGTCGTTCCAACAGGGCTAGCCAATCCATTATATATACATATTGCTCATTGATTATGCACCGATCCTCGGTAAGGCTACCGTGCTGAAACTTCTAACACAAAGCACATAGGAGTCGAATATAGTCATCCACCATAGGCGGATAAAACCATATTCATGGCGGCCAACCCGATACGTCAGGACGGGACCTGGGTGGCTAGTATGGAACGATCTCGAGATTCTTCTCGCCCAATGCATCTATCAAATTAGTTGCCTAGTTAATCCCTAAGTTTTTCTCGGAGTTCGCATGTTGTGGTCACATGCTAACTCCCTTGGATGTCGTACATTGCACGCGTACCCCAAGTAGGGATCCGTACTGGCTCAAGGAGCCATACATAAGGATCCCTCCTTCGTGTAATACAATACGTAACACATACCACGTCTTTGCTATCGACCATTCATCATGTACGTGCTGGACACTTTGGATGTACTGGCAGGTATCGCGTAGATTCACTTAGCACATGAGATAGCCCCGCGGTACTCACATAGATTACACTTTAGTACATAGACAAGATATACCAGCACATACATAGGTAGTCAGGTCGGGAATGCAAATCAAATCACTTAGTTATTTAAAAGCTATTGGACATAATAGTCTCGGGGTGCCCAAAATATTGGGTGCACAAGTCTTGGTGCACACAAAATATTGGGCACGCAAAATATTGGTGTGCACAAAATATTGGGCGCACAAGGTCTCGGTGTGCATAAAATATTGGGTGAACTAGGTCTTGGTGTGCACAAAATATTGGGTGCACAAAATATTGATGCACACAAAACATTGTGCGCATAAAATATTGATGCGCACAAAACATTGGGCGCACAAAATATTGATGCGCACAAAATATTGTGCGCACAAAACATTGGATGCACAAAATATTGATGTGCACAAAATATTGGGTGCACAAAATATTGATGCGCACAAAATATTGGGCGCATAAAATATTGATGCGCACAAAATATTGTGCACACAAAACATTGGGCGCACAAAGATATCTGGGCGCCCGAAAATCTTGCAGCATCCAAAATCTTTGGTGCACAAAAGGGCTTGAGGGCGCTCAAAGCGCGCCGTCGTCCCCAACCAGCAGCAAGCTTCGGCCATGGAGTTTTTGAAAACTTCTAAAGTCCGTAACTTAGGCCGTAGAACTCAAAATTGGGCAAAATAAAGGTCAAAATTGAACGAAATTGAATTCTCTACAACATGGAACAAGTAGTTTTTGAAAAAAGAATAAGTTTGATAGATCAAAACCATGAAAACCCATAAACCCTAGTTTTTTTGGAACATAGTTCTACTAAAAAATAGCCATCAAAACCGAAAATACTAAGTACTAAACTTGTAGAGAATGAAGAGAAGAACAACATATATAAATAATATCAAAGGAAAAAAAAAATCAAAAAGTGAAAATGTAAGAATCTTCATTTCGTGCAAGGTGTACTTGCCTAAAAGTTGGTTGGAGGAAAATAAATGAAAGAGTGAATAAGGAGAGAGAGAGGAAGAGAATATGTATAGGGATGGGGTTGGTTCATTAAAACCCTAGTCCTAATCATGCTCTAACCATTCCACTAATGACATGCTTAAAGGCAACATGCAACAATTAATAAAATAATAAATTAATGGTGCACATGTACAAATATTATATACAGGAATCAAGAAATAAAAATACGTATATCGGGATCGGGGAGTGACAAATCTATTTAAACAAGTTTGGTGAGGGTCAACTAGACTTTGCTCAAAAAAATTTGGATCATGAAACGATCGAGCATGCAGGAAGAAAAAAGATCGAAAAATGGTACATAGGCGCTACTGATGCTCTGCTAATGTTGTGACAACAGTTGATGCTATGCGTGCTTGGCGGCTGCTGCTGCTTCGGCCGACGATGCGTGGTCCAGGCAGTGGGGCTGGGTACCGACATTATGGGGTCGCAGGGAAGGGCCGGTTTATGGTTAGGGTTTACCTTAATTCATTTTTTTGATTACACAGTATATAAGCTATGGTTAGAGGCGGTTGAGCGGGTGAAATACAAAAGTGGGCTTCGCGAGAAATTTATTTGAATCTCTCGTGAGAAATTTATTAGGTTTTTTCCTTTCTTTTCTTTGTTATAAAAATTTTATAAAAATTCTAACAAATTCTAATAAAATATCTAAATTTCCTAGAAATAGAAAATAAGTTTATAAATAACTAAAAAATGTTTTCAGTATAAAGACACATTTTTAAATATAAAGGAAACATAGGTTACCGAGAATTTATTTATTTAAAAAGAGTTTCAAAAATTCTAATAATAATTTTAAAAAACAAAATAATAAATTCTATATAACTAAAAATTATTTTCGTAAAAAATTTATTGTCTCCATATGTCATATAGAAAATATTACTTTATAAAATATTTAATATAAATCATAAAGTTTATTTACCATATCTAAATTCTCCTATTTAAATAAAAAAATTATAATAAAAATTCCTAATAATAGAACAAATAATTAAATGAATAATTTAGAAATCTTAGGGGGTTTACAAAACCCTCCGAGTTTTCCTGGCTTGAAACGTATAACCGAATCATGCCTTCCCAAACTAAATTCAGAAAAGCAGTGACTTAATAGGTTTCGATATGCCCAAGAGGTTGATGTAGATGTATAGGCAACTTCCGAGTGTAACCGTCTACTTGACAAGGTTGCTAAACAGAAAGAGCTCTATGCTGAGGGTGTGAGTGCCCTAAGTCATAAAATTGGTCAGCTGGCTGAGAGGCATCACCAACTATCTGATGAATCGGCACGACTGTCTATGGAGCGAGACTCCGTCGCTCAAAAGATGGTGAATTTCATTGTAAATTTGAAATGCTTCGAACAAAACACCAAAGGTTGGAGCTTTGCCTGACTGGCCTCACCCGAGATCAGGAAGCCACTCGTCAGCTGTTGGAGAAGATCAACAGGTCTTCTGCTGCTCTGGAGGCCGTAGTGAAAGATCTGGAGAATAAGCTCGCTCTCATACCCGTCTCGAATATTCGATTATTGTCGAGCAGAAATCTAGGTGCATTGCTTGTAAGAAGAAAGAGCATCCCAAAGCTTCTCTTTGTCAGCGCCTACAAGGATTTCACATGGACACATGAATCAGTTCCTTTTTCTTGTACTTGTTCATATGTATATATATATATATATATATATATATATATATATATATATTTGAATAGAAGGAGTAGTGGCAATTCCTTTCCCTTTTTTCTCCTTTGATTCTTGTTTGTGGATCCATTCTATAATTAGGCTCACATGGTCTGGCCAGTCTATAAGTTGTTGGGCTGAGTCTCCATCCTCATGCCTTTGGTATGGACTACCTTGGCTAGTGCTTCACCGGCTAGCTTCATTAGGATCTGACGTGGCAGACATGTAGCCTTTTCCTCTTTGTTGTCGTTGTGGAAGGCATAAGGCTCGAGGGCCTTGATTTGACCAGGTCCGGCCAAAAGTCAAAAGGATAGGTTCCTCGTTGGTTGTGGAGGAGTTACTCATATTTAATACGGGAGTGGCTCTTCACTTGCCTTCTTGATGAGCTTTGTTTTGCTATAAATAGGGCCTTGGGAGACCCTTTCCACCACAATTCCTTCTGCTTCTCTTCTTCATGCTTAAGTACCTATCCTCCTCTCATAGCCTGGGGCCTCCTACTTCTTT
The DNA here is from genome assembly GCA_029216955.1 of Iris pallida. NCBI lineage: Eukaryota > Viridiplantae > Streptophyta > Magnoliopsida > Asparagales > Iridaceae > Iris > Iris pallida. The sequence continues at coordinate 15,520,641 of JANAVB010004998.1, read as the reverse complement.
GGCGGATCCAACATGAGTCATGGTGGCGATTAACGCTAGGTCTTCAAATGATACGAAGGTTGAAGCGCCAAAAAGTATCAATGATGCCGCGAGGAATGGTCTCGTATGCTCCCTTGTACAAGAAGATTCTCTTCTGATGTGGGTATGAACCGAGAAGCGACAAATCTCATAAAAATGGGGTTCTCCATCTTCTTATTGCTAGATTCACCCTTCTTAGAGAAGAAGGCATGCTACTTCTGCTTTGTGCGAGGAGGATGCTGATTACCGGGTTTGAAGGCCCGTTCGGAAGGAGCAGCTTTAACCTTGGAAAGGCCCGTTCGGAAGGAGCATCTTTAACCTTGGGAAGAGGCTTAGAAGCTTTCCTAAAATTGTCCTCTCTTGCAACTTCTCGTTATCTCTTTTTGATGACTTTGTAAGGGGCTTGGAAGCTGTTACGAGACTCTTAAGTTCGTTGCTACTATGGTGTGCTAATTCTCCAAAGAAAGTGGCATGCGAGTTTTTAGTTGTGGTGAGATTCCATGCACCAATAAGTTCTTATATGTAACTGAAACATGTAACAGATTCTTTTTTTATAAGAGTCTTTGTCATCTCTTTTTGTAGGGATGTGATATTTCTACTAGATGTATGATGGATGTAGTAGAAAATATTTTGACAATCCACTTTGTAGAGAGATCGACATCTAATTAAAGGGTCTGTTCATATTCAAGCTTTATAAAAGAAACTTATTCAAAGACATGTCCGTTGTGGAGTCGTATGCTTTTTCTTCCTTTCTCTTTATTTTGAATGAGGCCCGTGAGACTCTCGCTGCAAAAAAATGCTTCTCACGTGTTTCCTTATTGAGAAAAAGATTTTGCCAGTTACGACCTGAACTTCTTCTTCTGTCTTGTAGTTGGAGGGACCATGGGATGAACTATTTTGTCTACCAGATCTGGGTGTATCCACATGATCTTGCCCTTTGTAGTCTTGAGCGGGATCATCCTAGGCGCATGGTCGCTTGCTGGTGGAACGTTAACGATTTCTATCGTGGGCTTGGGGATTGGGACCACTCCATCTTAGACTTTGACTCCGGGTAAATTGTCGAACTTTATCGACACCATGTTGCCTGCCACTGAGTGTTCTTCGAAGTCGAGGGTAATAGCCTATGAGTTGATTAGTCATTGAATCTGTCCTTTAAGAATATAGTAATCCTTTGTAGCATGGCTAATTAATTGGTGGTATAGGTAATACTTGGGATTGTCTATCCTTCCTACTTTGTCTTGGCGCTTTGGTTCGGGCAGCCAGAGATTGTTGTTTTTCATCAGGATATTAAAGAAGTCAACGACTTGGTCGTCAACGAAGGAGTAGATGTCCTTTTTCTTGGGCAAGTCTGCCATTGGCTGCTTTGCCCCTTATTTCTTTATGTTGATGGCGATGATTCTTTCGCTCTACTGCTGCAGTAGTTGCTATTTTTTTGAGGGTGCCTTCCTCTGTCTCCAGTGTTTAGGGCCTGGAGCCCGTTCAGAAGAATGTCTTTGACATTCTTTTCGGCTTGGTCGGTACTTGCGATGAATGTCGCCCAATCCAAGGATTGGCCTGTGCCCATACAAAATTTGGTAGCAGGCATCAGACCCCGCACGTATCCATGAGGACTGTCTCGGTGGGGGCATCTTTAAGGCATTTTTCCTGAAGCACTCAATGGAGTCACGTGTCGGCTTTTTGTCCCCCTGGACTGTATCAATGAGGGTAGTCATTGTCACGTCCATCTTATTGTCATAGAAGCTGGACAGAAATAACTCCTGGAGGTTGTTGAATGTCTTGATTCAGTTATTAGTGAGGCTACAAAACTATTTCTTTGCGAAGTTGGTCAACGCTCCCATAAATACCTTGGTGAGTAGGGCGTCATTTCGGGACAGATGCGCTGTCATGGACTAGAAGTTGTTCAGACCAGCAGGGTAATAACTTCCCGTCAAAAAGATTCAGAGACTGGGGCTTGTACTTTGGGTGGAACACCACCTTGTTCCATTCATCATGAGAAGCTTGCCTTATCCCTAGTCTCTGTATTCTCTCTCAACAGTGGATAGATTCAATTAAGCTCGCAACTCCTAAATCTTCCCTCGATCAACGTTGGTCGAAGTCGATACCAATGGTTATGGCACGGAAGGAATATTTGACTCGCCGTTAGGCCCTGCCTCCTGACTTCCTTGTCATGAAGTCATTGGTAGGGCTATATTAGCCCTTATATCTGCCATCGACTGGGATATGGACAACATTACGACATTGAGGGTGGCCAACACTATTCCAAAGTATCGATCTACTGTCTGTCGTTTGTACTGGTATAAGTCCCCTAATTTTTGGATATTATTTTTTATTTATTTTATATGGATATTTTAATATTAAATTATATTTTAAAGTCAATAGTGAATATAGTAGTACTTACCCATAGCTTTGATTTTTGAAGCACAAAACTATCGATTTCTCCAATCTAATTTCATATTTGAATACTAGACAAGTCCACCTTCAATTTGATATATCATGTTCCATCCAAATTTATTCTCTAACATTCTTTTCACTTCGCACAACTTCGGATCATTTTAGGCCAGTTGACCGTTTACCGTAATTCTAGACCTAACTTCCAACTTGAGTTCGGGACTCGACATAGATCAAAACTATTTGACCCAATATATAGTTTTGACCCATTTTGAGCCAACTATGTACATGCCAATGATGTGCCACTCAATTGAGTTTGCATGTGCTATTTATTTTCAAATGGCACACAAGTCAAAATTATAGACATACTGGACTCAAATCGATCACAAAAATTCTATCGACCCAAAACTAGTCCAAGTAGGGTTCATAGAGCCTATTATATTCTAGGATGCCCTAACCTCTTAGACTTATTGTAGATTGATTTTTATGAATTAATGGCAGCCATATTGATTTAAATCTTTTTTTAAATCAACTCTATAACTACTTTTCTAATTTGGACCCAATTAAATTTCTTTGATATACACCTTTGATTTAAACCATCAAATCTTACCAAATCAAATCTAAAATCTTCCAAAAGCTTCTCTCCTCACATTAAACCAGCCCCTCTCTCTATTTTGTATGGATTCTATAATTATTTTTTTAGAAACCGAGCAACCCTACAATTGTTTTATTTTTATTTTTGCACTTTCCTTTCCACTTGATAGAAACTCATCACCCTGACCTCTTTCAACCCTCCAACTATCTTTATCTTGACTGTAGGACACCCCTCTAACACCCCAGAACCTTCTTGAGGAGCCTCAACACCTAATTTGGATAGTACAAGGCGCGAAAGGCACCCAAAGTCGACCGAACTTGTGATGAGTTCGCCATAGCAGATATGTTGTTTTGCATCTAGGGTTTCATGTAATTCCTGACCTTATCTTTTTATGGAATCAAAACTATTATAAATATGTCTATGTCTATTTTCATGTCCAATTAGCCCCCCACACAGTTCCAAACGGTTTGCTCGGGCCGTCCATTCTACGATAGTGTATCCAGAACAGTCCCGATCTATTGCGAGTCAATTTTCACCTATTTTCAAAGCTAATTTGATCTTCTAAATATTTTGATAAGAAACTAGACATCCAGATCTTTCCAAGCATATCTTTTTAGCGAGTTTTGAGTTCATTTAGTATCTATTAAAATTCTTGACATTTGCTGTAAAATCGTAACTCCAAAAATTATGTGTTCCTTGTGTCCAAAAGATTTGAAGCTTCATATACCTCTACTAAAATATTTGTTGTGCAAGCTTTGATGAATAAAAATACTATTTTAACTCATTTCTATAATTTTCTTGAATTATATGTTTTTAATTATTTATTGTTTCGGGACTTAATTAGTAGGCCAATTGTGTTATTAATGATGTAGTATCAACATGGGACTATTGTGCTTGAGTTTCCACCAATAAAATAATATTATTAGTGATATAAAAATATTTATAAGTATTTTCTAGAAATTAAGTTATTATTTTATATTAGTTATAAATTATTTTTATAAAGAAATTTGGTACTTGATATGTTGTATAGTGTTGAAACGACATTATGGCGACTAGTGGGTATAGATATTAATAAAGTCTATATATATAGTAAGTCGTTAGAGACTATTAATAATAGTATATCTATTATAGGTGAGCTTGGCGGGAGTTACAAAAACATTCGAGTTGGTCAGGCATACACTCAGACAACGGTTACAGACAAGTATACCTTACCTTGGTCTTTTATCTCTTATTGTTTATTTTGTTAGCATTAGCATGACGTAGGATCATTGATACTTAGTGTCCTTTTCGAAGACGGGTATCGATGCCATAATTATGACACCGAGTATTGACATTAGGCATTGCATGTATATTGTCGTATCCATTGACACGAATGACCACATAATAGTGATATGTTCATAATACGAAGTTTGACATGAGTATTCGTGGTATTAAATTCGTAGTAGTTTACTAGATTATTTATTGATATTGTATAGTGATAACTGTATGGACTTGACATTGATAGATATTAGACATGGGGTAGAAAAAACTTGACTACAGTGTTAGACTTTATAACACCCATATTTGGAATACGTATTTTATCAGGCGTATACGTATTTCGGACCTGTATTTTATTTTATCAAATTTTGGCCTGTAATTGTATTTCTGGCTAGACTTGCAGATTTTGGTTTCCTCGTAAAATGGGTTTTGACTTGGTTTGGTTTTATGTTGCGGAGAAGGTTGGTTTGGTTTGGTTTGGTTTATTTTGTATTGGAGCACCTTAGCTAACCTCCACCCTATACTCAACTTATCCTGCACCATTAAAATCTCCACCTAACACTCTCTCTCTTCATTACTTTCCTCCATTAATTCTTCTTCTTCGTCTTCTACACAACACCTCCACCCATAGGCAAGTGCACCTTGCCACCACATGAGAAACCTATTTTATTTGTCCATTAGCTAGATTAGGCCATGGAGATGAATATTAGAACTTGACATTTTATGATTTGGAGTGTCCTTTGTTCTAGATCTAAGTTTTCTGTATTTTCGGATTTACATGGTTTTGATCTATTTTAGTTAGGTTTTTGTGGGTTTTAATGCTTCCATGTGGAAGAGAACTCAATTTTACTCAAGTTAGAACTTTGAAAATCTAGAATTGGTTTTGATTTGATAAAGATATGAAGATTTGAACTAGGAGTTCTTGGAGTGTTCTTCTCAGCTGGAGAAGGAGGCAGCAGCCTGCGCTCTTTAGTGCAGTGCTGGACTGCGCATCCTCCTCTCGGCCTGCGCTCTTCAGCGCAGCGCCGACCGCGCTGCTTGCCCCTAGGCGAACTGCGCTCAGCCCCATGCGCCATCCATTCATGCGCAGTCTGTTCATGTGCAGTCTGCTTATGCGCAGCCTGTTCATGTACAGTCTGTTCCTGCGCCATCCGCCCTTACGCAGTTCACCCCTACGCAGTTGGCTCCCACGCAATCTAATCCCGCGCGCTTGGACCCTGCGCACTCCACCCCTGCGCAATTGATCCCTGCGCAATTGACCCCTTTGTACTTGGCACCCTGCGCAGCTGACTCCCTATGCAACCCGACACCAGGGACCCTTGCGCAATCTGTCCAATCATGGAGATTTGGTTTTATTTTTCCTTAAGCTTGGCTCTTCTATAGCCCTGTATATTGATATTTTATTAGATATTTTACGCCCATTTTATATCCTTACGCCTTTTGTCATGAACTTGATTTTACCTAATGTGTTTGGAATGACTATCGTACATGGCATGGTATGACAAGAAACTAGCATAACACGACAGTGACCCGTAGTGGTGTACTCCTGACATGACCAACCTGACTTGATAGTGGCCCGTCGTGGCGCACTCCTGACAAGTACCCTGACATAATTTATCTTGATTACTTGATTGTGGCCCATGGCGGCGCACTCCTGACTTGACTTGACTTGTAACTTGTAACTTGACTTGACTTGATGCTGTTGCGACAGCTAACTTGACTCGTATAATCAACTTGACACCGTGGGTGTTCCTGCTTGCTTGCTTGTGCAATCCACTTGTCTTGTCTTGCATCATGTCTAGGATGTGACTCCCTGGTTTTCCACGGTCAGGGATTCGTACTGAACATGGATTAGGCTAATGACTAGATCTAACTATAGTTCATGGAGAATTTCTAGTCACAGGCAGTCTCGTTATCTGGGCACTCTTAATTGGACTTGTAGCTTGCCGACGAGTAGGGCACATTTCCAGCACACTGTCATGTGTTGCACCCTCTAAGTCACCTAAGGGTATATCGTCTCCGGGGCGATGTACCCAACCATACTCTCAACCCGCGGAAGGATAACTGGATGGTCTGCAGGGCTTGGGACTGGGAAATTCTCATTACATCTTGTTAGTAATTAGGCTTGTGACAACCCTAGTTAGTTAAAGTAGTAAGCCGTAGTAATTGCTTGGCCGCTTGTGAATGAATGATGTCTAGCTCTGTCTAAGTCTTGTCTAGTCCCTGTACCCTGGTACTCCTGAACATGATTATTTTACTTGCTTTAACAATAATTGGGTAGAGACAGGGAGATATTCAGGCGAGGGGTTACAACCCCGGTCCTTGTTTGGTTTATGGGTTGTAACCTGGCTCCCAGGATGGTTCCACGTCCCTAATCGTTTATTGTCCTGACGTGCTCTTTATTACTTGTACTTTTCTTTTATTTTCTTATGTTCTGATATGCTGGCTTTTGTTCATATTTTGTGGCCTCCTTTGTGGCACTTGCTCGTTCTGGGGTTTGACCCAGCTGGTTTTGTGTGGCCAGATTTCGGAGCAGCACCCGAGGATCTACCGAACCTCCAGCCCGATGGTGGCGACTAGAAGGAACCCGGGCTACGAGTGGGTTTTCTATTTTGTTTCGCTCACTCTATTGTAAAATTATTCTTTTGAGGCGTTTAGCCGACGAGCACCTATTAGCTCGATGCACTTTTACTTACTGTCTGCCTACGGGCTGTAAACATGGTTAACAAATCCTAGGGTTGATCATGTATGACTTAACTCTTGTTAGTCCTCGCATTTTGTACGACTAGCTTCATGATCAACTGATATGTAATATTTGGGACGCCTTTTATTATATATATTTGGTGGTTAAACATCTTATAATTATATTATTTGCTTGAGATTGAGACAGTAGGCTTGACATTAAGAGACTATTGGCTTGTAGTAAACCCTCATATCTAGACAGCCGTGACCGTATAGCGAGATGGACTTTATTTCAATATACGTAGCTGGCTATGTTCGCCCCCGCTCTCCAGTATTCTGGTTCTGGGGCGTGACAGACTTATTGTATTGTGACATGTTATTGTTATTGTGAGCCTTTATCTCTGTAGCAGAGTATTGGCTATTGTTTATTGATTGATTGATTGCCCTTGGTCCCACGACACGGTACTGGGGACAATATGTCACCCTCATTTCCCGTATTTCGTATTTATACTTGTAATTGGATTTTGGCATGTATTTTTATTTTTCTCGACTTGTGGAATTTTGGTTTTTCTCGTATTTTGGGTTTCGGCTCGGCTCGGTTTTAGTTGGTTTGGTTTGGTTTGGTTTGATTTTAAGCCCAAAGGAACACCTTAGCTATACTCCACCCTCATTCCACCACAACCCACCCTCATTAAAATCCCCACCTAACTTTCTCTCTCCTCCATAATTTTCATTTATTTCTCCATCTTCTTCTTCCTCCTTCCTCCACCAACACCATAGGCAAGTGCACCTTGTCACCAAATAATCTTCCCATTTTATTTGTCCATTAGCTAGATTAGGCCATGGTGAACAATATTAGAACTTGGCATTTTGTGATTTGGAGCTTCCATTTTTCTAGATATAAGTTTTAACCATTTTTTAAATTTCTTGGTTTTGATCTATTAAACTTAGATTTTTGCTTGTTTTGAGGCTTCCATGTGAAAGAGAATTCAATTTTACACAAGTTAGAGCTTTGAAAATCTAAATTTTATTTTGATTTGATCAAGTTATGAAGATTTGAAGTTTTGATATTCTTGAGATTCTTCTCAGCCTGTTGGAGAAGATGACCCTCGGCCAGCGCTCTTTAGTGCAAGGCCATGCGCAGTTCATCTGTGCACAGTTCATCTGTGCGCAGCTCATTTCCTGTACAGTTTATCTGTGCGCAGTTCATTTCCTGCACAGTTCATCTGTGCGCAGTTTATTTCCTGCACAGTTCATCTGTGCGTAGTTCATCTGTGCGCAGTTCATTTCCTGCACAGTTCATCTATGCGCAGTTCATTTCCTGCACAGTTCATCTGTGCGCAGTTCAACTGTGCACAGTTCATCTGTGCGCAGTTCATCTGTGCGCAGTTCATTTCCTGCGCAGTTCATCTGTGCGCAGTTCATCTGTGCGCAGTTCATCTGTGGGCAGTTCATTTCCTGCACAGTTCATCGGTGAGCAGTTCATTTCCTGCACAGTTCATCTGTGCGCAGTTCATTTCCTGTACAGTTCAACTGTGCACAGTTTATCTGTGCGCAGTTCATTTCCTGCGCAGTTCATTTCCGGCACAGTTCATCTGTACGCAGTTCATTTCCTGCACAGTTCAACTCATGATGGTTTGGTTTTATTCCTTGGACTTGGCTTCTCTTTTGTGGATTGGAGTCATGAGATCGGGTTCCAACAACACGACTGTCTAGACCCAACATGACCTGACACGGTTTTTTTGGTGTTTTGCTTATAACTAGTACGGTTTTTTCGTAATTTCTGAGAAGTATGATTCTAGTACTTTCTGATCTTTTTGATAGTGACCCGATGGGGTGCGCCCTTAACTTTTAACCTATAATTCATGATTAATCTTGATACTGGATAACTTGATAATGGCCCATGGCGGCGTACTCCTGACTTATAACTTGTAAACCTGTAACTTGTAACTTGACTTGACTTGACGCTGTTGCGATGGTTAACTTAACTCGTATAATCAACTCTGACGTCGTGGGTGCTCCTTCTTGCTGCCTTGTGCAATCCACTTGTCTTATCTCGCATCATGTCTAGGACGTGACTCCCTGGCTACCCCGGTCAGGGATTCGTACTGAATATGGATTAGGCTAATGACTAGATCAAACTATAGTTCATGAAGAATTTTCAGTCACAGGCAATCTCGTTATCTGGGCGCATTTAAACGGACTTGTAGCCTGCCGACGAGTAGGGCACATTTCCAGCATACTGTTATGTTGCACCCTCTAAGTCACCTAAGGGTATATCATCTCCTGGGCGATGTACCCAACCATACTCTCAACCCGCGGAAGGATAACTAGATAGTCTGCAGGGCTTAGGACTGGAAATTTCTCATTTGCATCTTGTTAGTAATTAGGCTTGTGATAACCTTAGTTAGTTAAGTAGTAAGCCGTAGTATTTGCTTGGCCGCTTGTGAATGGATGGTGTCCAGCATTGTCTAAGTCTCATCTAGTCCCAGTACCTGGTCCTCCTGAACATGATTGTTTTACTTATCTTTAACAATAAATAGGTAGAGACAAGGTGCTATTCAGGCAAAGGGTTACAACCCCGGTCCTTGTTTGGTTTACGGGTTGTAACTTGGCTTCCGGAATGGTTCCATGTCCCTAGTCGTTTATTGTCTTGTTGTACTCTTAATTACTAGTACTTTCTTCCATTTTCTTATGTTCTGATATGCTGGCTTTTGTTCTTATTTCGTGGCCTCCTTTGTGGCACTTGCTCTTCTGGGGTTTGACCCAGCTGGTTTTGTGTGGCCAGATTTCGGAGCAGCACCCAAGGATCTACCGAACCTCCAGCCCGATGGTGGCGACTAGAAGGAACCCGGGCTACGAGTGGGTTTTCTATTTTGTTTTGCTCACTCTACTGTAAATTTATTCTTTTGAGGCGTTTAGCCGACGAGCACCTGTTAGCTCGATACATATTTACTTACTGTCTGCCTACGGGCTGTAAACATGATTAACAAATCCTAGGGTTGATCATGTATGACTAAACTCTTGCTAGTCCTCGTATTTTGTACGACTAGCTTCATGATCAACTGAATATGTAATATTTGGGACTCCTTTTATTGTATATTTGGTGGTCAAACATCTTGTAACTATATTACTTGCTTGAGATTGAGACAATAGGCTTGACCTTAAGAGACCATTGGCTTGTTGTAAACCCTCATATCTAGACAGCCGTGACCGTATAGCGAGGTGGATTCCATTTATATATACGTAGCTGGCTATGCTCGCCCCCACTCTCCAGTATTCTGGTTCTGGGGCGTCACATGGTTTAAGTGGTGGCCCATGCAGGTCTTGGCATTTAAGATATGTGAGGGTTTACCGGATAGATGTCTCAATCAGTACTCATCCTTGATCTCCGTTCATATCCTCTGAATCTCTGGATTCTTGCCCTGATCATGTGCTTGTATCGTTGATCTGTCCTGGTCCTTCCTTATTGTTTCCCTGTGTCGTCTTCTTCAGCAGTATTGTACCTGACCCCGCCGATCAGCAAGGTAGAGCACTTCCCGGGGACCAGCAACCCGGAGATCAAGCCCAGCACTCCGGAGTAGCCTCCAGAGTTGTACCTTCCGGAGGAGAACACCCAGTTCGGCCCGTCCAGTCTGCAGAGCCTGACGATGGCACCTTGGTAGGTCTCATCAGGACCTTGATAGCTTCCCAGGATCATCGAGGAGACGCCTTGCACCAGGTAGTGGCGGATGCTTTGACCAGAGGCGGTCATCCAGGGAACAGCGCGGCCAACAGCTTCAAGCGCTTGAACCCTCCATTCTTCGACGGCAGCGAAGATGCGATTGCCGCGGACGCTTGGCTTCAGGATACCGAGGTGGTTCTGGAAGCAGCTTGGACACCTGAGAATGAGAAGGTGGCGGTGGTACGCCTACAGTTGCTGGACTTGGCTCGCAGTTGGTGGGCAGCGCAAGCCATAGAATTAGTGGCATCCATTGCTTGGGCAGTATTTAGAGAAAGATTCCAGACGAAGTATTTTGATGCTGTAGCTCGGTACGACCTACAGACGAGGTTTACCAGCTTGAAGCAAGGAGGTAGAACGGACGAAAGTTATGCGTCTGAGTTTTCTAGACTCAGTAGGTTTGCCCCCACCTTGGTGGCAACCGAGTTTGATAGGGCCCAGCGGTTCCAGCAGGGATTGCATTTGGAGATCTTGTTGGCAGTCGAGCAGTTCGAGCACCAGACGTTCGATGCAGTATTGAGAGCAGCTAGGAGGCATGAGTACACCTCCCAGAGGATCGTGGATAGGACCGGAGGTAGGAAGCGGTCCCACAGTCAGATGCACCAATCATCAGCTCTAGCCCCGGCAGCTAAGTGTTTGACCATTGGAACTCCGAGGCAGGCAGCCTCAGTAACGTCGGTTCAGCATTCAACCCCGACGTACCCGCAGCAGCAGAAGCAGAAGCAGACTTCTGCGATGGAATATTCTCATTGCGGGAAGCCAGGACACATGGTGGCAGATTATCGCAGGGTACAGGGATTGTGCCTGGCTTGTGGAGCGGCAGATCACAAGATAGGAGCCTGCCCGAATAGGGGTAGTTCATCCTCTTCCAACCTAACGAGTCCATCGGTTAGGGGACCAGCACCTATGCAGCAGCAGCAGTACCCAAGGCCCTTATTGCCTCAGGCCCAGGCGTTTCATCACCAGAACCAGCAGCAGTACACCCAAGCCCAAGTGCAGAACAGACAGTGAGGTTTCCAGCAGAGGGGACCCGCAGCTAGAGGACAAGGTCAGGCCCTGATGATGACTATGGAAGAAGAAGTTGCACCAGGTGAGGTAGTGGCAGGTACTATTCTCGTCAACTCCTCTCCAGCATTGGTATTATTTGATTCTGGTGCATCGCATTCATTCATGTCTGCACGATTCGCGACACAGATAGGATTGGAGCCGAGTCATTATCAGTGAGGCTCAATATACTTACTGGTAATGGTCTTGTGGGTGTAGATCGAGTGTTTTCCTCGTGTCGGATCGTAGTTAGCGGTAGAGAGTTCCCCGCTAGATTCATAGAATTCCCTATGGCAGACTATGATGTAGTCTTAGGCATGGATTGGTTGAGGAACCAGTATGCTAGGATAGACTGCCATGTTGGTAGGGTTATCTTTAGTATCCCAGGCGAGCCAGAGTTTTTATTTTCCAGAGGCGCAGTGGAACCATCATCCCCAGTATTGCGGATGGCCGTAGCAGCAGTACAGTTACCCAGGATAGTTGAAGAATTTCCAGATGTCTTCCAAGAAGAACTTCCAGGAATGCCGCCAGAGCGAGAGAACGAGTTCACTATAGACTTGATCCCTGGGACAGCACCAGTATCAGAGCGAGTCTACAGGATGGCGCCTTCAGAGTTGGAGATTTTGTACAAGATGATTGAAGAACTCAGGACCAAGGGATTCATTCGTGCAAGTGGATCGTCTTGGGGAGCCCCGATGCTTCTTGTAAAAAAGAAGGATGGTACGTCCAGGTTATGTGTGGATTATCGTACCTTGAACTCAGTGACAATCAAGAACAGATACCCTCTCCCGAGGATAGATGACTTGTTTGATCAACTCAGAGGGGCTTCAGTGTTCTCGAAGATAGACTTACGGTCAGGATACCACCAGATCAGAGTCAGAGAGCAGGACATCCCGAAGACAGCGTTTAGATCGAGATATGGGCATTGTGAGTTCCTTGTTATGCCCCTTTGGAGCGACCAATGCGCCGGCTGTATTCATGGACCTCATGAATCGCATTTTCATGCCTTACTTGGATTAGTTCGTGATCGTATTCCTAGATGATATCCTGGTCTACAGCAAGAGCGAAGCAGAGCACGAGCAGCATCTCAGAATCGTCCTTCAGACGCTTAGAGAGCATCAGTTGTACGCCAAGTTCAGTAAATACGAGTTCTGGCTCGATTGTATTTCGTACTTGGGTCACATCATTACCCGAGGAGGAGTGGAAGTGGATCCCCAGAAGATTGTGGCTATCGAGTCATGGCCAGTACCTAGTTCAGCGGCAGAGGTTCGCAGCTTCTTTGGATTGGCCGGCTACTACCGGCAATTCATTTTAGATTTTGCAAGGATTTCAGTACGGATGACCCAGTTGACCCGCAAGGATGTGCAGTTCGCTTGGACAGCAGAGTGTCAGGAATTATTTAAGAAGTTGAAGCGAGGTTTGATAATGGCTCCCATTCTCACACTTCCAGATGGGACCGAAGGATTCACAGTTTATTGCGATGCTTCAGGCAGAGGATTGGGGTGTGTCTTGATGCAGCATGGGAAGGTAATATCTTATGTATCACGTCAACTTCATAATCATGAAAAGAATTACCCGACCCACGACTTGGAACTGGCAGGAGTAGTATTTGCACTCAAGCTTTGGCGGCACTACTTGTACGGAGATAGAGTGGAGATATTTACAGATCACAAGAGCCTGAAGTATGTTTTCACCCAGAAGGACCTTAATATGCGGCAGAGAAGATGGCTCGAGCTATTGGTAGACTACGATGTGGACTTGCAGTATCACCCAGGGAAGGCCAACGTTGTAGCAGATGCGTTGAGCAGGAGAGCCGGAGTTTACTTCCTAACGACGCAACCAGAGTTATTGGCAGATCTTCAGAAGATGGGAATTGAAGTGGTTCTTCCTACCAATGTGGCATTGATGTCCAGTATACAGGTTCAGTCCAGCATAGTTGAGAGGATTCGAATGGTACAGTCTACAGATTCCAAGATTCAGCGACTCAGAGCAGAGTGTGAGGCAGGAAGAAGGCCAGAGTTGTGCATTCATGAAGATGGTACACTTCGGTACGGCACTCGTCTTTGTGTACCCAGTGGAGATATCAGACAGAAGGTCATGGCAGAAGCTCACAGTTCACAGTATTCTATTCATCCCGGTGGCACGAAGATGTACCGTGATATTCATCAGCATTTCTGGTGGTATGGCATGAAGAGGGAGATAGCCCGGTTTGTCTCTCGGTGTTTGGTTTGCCAGCAGGTTAAAGCTGAACATCAGAGGCCCGCTGGACTTCTTCAGCCCTTGCCGATTCCAGAGTGGAAGTGGGAGCATGTGACCATGGATTTTGTGGCTGGACTGCCTAGATCCCTAGCTGGTCGAGATGCTATTTGGGTTATAGTTGACCGGCTCACGAAGGTGGCTCATTTTCTCCCATTCAGAGTTGGGCAGTCTACGGTTCAGCTAGCAGAGATGTACCTCAGGCAGATTGTCAGGCTTCACGGAGTGCCCGTCAGTATCACCTCGGACCGAGATTTAAGGCTTATATCACACTTTTGGCGTAGCCTGCAAGAGAGTTTGGGAACTCATCTCTAGTTCAGTTCGGCATATCATCCGCAGACAGATGGTCAGTCGGAGCATACAATCCAGACGCTTGAAGACATGTTGAGATCTTGTATACTTGACTTTGGTGGTTCGTAGGAAGATCACCTGCACCTGGTGGAGTTCTCGTACAATAATAGTTTTCAGGCCAGCATTCAGATGGCACCATTCGAGGCACTGTATGGCAGGAAGTGCAGGTCCCCGCTAGCATGGGACGATGTCGGAGAGAGGCAGATGCTCGGTCCAGAAATGATTGCCCAGAAAGTTGAAGTAGTCAGAAAAGTCAGGGATCATCTTCGAGTTGCCCAAGATCGCCAGCGACATTGGGCCGATGCTCACAGGCGTCCCTTAGAGTTTGCTATCCGCGACCATGTATTCCTTAGGATCTCGCCTAACCGCGACGTCATTCGCTTTGGCGTGCGGGGAAAGCTTAGTCCTAGGTATATAGGGCCGTTCGATATCCTGGAGCGAGTAGGAGATGTATTCTATCGTCTTGCTCTTTCACCGTCGCTAAGTGAGGTGCATGATGTATTCCATGTGTCCCAATTACGACGGTATATCCAGGACCCGAGCCATATCCTAGACCATTCAAAATTGGTTGTTGGTACCAACCTTTCGTATGAGGAGAGGCCCGTGTCTATATTGGATCGGAGGAAGAAGATACTCAAGAACAAGACTATTAACTTAGTCCGTGTTGTTTGGGGTCATCACTCTCTAGGTGAGTCAACGTGGGAGCGTGAGGACGACATCCGATCGTGATATCCTGACTTGTTTGACTCGTAAGGTATAATGTCTTCCTTATGCCTTATGCTTTCCATCCCTTGCTTGCATGTATGATTGTATGATTGAACTGCTTAGTGTAGATTTAGAGCTTCTATTTTTCTAGATCTAAGTTTTAACCATTTTTGAAATTTCTTGGTTTTGATCTATTAAATTTAGATTTTTGCTTGTTTTGAGGCTTCCATGTGAAAGAGAATTCAATTTTACACAAGTTAGAGCTTTGAAAATCTAAATTTTGTTTTGATTTGATCAAGTTATGAAGATTTGAAGTTTTGATGTTCTTGAGATTCTTCTCAGCCTGTTGGAGAAGATGACCATCAGCCAGCGCTCTTTAGTTCAAGGCCATGCGCAGTTCATCTGTGCGCAGTTCATCTGTACGCAGTTCATTTCCTGCACAGTTCATCTGTGCGTAGTTCATCTGTGCATAGTTCATTTCCTGCATAGTTCACCTGTGCGCAGTTCATTTACTGCACAGTTCATCTGTACGCAGTTCATTTCCTGCGCAGTTCATTTCCTGTACAGTTCATCTGTGCGCAGTTCAACTGTGCGCAGTTCTTCTGTGTGCAGTTTATTTCCTGCGCAGTTCATCTGTGCGCAGTTCATTTCCTGTACAGTTCATCTGTGCGCAGTTCATCTGTGCGCAGTTCATTTCCTGTACAGTTCATCTGTGCGCAGTTCATCTGTGCGTAGTTCATTTCCTGTCCAGTTCATCTGTGCGCAGTTCATCTGTGCGCAGTTTATTTCCTGCACAGTTCAACTGTGCACAGTTCATCTGTGCGCAGTTTATTTCCTGCGCAGTTCATTTCCTGCACAGTTCATCTGTGCGCAGTTCATTTCCTGCGCAGTTTAACTCATGATGGTTTGGTTTTATTCCTTGGACTTGGCTTCTCTTTTGTGGATTGGAGTCTTGAGATCTGGTTCCAACAACACGACTATCTCGATCTAACACGACTTGGCATGGTTTTTTTGGTGTTTTGCTTATAACTAGTACATTTTTTCGTGATTTCTGTGAAGTATGATTCTAGTACTTTCTGATCTTTTTGATAGTGACCCGATGGGTGCGCCCTTAACTTTTAACCTGTAATTCATGATTAATCTTGATACTGGATAACTTGATAATGGCCCATGGCGGCGCACTCCTGACTTATAACTTGTAAACCTGTAACTTGTAACTTGACTTGACTTGACGCTGTTGCGATGGCTAACTTAACTCGTATAATCAACTCTGACGCCGTGGGTGCTCCTTCTTGCTGCCTTGTGCAATCCACTTGTCTTGTCTCGCATCATGTCTAGGACGTGACTCCCTGGCTACCCCGGTCAGGGTTTCACACTGAATATGGATTAGGCTAATGACTAGATCAAACTATAGTTTATGGAGAATTTCCAGTCACAGGCAATCTCGTTATCTGGGCGCATTTAAACGGACTTGTAGCCTGCCGACGAGTAGGGCACATTTCCAGCACACTGTTATGTGTTGCACCTTCTAAGTCACCTAAGGGTATATCATCTCCTGGGCAATGTACCCAACCATACTCTCAACCCGCGGAAGGATAACTAGATAGTCTGCAGGGCTTGGGACTGGAAATTTCTCATTTGCATCTTGTTAGTAATTAGGCTTGTAATAACCTTAGTTAGTTAAGTAGTAAGCCGTAGTATTTGCTTGGCTGCTTGTGAATGGATGGTGTCCAGCATTGTCTAAGTCTCGTCTAGTCCCAGTACCTGGTCCCCCTGAACATGATTGTTTTACTTATCTTTAACAATAAATAGGTAGAGACAAGGTGCTATTCAGGCGAAGGGTTACAACCCCGGTCCTTGTTTGGTTTGCGGGTTGTAACTTGGCTTCCAGAATGATTCCATGTCCCTAGTCATTTATTGTCTTATTGTACTCTTAATTACTAGTACTTTCTTCCATTTTCTTATGTTCTGATATGCTGGCCTTTGTTCTTATTTTGTGGCCTCCTTTGTGGCACTTGCTCTTCTGGGGTTTGACCCAGCTGGTTTTGTGTGGCCAGATTTTGGAGCTGCACCCGAGGATCTACCGAACCTCCAGCCCGATGGTGGCGACTAGAAGGAACCCGGGCTACGAGTGGGTTTTCTATTTTGTTTCGCTCACTCTACTGTAAATTTATTCTTTTGAGGCATTTAGCCGACGAGCACCTGTTAGCTCGATGTATATTTACTTACTGTCTGCCTACGGGCTGTAAACATGATTAACAAATCCTAGGGTTGATCATGTATGACTAAACTCTTGTTAGTCCTCGCATTTTGTACGACTAGCTTCATGATCAACTGAATATGTAATATTTGGGACGCCTTTTATTGTATATTTGGTGGTCAAACATCTTGTAACTATATTATTTGCTTGAGATTGAGACAATAGGCTTGACCTTAAGAGACCATTGGCTTGTAGTAAACTCTCATATCTAGACAGCCGTGACCGTATAGCGAGGTGGATTCCATTTATATATACGTAGCTGGCTATGTTCGCCCCCGCTCTCCAGTATTCTGGTTCTGGGGCGTCACACAATAGCCTGTTGAGGTGCTTGTGAGTCTAAGTGGTGAAGTCTAATATTCTAGTATATGTTCTCACATGTATATCACGTAGACCGGATATATTAGATTGTCTTATATCATATTTTTCATATATGTACCTTGGTATGTATATTATGTACCTTGCTGGTCCCCTGAGGAATTTGTGATCTCCCA
Organism: Iris pallida; assembly: GCA_029216955.1. NCBI lineage: Eukaryota > Viridiplantae > Streptophyta > Magnoliopsida > Asparagales > Iridaceae > Iris > Iris pallida. The sequence continues at coordinate 15,502,873 of JANAVB010004998.1, read as the reverse complement.
GGTAGTTGGTTACGCAAAGATAGCCCGCTGCTCATAGAGCTGTTGTAATATCTGAATCAGGTATTTTATCATATTTTCATGTTGTATCGATTATTTATACTCTGCTATTAGCTTTGTTTTATAGACCCATGTCATTCTTCGGGTATAATCAAACATGTATATTATTGGGCTATAACCATAACAAATATTGTTTATTCTTGATGTTACTTATCTTGTGGATTGAGATATATATGTGATAGTGAATGATAGATAGAATTAGAACACCAAGACAGGTTATACGTACTCGAGCTGGGCTGGGGTCCTCTCGATACATAGCTAGCATGTATACGGTCTCTTAGTCCTATGTATTTTAGGACTGGGGCATTACAACTGGCATCGTTGTTATGGACCATGTACACCGTTCGATAGTTCATGACACTTGGCGACGGTATGGGGCCGGCTAACCTCATTACCTGGGCTTTATCTTCGTCTAGATAGGGACACATGGTGGCGTCATCTTCCGACTCCAGCAGTTGGCCACCCCCAGCCACTATAATAGGTTGGTTGGGTGTCACGTCCCAGTCCCAAAATATATAGGATCACGCCACGTGGCAATGGCCAACTACGTATTCAAGTGGACTCCAGTCCGACTCGAATACGAATAAGCTATCCAGATCAGAATAATTGTCCAAATATCTATATTATGCATCCACAAATCTAACTAAACTTCTATGAACTATACGAAAAATAAACGCAAAAGATAGAATAAGTAGGCATCACCAATCGATACCCGAATCCCGAAGCAATATCTCCAATATCTTATATCAGATCTCAGCATATACATGTAAGAAAACCAGGTCCTCAGTGGGACATAGCAAGATACATAATATACATGCCATATAAAATACAGTAAATATATGTGAATATAGTAGACAGGTAATCCAGGTGATAAATGAGTGATAAAGTTATAGGGACGAAATCGTAAAGCACAATACTCAAGAGGGGGGTGAATAGAGTAGGCAGCGGAATATTGCTAATTAAAAAATGTTAGCAGCAAGATCACAGAATAATAATCACAACTAAGTAAAGTAAAGGCAGAGATAAGAAAGCAAACGCAAAGACAGCGATGTATACTGGTTTCTCTCTGTTGAGGACTAATCCAGTCGGTAGAACTCTTGCTACCAGTTGAATCCACTATTGAAAAAACCGCAAGTTTTCTTACGAAGTCCTTGCAACTTCTACAACGCGAGCTTTGATACGAAGAACTCGTCCAACTTCAAATGTGAAGAGGTATTCTTCAATCAAGCCTTCTGATTACAATCTCTCAGAAACTTCTAGACCGCACCGCACTGGCAAATCGACTAGAGGATTGTAATTGGCTTGGGATCTGAAATTTAAAGCTCAAGAAAACTCTTTGGAAGATTGAAAGCTTTAGATAGAGAGAAGATTGAAAGTGAATGAGTGAGTTAAAATGATCGAAATCCTTCTCTATTTATAGGAATTCCAAAGACAGAATTCTGGTAGAATTCGGGCAGAATTCGGGCAGAACTCGATGAGGAAATCTCGGTCAAATCCGCAACTGCAGGAGGACCAAGTTCCAGAGAATTCAAAAATCAAACGGCCACCAACCGAACTCTGGCCGAACTATGGCCGAACTCTGGCCGAGTTCTGTCAAGGTTAGGTTAGGTTTTTAAAATCAGTTTTTGGGAATTTTTGAAAACCTTTTTGAAATCCTTTTTGAAGCTTTTGTTTAAAAGAATGTTTTTCAAAACAAAGGACATTTTAAAAGAATTTTGAAAACATTTTAGAATAGCCTATTTGCCAGTACGACTCGGTGTACAACGTATTCCTAGACTCAATAAAATAAAAAATACATTGCTTAAAGGAAATACAGACTCGAGCAGACAAACATAGCTTCGGTCTTGTACTGTGTAGATAGCTGTTCTTGTTCATGTCCAAGAGTCCGATACATCCTGACTAGCTTCATATATCCAGACAGAGTTTGATCAATTATTAAAATCAGGTTGACCATATGACCAATGGGCCAACAATCTCCCCCATTTTGATAATTGACAAACTATGAATGATAAAATCAGGTTGACCATATGACCAATGGGCCAACAATCTCCCCCATTTTGATAATTGACAAACTATGAATGATATAACATTTAAGCTTGAAATAAAATAAAAAATAGTTCATGTCCTGCATTTTCTAAAAAGAAATGTTAGATCTTTATTTTTCTCCCCCGTTGTCACTTAGCAAAATAATTGCAAAAGAGTAAAACTCCCCCGCAATCAATGCATAAATAACAAACAGTGAAGAAACATAGAAACATAATCATGATAAATGATAGAAAAGAAAAGAAAAATTAAATGACATCACAGGCATGAATTTGTACTCAGGCAGTTTATAATAAACAAAGAATTATTTCACAAGCAGTTATTAAAGGAGAAAAAGATGCTAAGTAAATAAACTGATGTGAACCATAAACTATAAAATCCATGAAATGATGTCCAAAAGAAATAAAGATATCCAGTACAAGTCCTCAAATGAAATACTGATAATAAAGTCTGAAAAATAGAAAAAAACTTGGCATGTCGGAGCATGTCCAAGTATACAGGAGATAATGTCTAAGTCTCATATCACCTAACATATCACAACTCCTCCTCCTCCTCATCATCATCATCAGTATGATGACCAGCATGTCCAGAAGGACCAGCTCCAGAGGTACCAGCGCCAGAAGGGTGAGGAGGAGCGCCAGTGTAAAACTCACCAACATAATCACGAGGAGGAGCACGGTCAGAACGGTACCAATCATATGCGTTACCGGGCTGGAAGTAGGCATGAACAGTCTCATCCTCACAGCGGTAACCAGAGAAAACTGGATCTCTAGGGATGGAACCGGCTGAATGTCCAGTCTGGGCGAAACGAAGATCAGCTAATGAGTTTGTAATCGCCTGATAACGGGTGACGTCGCGGAACTCACGTTCGCGAGCCATGTCCGTCATGGAGGCGTGCAAATCTGAAAGGTGCTGGTGTATGCCCTTAAAAGTTATAGCATACTGCTAAGGAGGTGGAGGAGGTAGAGCAGTAGCAGGAGCAGGAGGAGGAGCAGATGCAGTCATACTGCGACGAGATAACTTGAGAACCTTGGGCTCAAGGTCTTGAGCACAAGTAGATAAGTTAATATCGAAACGCTGAAAGATGCGTGGGAGAATCATCGCATAAGAGAGATTTCTATCTCTTGTACGACAACGTCCCATCATCTGAATAATGGTCTTAGGGGCAGAAAATGGAATCCCCTTAAGAATGTGATACATAGCAGATAATTCAAGAGACGTGACATCATGCTTCGAAGTAGACTTTGGAAGGAGAGTAGAATAAATGATACGGTGCAATTCATAATTAAACAAGTTCAGGTTGTTTGCCTTAAACTTTCCAGAGCGAACTCTATCAGGTGCACAAAGTTCAGCTTTGAAACTGGTAAGTGTCGTGCCTTCGGGGAAATCAAACTCAGTGATGTCAACAAGCGGTTCACCTTCGTTGGGAATATCAAGGATCTCCGCTAAGAGAACATTGAAATTGATATCTAATCCTCCAACATATATGCTTACATCAAAAGTGTTTAATATGATATTGCAGTAAAACAGTCTAATGGCATTTGTTGCTACGGGAAAACAGAGTTTAACAAAATGTTGTAACCCTAATGCCTCAAAGAAATGGCGATGATCAGGAAATACAGTCCACTTGATGGGTGCGCCTGTGCATATGGATCTCATGGAGAAATCTCCATACCACAGTAAGGCTTGGTCTAGGGTTTGAAAGTAAAATCCGTCGAACGTGCCGTCGCTAGATTGGACTGGTGAAAATAGGAAATTAGTGGGTGGATCCGAAGATGAACCTTCCTCACTTGGGTTGGTTGTCTTCTTCCTCTTAAAGGGGTTGAATCCCTTAGGTGCCATTTGTACAAATAGAAGTAAATATGCACTAATTGAAAAGTGGAGAAAGATGGAGTTATACCTCCCGAAATTAAAGTATGTCGAAGAGAACGACGAACTCCGCACGAATCCAAAGTTTGGATTGATTTCACCACTTGGATTAGAAGATAGGGGGTGATGCAGAACTAGGGTTCGGGGCTCCTTCGCGGCTGCTGTTGCTGGTTATGATGTAGTTTAGAAGCAATGAGGAAGAAAGGCTCTCGGGTTCTGGTATATATAACCTGACACCCTCAACCGAACTCGGGCCGAATTCAGTCCGAAGTCTGGCCGAATTCGCCTGGGTTTGGTTTGAAAAGTTTTCTTTTTCATTGGCTCATTTCAAATATTTAATTCAAATATTAGTAATTTCAACCTTTAATTAACATAATTAATATTATTTTATAGATTAAATATTATTACACAGCGACTGTTTCATATTAGCTGTAGGAGTACTGTCCCAGCTGGCGGAGGTTCACCAGAGAACTCTTATGTACCGCTTCGCTTCAACCGTAGTTGTTGTGACAGACAGACTCTTTATTGGCTTGTCTCTAACACAGTTTTTGCATATTGAAATAAAATCATAAAACAAAATTAATTAATATTATTGACGTCCAAAATTCCTAATTCTCGACGTAAATAATTGAAACGATCTTCTGCTAGAGGTTTTGTGAAAATGTCAGCTAATTGATTCTCAGTATCTATGTATACAAGGTCAATATCTCCATTTTGATGATGATCTCTAAGAAAATGATGTCTAATCTCGATATATTTTGTACGAGAATGACATACAGGATTCTTAGTCAAATTAATAGTGCTCGTGTTATCACAGAAAATGGGAATATGTGTATAAAATAAATCATAGTCTTCCAAGGTTTGTTTCATCCACAAAATCTGAGCGTAACAACGTCCTGCGGCGATATACTCAGCCTCTATTATTGATAGGGCTACAGAATTTTACTTTTTACTAAACCATGAGACTAAAGCTTTGCCTAAGAAATGACATGTGCCACTGGTACTTTTTCTATCAACTTTGCATCCGACAAAATCTACATCCGAATAACTAGTAAGGTCAAAGGACTTAGTTTTGGGATACCATAAGCCAACAGAAGAAGTGTCCTTAAGGTATCGAAAGATACGCTTAACTGCGCACAGATGTAATTCCTTTGGATTAGCTTGAAAACGTGCACACAGGCAAATACTAAACATTATATCTGGACGACTAGCAGTTAAATAAAGTAAACTACTGATCATACCTCGATACTTACGTGTGTCGAACGGCTTGCCTTGTTCATCAATATCAAGCTTTGTTGAAGTTGCCATCGGAGGCCAATAGGTTTGACATTGTCCAGATCGAACTTCTTTAGCAAATCTTTTGTGTACTTGGCTTGATTTATGAATATCCCATTGTCAGTTTGTTTGATTTGTAGTCCGAGAAAGAATTTCAGCTCTCCCATCATGCTCATCTCAAACTCATTCTTCATACAACCTTTGGTAATGTCACCAATTACCAAATCCTTTGGATGATCAGCTGTAAATTTTAATCTTTTCGGCAGACTCTAAAGGTAGCTGGTTCCTGGATCTTCTCTAGGAGGATCAGCTAGTGCCGAGCTTGGTTGAGAATCAGCTGTTGTTGAGCTTGGTACAGTTGGATCTTCGTCATTGTCATCGATAGTCATTTGATTCAGTTCATCAAAAGTGACGTTGATTGACTCTTCGATGATCATGGTTCGTTTGTTGAAGACTCTGTATCCTTTGCTTTTGGCCGCATAACCTAAAAATATACCTTCATCGGCCTTTTCGTCAAACTTTCCCAAATTGTCTTTAGTATTAAGAATAAAGCATTTACAACCAAATATTCTAAAATATGAAACAAATGGAATTCTATCAAACCATAACTCAAATGGAGTCTTCTTCGATTTGGGTCGAATTAGAACTCTATTGAGAACAAAGCAAGCTGTATTGACAGCTTCAGCCCAGAAATATTTGGGTAGACTAAACTGGTTTAACATTACTCTGGCCATTTCGGATAGAGTTCTGTTCTTACGTTCCACAACTTCATTTTGTTGTAGAGTCCTAGGGCAGGAGAACCCGTGTACAAAATTGTGTGTGTCACAAAATTGCTCAAACTCTGCATTCTCGAATTCGCCACCATGATCGCTTCTTATACGAGTGATCATGTAACCTTTTTCATTCTAAACTTCCTTGCAAAAGGCGACAAATTCGGATAATGCATCATTCTTGCGTATCAAGAAGTATATCCACGTATATCTAGAGAAATTATCTACAATTACGAAAGCATAAAGCTTACCTCCGAGACTAGCAACTCTGCTAGGACCAAATAAGTCCATATGAAGCAATTATAGAGGTCTAGTAGTACATACTGCATTTACTGACTTGAATGTAGATCTGGTAGCTTTGTTCTTTTCACATTGGCTGCATACCGATTCCTTCTTGAATGTAATGTCCGGTAAACCGCGTACTAGCTTCTTTGTGGATAATCTTGATATTGTGTCCATATTTGCGTGACCGAGTCTCATATGCCACAGATGACTCTCATCGCTTTTAGCCATTAAGCATCTACCTGAAATGTTAGTTTCTTCCAACAAATAGAAAACATATATGTTGTCTTCCCTGATACCTTCAAAGATAGTATTACTAGTTGAGCTATCAACTATAATACATTTGTCTTTGCCAAAGTTGATGCCATAACCATGATCAGCCAAATGACTTATGCTGAGTAGATTATGTTTCAACTCGGTAACCAGACATACATCCTTAATCACAGGATAGGGAGACTTACCAACATCACCGATACCAATAATATACCCTTTCAAGTTATTACCGAAAGAAACATAGCCTTCTTTCTTTTTCTTCGATAGTGTTGCAAATAGTGTAGCGTCACTGGTCATATGCCGTGAGCAACCGCTGTCGAGGATCCATTTGCTTCTAGCATGTGAAAGGTGTTCCACCTACAAAACAGTTTGCAGATGAAACTTTTGGTACCCATTTCTTGTAGGGTCCTGAAATGTTAGCCTTTAGTATCCAAGCATAAATATTTAAATCAACAAGCTTTCTGATTCTACATGCAGATGAAATATTACCAATGAGGCCACAATAATGACATTGTGCATGTCGAGTGTTGAAAGCTGAGTGGTGTGCATGGTTGGTAGGTTTAGGTTTTCTAGTATAGAAGAAAGCATACCTATAATCCTGTTTGGGCTTAACCTTTTGGGGTAAAGGTTTGATAGGGTTAGGTCTGACAGTGTTTGGTTTGGGAATGTTCCGATTTTTTGGTAAGTGACACGTGTTAGGATAGGAAGCAGCAGGCTCAGGCTATTTTCCTAACCTAATTTCCAATCTTTTGGAAGTGTCATACAACTTAGTATAATCAGAAGTGAGTGTTTCCATTCTGATTTGTGCACTTTAAAGACTTTTCTTCTCTTTAGAAAGTTCTTCCTTGAGTTGGTCAATAACTTTGTCTTTCTCTTCAGATGACTTGGTAGTCTCGTGTAATAAGAGCTTTATTGAAGAAAGCTCACCAGACTCACTAACATTATTTCTAACCTCAGCTAGTAGGTCGGTAAGTCTACCTATTTCACCTTTGTACTCTTTGAGTACCTTCTTAGAGGTCTGATACTTGCTACGCAGTTTCCTGTAATCAGTCATCAGTTCACTGAAGGCATCTCCTAATTGCTCAAAGGTGAAGTCATCATAAGTATCAACTACAGGTTCAGTAGGTACCTGATCGGATGCCATAAAGCATACGTTTGCAGCGTCTTCTGATTGTTCGTCTTCTGAGTCGCTGGCTTCACTTTCATGCCATATGCTGGTATTGGCATATCTCCTAGATGTTGATCGCTTCAGGTTCACTTTTTCATAACTGTTGCTCTTCTTGCTTGATGATGAGTATGTAGCACAATCCTTCTTCATGTGTCCCTTCTTCTTGCAGCCATAGCAGACAGCATCATCTTGATACCAGTTGTTGTTGTTGTTGTTTTCTTTTGAATTTCCTTGCTAGGAGTGCTTGATCTTCAGCATCAGATTCACTGCTGTCTGAGTCACCTTCAGCAGCTTTTCTGTGCTGAGCCTTGAAAGCGATCGTCTTCTCCTTTGGTGCAGGCTCTTCAAAATCTTGTAGCTCCAGTTCATGAGTGAGTAGCTTACGCATGAGTACTTCGAGGGACATAGTTGTGAGGTCGTTCCCTTCAATGATTGCAGTAGCCTTCGGAATCCAGTTCTTGGTAAGTGCTCGCAGGAGTTTGCGAATCTTTTCATGGTTACTGTACCTCTTTGCCTAGGGAGGACAAATGATTTACAATATCCAAGAATCTTTCGAACATTTGAGTAACTATTTCGTTGGGCTTCATCTTGAACACCTCATACTCTTGGGTAAGTACTCTGTTGACTTTAGATTCTTTGACTTGAGTCGTGCCTTCATGTGTGACTTCAAGTAGCTTCCACACTTCATTAGCCGTTGTGCAGATAGACACCCTGTTAAATTCAGTTCTGTCTAAAGCACAAAATAGAGCGTTAATAGCACGTGCGTCAAGACTGGCCTTTTTTTTCCTCCTCTGTATATCTGCTATGGGGTTTTTCAACTAAAACTCTATCAACATTTATACGAGGTGGCTTTTGATAGCCATCAATAACAATAAACCATAAATCAAAGTCAAGAGATTTCAAGAAGAAACTCATCCGTGTTTTCTAATAGGTATAGTTTGTACCATCAAATAGTGGAGGTCTGTTTGTGGCCTGGCCTTCACTTGTGAATTTTACAGTTGCCATGTGTTGTGCTGTGATCTATATAACAGTTAATTAAAATGAATAAATAATTGCACTGTTACCTTGCTTTACCTGTAACACCCGCTTTGATACCAATTGTAGGAACGAAATCGTAAAGCACAATACTCTAGAGGGGGGGTAAATAGAGTAGGCAGCGGAATATTGCTAATTAAAAAATGTTAGTAGCAAGATCACAGAATAATAATCACAACTAAGTAAAGTAAAGGCAGAGATAAGAAAGCAAACACAAAGACAGCGATGTATACTGGTTTCTCTCTGTTGAGGACTAATCCAGTCGGTAGAACTCTTGCTACCAGTTGAATCTACTATTGGAAAAACCACAAGTTTTCTTACGAAGTCCTTGCAACTTCTACAACACGAGCTTTGATACGAAGAACTCGTCCAACTTCAAATGTGAAGAGGTATTCTTCAATCAAGCCTTCTGATTACAATCTCTCAGAAACTTCTAGACCGCACCGCACTGGCAAATCGACTAGAGGATTGTAATTGGCTTGGGATCTGAAATTTAAAGCTCAAGAAAACTCTTTGGAAGATTGAAAGCTTTAGATAGAGAGAAGATTGAAAGTGAATGAGTGAGTTGAAATGATCGAAATCCGTCTCTATTTATAGGAATTCCAAAGACAGAATTCTGGCAGAATTTGGGCAGAATTCGGGCAGAACTCGATGAGGAAATCTCGGTCAAATCCGCAACTGCAGGAGGACCAAGTTCCAGAGAATTCAAAAATCAAACGGCCACCAACCGAACTCTGGCCGAACTCTGGTCGAACTCTGGCCGAGTTCTGTCAGGGTTATGTTAGGTTTTTAAAATCAGTTTTTGGGGATTTTTGAAAACCTTTTTGAAGCTTTTGTTTAAAAGAATATTTTTCAAAACAAAGGACATTTTAAAAGAATTTTGAAAACATTTTAGAATAGCCTATTTGCCAGTACGACTCGGTGTACAACGTATTCCTAGACTCAATAAAATGAAAAATACTTTGCTTAAAGGAAATACAGACTCGAGCATGCAAACATAGCTTCGGTCTTGAACTGTGTAGATAGCTGTTCTTGTTCATGTCCAAGAGTCCGATACATCCTGACTAGCTTCATATATCCAGACAGAGTTTGATCAATTATTAAAATCAGGTTGACCATATGACCAATGGGCCAACAAAAGTAACACTACTACTAGACAGACTATCGAGTCTGCATGAAATGCACTTGAGGACGCCAATCGTACGCATGAGCTATCACGGTGTACTCCAAAACTCTAGTAAGGAAACTTCAGTAACTATGATATCTCCGTAGTCCCGGTAAGGAAAATGTGGTGACTATGAAATCTCCGCGGCTCTGGTATTGAGGCAGCGGTAACTATGATTGAAGTAGATCATACGCCTAGTGACTGCCCTCCCCACCCCATGGTACTGTCCGTGTCGCATCCACGACACATCCAGTCTGACTCTAATGAATGATAAGTCTAGAAGTCCACTTAAACACATACACGTGAAAATCCATCATCAAGTGAACATCTAGAGATCATAAACGAGTCACATATATGCCATGTGTCGTAAGTCCGTATATCAGGCCTAAGTATCAGCAGGTATAATCATGTAAGACTGATAAATAGCAGGTGAAGTATGTAATAGTAAATCCAGAGTGACTAATAAAAAGGTACAAGCATATAAATACTATAAATCAAAATAGGCAACGTATACTTGCCTGGAGTTTGCCCAATCTGTGTTGAGACTGCTGTACCAAAGTCTAACACACTATCCATTAGCCATTGAACCATACTCCATACAAATATCACCTAAATCATAAACAAATATATGTCACATACTAAAATACACATATGACCAATAATATAAATTACAAGTTGTCGGTTACTAAATATCAAGTTTGCACCTCGTTATTTGTACTAGGAATGTGCACATTTAAGTCAAACTAACCAAATCGAACCGAACCAATCGAACCGATCAATTTTTAACCGAACCAATGGTTCGATCGGTTTGGTTCGACTACACATTTTTAAAACCGACTTGTTTGGTTTGGTTCACGGTTTGGTTATTCTAAATCCGATTAAAATTGAACCGAACCCTATGTGAGTGTTAAATAATTAGGGTTGGGTTGGGCCGGTTGGTGGGGGAGACTGAGACTATTAGGCAAGTATTAAATACTTGGGACTAAGCAACAGTGAATGAAAAGAAAAGTGAAAACTTTTTTTCTCATTCTCATGTATAATTGTTGTGCACATTTTCATGTATGGTGATTCTGATATAGGTCATTCTCATGCCAAATATGCATCTTCTTCATTGTATTGACTTTTGAAATTGAATAGTTTATGCTAGGGGTTGTTGGTTGGCAGCGGTTGTTGCTTATTTTTTTTCCAATTGAAGTTCCACATCAGTTAATAAATTAGCCAAACAGGATAACATAAAAGTTGATGGTAGTCTATTTTTTCCTGTGATTGACACTGTTACTTCCAAATCTGACCAAGTCTATTTTTTATATGATTGACTGAAGTTCCACACCATAAAATAAGCAATATTACCTAAATTAATGGCAGTCCATTTTTTCTTGTGATTAAAACCGACCAAGTCGAACCAAACCAAACTGACCAAGTCAGTCGAATTCAAAACCGAACAGACCAGTTGGTTGGTTTGGTTCGATTACGATTATTTTCAAACCAATTAACTTTGGCTCGACTTTGGTTGTGACCAAATAGGTCGACCACCGACCGATGTACACCCTAATTCGTACAATTAAACCTACGACACGCAAATCGAGACAAGGTAATCAACCCCAAAGATAACAATTTTATTTTGGCGATCCATATAGTCACCTAGTCAATTTCAACGATGTGAGATCACTGGAATCGAATGATCTCAGTTTCAACTCAGGGATTCTAAAATACAAACATAAATAGAAATTAATTATAATTAATAGCGATAAATAAAGAAAAATCTACAGATGTTGTTAGATGATGAAACAAACATCATAAATGTGTCCATAATGGTTAAATTAGCTAGGATAGCCTATCCATAAGTCCAATTTAGACACATGCAAAACGGTAATTTTGGATCAAAATGATATCCGTCGTTAGATCCGCTTTACATCGAAAAATATGCCAAGATAAAAGTCCTCTAAATCTAGCAAGTTATATGTTCTCGAATCCAGAATGACGATACGAACCTAACGATATATCCGGAATTGGATCCTGATAAGCCAATCTCAAAATGATCCGTTGATTAGGACTTTGGGACCCGGTTTGCACAAAAAAGCGTGCTGGAGACAAAGTCCACTAAATCTAGCAAAATATATATTAACGAGTCCAGAATGATGATACGAACCCAATGGTATATCCAAAATTGAATTCTGATGAGCCAATCTCAAAATGGCCCGTTGACCTGGACTATGGGATGCGGTTAACACAAAAATCCGTGTCGGGGGCTCATGTCTTCCAAATCTAGCAAACTATGTCACACTCTGACCCAAAAAATTACTCGTCCTTGCATCTATTTATCCAAATCATCATCCTCGCTAGGGCATGATGTCGTACGAGTCTGGAGTTGCACTCGTATAAGGCAAGATGATAAGTTCTCAAATGGTTATCTTTAATATTGTTATTTAGCAGCGGAAGAAACTGAGTATACAAAACAATTCTCTTTATTCAATAAATAAAATTGAGGTTACAAAGTCTTTCAAAAGCCCAACTAAATTGGCTAGATTGGCTCCAATACTCAGGTTCTCTCTTGCCCACAAAGGATTTTACCGTTCCAGAGACATCATGTATTCTATATCTCGGCCGTATCATCACGTTGCAAGTTCGAGTGTCAATTCGGTCGCATGCCTCAATACGCTATGGCATTCCATGTCTCAGTACGTTCAAGCAAAGTTTTGCCATGAGCAGACCATTCCCTGAACCTGCTAGCAATCTAGTAGGGGATTAGTACCTTCGTCCTCGCTGTGTTGATCAAAGACCCACTTTACTAACCTGACATTAAGTAGTGTATTGAATCATGCAGCATACGAGTTAGTGATCTTTCTATCCTTGCCATAGGGTGAGTTTCATAGCATATTAGAAAGTAGTAAAATATGTTACTGTGGCAAGCAGGTTATTTGATTGGGATAAGCAAGCAGGCAACCAATACCAATCTCGTATTGTTTTGTGACTTCTCACCAACATCGACGCACTCGTCCTTGTACCGATGCAAGATGAATACACTCATTCCTTTCCTTTCATGTTATAAGTGCTCTGTGTAGGATCTCTGTGTTCCTGTACTTTCGGCTCACTGTTCCTTTCGGTGGCGTATCCGCGCCAGAATGGACTAACTTGTTTCTTTTTTCTTTTCTTTTCTCAAATTGGGTAGCCCAATGCCTCCCATACTGGATTCCTATCCCAAAAACTGGAGACATACTGTTTGCATACCATCATTTGTGACTTTTTACATCGATAACCAATCGCTAGTCGTCTTACGGATGTGCGCCCACGAAGATTAACATCCCCCTAGGCCGAACGGTCCCGGTGCCCCGGGCCAATAATACGTTCGAGGGAATCATATCCCACCCATGCACGGGCAAATCTTAATTCCATTCGACCGTGCAACGTGCGTCAAATCCATACAACCAACCATAGTCTTGAGTCTGAAACTCAGACTTTACGTCATCATGTAATTTACTTTCTTTTAATGTTCTCACTGTTTCTATGTTTTTGCATTCTTTGTACGATTTTATTTTTTCGTTTCAATGTTTAATGGTACCATGTCTCAACTCAATGTTCGTCAAACGAACGACCCGAAGGCCCTGAACTTTTTAAGGCACCGTGCCATATTCGACACTTCCGTCACATTCATGCCACAACTGTTCTTTTCGCAACGAAACCATCTTTTATGATTCTTGTGCACGTACGCACGCTTTGACACAATTATTCTCTATTCTTTGAGTCATGCATGCGATGCACATCTTGATTCTATATTTTTTTATGTTTTATGCGTTTGTGTTCAATGTTCTTGGCTTGTGCACTAGGGCACTAGTCGATACAGTATATGAAGGCACGAATGACTCGTGCGCTGAGGCACTTGTCGATACAGTTATCCCATGTTCTTTTGGCTTGCGCCGAGGCACTCGCCTTTGCGATATTCAATATTATATAGCTACTCATACATTTGATGTACATTTAATTTTAATTGTTCTATCTAGTGTTCGACATGTACTATGTTTATCACTTAATCGAACCATGCCCATGGTCTCAATAGGTTAACTTAGCATACAACGGTGTATTTTACTTAGGCATGAAGGAGTAGGAAAGAAGAGTCAAGGTCCTCCCACCTTAAGCCGATACGCCTTGTCATTTCATCGAGCCGATGTGGCTTGATTTTATAACTTGGTTGCATGGACAACTCTTCTGATTTAGCCATTCGTGCACTTCGTATTTCGTTGAATTATTCGACTGATTTGGCTTACCGAGCCTATGCCTTAGTCCGTTGCGAGACGATGATTTGGTTTTGTTGACACGTTGTAAATAAGGCAAAATGCTAATCTTTTATATTTCAGCGTAAACGAATAACCTGCACATGAAACCAACTAAAATTAATTTTCATTCAAATCTGACTTGTGCATTGCATCGATTCAAATTCTTAGAATCTTCAAACTGATTCAAGCTTTCTCTCGGGCCAACTTAATGCTTGCATCGATCTTACTCGATGCGTTCCTCGGGTCAATGTAACTCTTTGCATCGATCAGATTCAATGCATTCTTGGGTCAACATAACTCTTGTATCGATTCCCATCGATACTTAAATTGGGTCAATGCAACTCTTCGAGTCAACGACTCAGTATAATGCACCGTACGGAGCAGAGTATTACAAACTATATATCATTTTTAGGCAGAACGATGCCATAAGTCCACTAATGGCGTCAAAATTAAAATCCGGGGTCCCAGGTCTAAAATCATAATTTTATATGTTGGAAATTACAAATTCGAGAGGCCAACTTTGGATGTGATTTTGAATAGTAAAACGTTCATAGAATTTAATGAAACTTGAATGGAATGATAGACAATATTACCAAGTTCATTGAGGAGTTCTTGGATCTGGAATCCAGCCAATGAGTCGCTCAAAAATCGCTCCCAAAGTTGTCAAAAAATTACGATATTATGAGTTCAAAATTGTATAGAAAAATAATATGGCGAGTCAACTTCTCGATCGAATTTGATCTAGCAAACGTTCATCAACTTGAACGAGACTTGGGACATTAATAGAGAACCTTACCGAGATTGTATCAGAAGTGACAGATCAAAAGATCGGTCAATAGTGAAGAAGAATTTCGAATCTGAAGCCCAAGAAAAATTGTGAAATTATGTCCCTGAAATTGCAGTATGAGGACCAAAGTTTGGGATCAAAATTTAATGATCAAACATATGCATTATTGAGTAAAACTAGATTAAAATTGAAGATATATATATATATATATATATATATATATATATATATATATATATATATATATATATATATATATATATATATATATATTCGTATCCCTGATAAAAAATTATGAGGACCCTAATTTTTGGGAATTAATTTTTTATTTATTTATATTGTTTTATATTTGTTAAATTATATTTCAATATTAATTATGATATAGATGTATTTTCTGTAGCTTTGATTTTTGGAGCACAGGAAGTACCAATCTTTCGAAACAACCTTCATGAGTTTTGAAGTAGACAAAACCACCTTCGTATTGATATATTATGTCCCACCCGAACTTGTCCCCTAACATTCTTTTGACTTTACGCAACTTCGAGTGAATTTAGGCCATTTAACTATTTACCGTAGTTCTAGACCTAACTTCCACCATGAGTTCGGAACTCGACATCGATCAAAACCATTTGATCCAATATATGGTTTTGACTATTTTTGAGTCTACGACACACATGCCAAGGGTGTGCCACTCAATCAAGTTCCCATGAGCTATTTATTTGTGAATGACACAAAAGGCTCATGGGTTGACTTTTCGAGTTCAATTTGACTAGAGAATATGTTTGGACCCTAATCTAGCCAACTCTACTTGGTAGGGCCAAGTTAGGTTGCCATGACTTAGTAGAATTATTCTGAATTTATTTTGGGCCAAATATATTTAAACATATATATATATATATATATATATATATATATATATATATATATATATATATATATATATATATATATATATATATATATATCATGGTTAAGTTTTGAGATGCATATTGACAATAAATTTTCGCACCGCTAGTGTTGTTGTGTGCTTTGACTAGTATTCATAGTAGGGCAGGCTGAGCCATATGTGTGTTCTTACTACGAAAACAAGTCAAAGTTACGACTTGACCCTATAAGTGGTTTAAATGTTAATTATCAACACTATTGATTTTCTAGGAAACCCGATTAGCCCGAACTAGCTCAAATTTGACCAGAACCCAACCTAAACCCATATAGAGATGCTATTTGTGCAAATACGTCCATGTTGATATATTATATATATGTATATATTTAGTAATTTATTTTTGGCCTAATAATTATTTTATAAGAAAATATGGTTATATATAATATATTTTTTTTTAGAAATATAATATAAGGTAAAACCATTTGGCTATATTTATATAATATTTTGTATTTATTTAAATATGGGTGCATTAAATATCATACTATATGTGTCAGGGATCCCGTCTTGATAGGTTACTCGTGACGGGTAGTTGGCTGGATGGTGTCGAGGTTTCTTGTGAGCATCTTAATCGGACGGAATCTGATCACTCTTCTATTTTGATATCCTGCCAGCCAGCTTCTTCCCCTCTGCGCAGAGGTTTCCGTTTTCTTGACTTTTGGACTTCTCACTCGGATTTTCTTCCGATTGTGGCTCGGGCGTGGAATTCATGTTGGCACTATGATGCGCTTGAGCGGTTGGGCATGCGTTTAAGGACGACGGGGCATGTTCTGGATGGATGGAGCAGAGCTACTTTTGGAGACATTTTTCAGGAGGTACGTCAGGCCGAGGACGCTGCATTGGCAGCGGAGCAGGATTATGAGCTTCATCCTTCGGAGAGGGGAAGGGCTTCCTGGATAGAGGCCGTTGCCAGATTGAAGCAAAAGGTCCAGATTGAGGAGTCTTTCTGGAAACAAAAAGCCAGATTGAGATGGGACCTGGAAGGGGATAAGAATACCCATTTTTTCCATGAGTGTACCAGGAGCAGGCAAAGAAAGGCGGGTATTCAGAAAATTATTCGGGCTGATGGTTCAGAAATTGGGTCTTCTGCGGAGGTAGCGACGGAGGCGTCTTTATTCTTCTCGAAGTTGTTTAGAGATGAGCCTATTTCTGATGAGGACGCCTTCCTCGATGTCATCCCTAGCATTATTTCTATGGAGGACAACTCTGATCTTGTTTGTTGCCCTGACCGAGCGGAGCTGTTGGAGATTGTTCGGGGGATGGACCCGGCTAGTGGCGCTGGTCCGGATGGCTTTTCTGGGAGATTCTTTTCAGTCTGTTGGGACATTATTACTGCTGACGTGGAGGAAGCCGTTGGTTCATTTTTCTTGGGTGCGCTCCTTCCGGTTTCTGTTTCGGATACTTTCTTATTTCTTATCCCCAAAGTCGAGCACCCGAGGAGCCTTTCTGATTTCCGCCCTATTAGCCTTTGTAATTTCTGTAACAAAATTATTTCCAAGATTATTGCTTGCAGGTTGCGGGAATACCTTCCCAAAATTATTTCTCCGGAGCAAAGTGCCTTTGTTCAGGGGAGAGAGATTGTGGACAACATCATTATTGCTCAGGATATGGTGGCTTCTATGAGGGAACCCAACCATGGTGGAAATGTTGCTATTAAGCTGGACATGCAGAAGGCCTATGACAGAGTCAATTGGCATTTCCTCCTGAGGGTTCTTCCGAGATTTGGCTTTAATGAGGTCTTCTGTGATCTTATTTATCGTCTCCTGGCGGATACCCGGTATGCGGTCCTACTCAATGGCGCTCCTACTGCTTTTTTCTCGGCGTCTAGAGGAATCCGGCAGGGGGACCCTCTATCCCCGGCTCTCTTCATTATTGCTGCGGAGGTACTCTCTCGGAACCTCAAGCTTCTTCAAGATTCGAATAGGAGATCTTCATTTCATACTCCGATTGGGGGACCGTGTATCTCGCACTTGGCTTATGCGGATGATGTTCTTATTTTCACTTCGGGAGATATTGCTGGATTACGTGCTCTCCAGCAAGTTCTGCATCGTTATGAGGCTGATTCTGGACAGAAGATCAATTATTCCAAATCTGCCTTTTACTCTGCGATACCATTGGGGGAGGATCGTGCTCAGACTATTTCTACTCTATTTGGATTTAGTCCCGGTACCCTGCCGTTTTCTTATTTGGGTTGCCCGCTAACTTGCGGGAGAAGGAATGCGGGGATGTTTTGCTATTTGCTGGATAAAATTCGTTCGAAGCTGACGGGTTGGCAGAACAAGATACTTTCTGCTGGGGATAAGCTGGTCCTTATTAAGAATGTACTCTCATCTATCCCTATGTACACATTGGCTGCATGTTGCCCTCCCCGGGCCGTTCTCAGGACGATTGAGAGGATGTTTGCGGCTTTCTTTTGGGGTAGCAAGGATGGGGTGGCTAAGAGGAGTTGGCTGGCATGGCGGTTCGTTACTCGGACCAAGTCTGAAGGAGGCCTCGGGATCAAGTGCCTGAATGATATTATGGATGCCTTTTCTATGAAGCTTTGGTGGAAGTTGAGGCATGGGAAGGGCCTTTGGGTGGAGCTTCTTAAATCGAAATATTTTCGTTAGCGTCATCCTTGTGATGCATTTATGACTTCCAAGTGCTCCCATATTTGGCGTCGGATTTTGAGGGGGAGGAAATTGGCGGAACCGTTTATATCGTTTAGACTTGGGCGTGGTGAGGGTTCAACGAGGTGTGAGGCTTGGATTCTGGGGGGTCCTCGGCTGGATAGTTTTGCTATTCCGTCGGCTGAGGGAGCGACTTCAGGGACCAGGCGAGGAACGGAGAGACGGACTCGGGGGCGGAGTCGAACACCGGCGAGGGAGTATGATGATGGAGCACGTGTTGATTTGAAGGCTTCACATCATTTGGGCATTGGAGAGCTTCGGAGGTTGGCTAGACTGGCCGGGAGAAGGGTGGTACTTCTCCAACGTACGGTGATTGTTCGGGCTCTTTCGGATAGGGGAAGAAAGATCAGAGATTCTAGGGCGAGAAATTCTGATAATGATGGTCCGGTTATTCGATCTTTTTGGACAGCCTCTGGTTGGGATCTGTCTTTGTTTTTGGACCAGTTTGGAGCAGAGGCAGCGGATCGGCTTATAGAGGCGAACCTGACTTGTACTTCGGCTCCTGATTCACTAACTTGGGGTGACCGAAAAGGTTCTTTCACGATGGCTGCGGCTTGGAGATGTTGTCGGATCTCTCACCCTACATCATCACTATTTTCTAATATCTGGGGTAAGTATATTCCGACGAAGTGGAGCATTCTGATGTAGCGAGTCTGTCACAACCGGCTTCCTACTGATGACATTCTTCAGAAGATTGGTTTCCATCTGGCTTCAAGGTGTCATTGCTGTCAGGTTGGGCATGGGGAGAACCTTCAGCATATATTTTTCCACGGGGATCTTGCTAAGATGGTTTGGTCTGCCTTCCGGGGTTTCTTCAAGGCACGGATGCATAGTGACTTTCTGGTCTTTCTTCAAAGGTGGTGGCGGGGTCAGGGCAGTCATCATCGGAGATCACTGGCCGGTGCGATCATTTGGGTGCTCTGGAAGAACAGGAACAAGCATCGATATGAAGGACGGGGCGCTGGGTCGGATTTTTTGGTTCGGGAGGTGAAGCGACAGTTTCGAAAGTTACTGTCGAGTTGTCGTCATCT
This sequence comes from Iris pallida, assembly GCA_029216955.1. Taxonomy (NCBI): domain Eukaryota; kingdom Viridiplantae; phylum Streptophyta; class Magnoliopsida; order Asparagales; family Iridaceae; genus Iris; species Iris pallida. The sequence goes on along the minus strand of JANAVB010004998.1, from coordinate 15,483,238 downwards.
TCCAGCTATTCCGCATTGGGCTTTAGAGTAGTGTTTTCTTTCTATTTTCTTGTTCTTGTTACCATGAGGTCGGATGTACTCATTACCCTCTTTTTCAATAAAGGTAACAATTTTTTAAATATATATATATATATTATATATATATATATATATATATATATATATATATATATATATATATATATAATAGGAAATATATATATATATATAATGGGAATATATATATATATATATATATATATATATATATATATATATAAAAATATATATATATATATATATTTATATATATATATATATATATATATATATATATATATATATATATATATATATATATATATATTTCCTATTATATATATTCCCATTATATATATATATATATATTTCCTATTATATATATATATATATATATATATATATATATATATATATATATATATATATATATATATATATATATATAATGGGAAAAAAATTTGTGCCGTCTTCTCCCGCGATATCAAAACCGACAGCGCCCAAAACAAAGAAATTTGAATCAGATTCAAATTTCAACTATCCGAATAAATCCTTTCCATCAAATATCTTCACAATTACCTAAATCTTGATTCAAAAAGGATTCAATCATGATTTAAATCTTGGTAAATATATATGTATATATGCATGAAATCTAAACCGAGCGAAGTCCCTCGAGAAGGGATCCGCAACAACCCCTACGATCCCAGAGTGAACTATTTGCCATGACAAAAGGTTATATGAACTTTTTGTATATTAAAAATAAAAAAGTAGTACAATCGATTCCTAAATATGAGATCTAAATGCAAAGTTTCTAGGGAAGTGTGATGGTGGAGATCGAGCACTACAGCGGCTCCTTTACTCCGTTGACGATCTGACGATGAGTTGAACTTGCTATGGCTTTCTAGTGCTTGTGATTGGAACTCTGGGGTTGGCAATCAAGAGTATCCCAAAGTTGTGAAGATTTCAAAGCCTATTTATCGAAGGAAAACTCCTTTTATTTATAGGGAAACTCATGTATAATGTGCGTAAGGATTGTGCAGGAACGTTGCACGTAGAGATATGAAAGAATTTCGAAGTTGTACAGTGAGGGCTGCTGCTGAGCTGACACATGACGGATGCTAGGATTCTCATTTATCAAAATCTTGGGAGAATTATCAACATGACCAAATAAACGACTCGTGGTATGTGTTTATTGTTGATAGGATAAACCTGAGCAGATTCTGTTCCTATCCCTGAAGTTGGATTTTGTCTTATCTTAGGGGGCTACTAGTTTAAACAGACCGATTGGATATGGCCCTCATCTATAAGAATAATCTCCATCCTTATCTATAGTTTAAAAAACCGATAGGATATTGCTCTTGAACAACATCTTAGAGGTCTTCGAGATCCAAGCTTTCGGGTTTGGATTTATTGCCAATTCAAAGAGGCACAGGTTGTGCTCTGCCCTACTCAATGGTGGTGGCACACCCTGTGTTGTGGACTGAGTTCTTGCTCGGGCCAATAGCTGCTTCAGGAAGTGGCTCGCTCTAACAAGGAAATGATTCGCACTGACAGTGCTGCGCGTCTGGGGGGCCTGTGCGCGTGCTGAAGATAACCCCCTTGTAGACTTTTTTTTAGGTATTTTAGTCCTTTATATGTAATCATAAAGAATTTGTAATAGATCTTTTATAGACATAATTTTAATAAAGAACTGTTTATGCACCACTTTTGTTCGTCTGTGTGACTTTAGTTGTCTATCTACGCTTTTGGGGTACCTGCGCTGTAAGCCTACTTTCCAATCTTTTTTTTATTATGATTAACTTTTATGGTCATTAGGATTTTTGCCTAAGCTCATAAGAGAGCTATGATCGTATTATGGTCATTTGGTCCTTATATGGTTTATATAAGCATTGTTTAATTATTTTATAGCTTATTATAATTTTTAGAGATTGTTAGATATTTATTTATTAAGGTTTAATATTTTAAATGACTTTCAAGATTTTACAATAGGTTTATTTGAGACTATTTTGAGACCCAGCAATTTATGTAGGCTCTAGCAGGTTATAAATATTTTCTATAATTTTATAGAATTTTTCTAAAATTTTTAGATATTTATTTTATTAAGTTTCATATATTTTAAAGGCTTCCAATATTTATTATGAGGCCATTTGAGACTAATATGAGGTAAATTATTTTTATTTATATTCTAGGAGGTTAGATATATTTTTTGTAATTTTTTATAATTTTTAGGAATTTTTAGGATTTTATTTGAGTTTATTTGGCCTTAGAATGATTTTTAAATCATTTTTTGTAATTAATTATCCAGTCATACCCAGTCAGCGCTGGCTGAGCCAACCCATCAGCCATTGCAGCACCCAGTCATTGGGTGCTGACTGTACCTGCCCTATATATATATATTTTTGCTGAACAATAAACCCTAATTTAATTCTGGTCGATTTTGAGGAAACTTGTTCCAAGGAGACCCCCGAATTCCCGAGACAATTGCGGACAACTTCGATCTCCTTTTTGCGTGCTATTTTTTTGTTGGATTCATATTGAGGTATACTTTTCGAATATCTAATTTATTTTTGTTATCTCTGAACCTTAATTTCTGTAAAATTCGTAGAGTGTCAGTTGTCCGAAACTTGACACATTTCAGTGTTTTCGAGATTTCGAGAGGACCGAAAATCGAAATCATGAACCGTTTGAAGTTTCGAAATGCTAACACAGACCTCTACGACATAAATTTCTCCAGAAATTAATTCATTAATATATTATTTTAGTTATTCTGTTGAACTTAGAATTGATCGATGAATCACCGTTTTGGTCACGATTAGCCATAACGGCGATATCTTTTGACCAAAACGTGAATTTGTAGCACACTTGATTCCAGTGCACTCGTGGCACTGAAATCTAGCAAGGTACACTTTCAAAACCTTGGGTTCATGATGTTTGACTAGATAGTCAACGGTATTCTTCGATTTGCGTGCCATAGTTTCCAAAATTGGAAACATAACTTTTTATGGCCAAACTTGCATGTTTAGATTATATGCAAATTATTAATAGGTTAAATTAGGTTTTTAAGTAATTTATTTCAGAATTAACTATTATTAGATTAGTAACCCATTAGCCACTTATTCCATGAATTTAGAACTAGAACCTTAGAATTGACTTGTGGTTTTCGTGTATGGTTCGTGGTACGATATATGTTATAGGTTGACAGTTTTTAGATCGACAATCCCCTCATCCTCGACTTGTGACTACGATTTGTGCAAGGACCTCAGGCAAGTGCACTTTCTGATTGCTTTCGATTCATAGTAGTTTCCCTTTCATGTTTGTACATATGCTCTCTTGCTTGATGACACGTTGTCACACAGATTAGTATCATGGATTTATTATACTTCTTGACTGTCATTTACATGGTTACCATGCTTACGACTTGATTCCATGAGTACTAGCTGGGCGGAAAAATATCTTAGTAAACGTGTGAACTACCAATTCCATCCCTAAAATATCTATTCTTGACTGATAGCAGCTGCACATGACATGTATAGGTTGCCGAATTTATCCCCTAGTTATTCACACGTCGAAATTAATATTTCAACACACGTAGATAGTTCTTATTCCAGTTATTTTATCTTGATTTTCACCACTTGCCATGACATCCTAGTTATATGTTTTTCTTCAGTTAATACATCTTGCTGTAGAGTTACCTACTTGCTTTCTAGATATGCCATGACATCAGTTACCTTCTAGTTTCATCTCACATATGATATTTTCATGACTTGTGAATTCTATTGTGTTTTTGCAATGTTGTCGGTTTGTGTGCTTGTTTCATTCCTGACTGAAAACCAACAGTTTTCAGGTTAGCTGTGGCTTCACTTAGCATTGGGAGATACGGGTGTACTAGGAGGCAAAAACCTAGAAATTAGATAGATGTGGTATCATTTATATTAATTGTAAGAATCTTGTACTTTCTTTAAATATAAATATTTTAAATGTTGTAATCAATTTAGAAATGTGAATGAGCAAAAAAGTTTATTTTGAGCATTTATTTATTGCGGGCTTGACAGCGTTCTACCTCCGACTCTGCAGCGTAGGCTGGCTTGGACACGCACTCGTATCTCGAAAAGCGGGTGCGGGTCATGACAAGTTTTTGTGGTGGCCTAATGCAGGTCGGATTTCGCAAATGATTGCGAACTTGTGGTAGTACTTAAGTTAGTCGTACTACCGCAAGCCTGCGACTAGGAACTGCTCATTCACAATTAGGAGTAACTTGAATTTAGGAGAATGACTAGGATTAGGAAACCCATATTCAATTGACTGTTTGGGTAGTAAGGTTGCCATATATGCCACATAATTGATGTAAGAAATTATTGAACTATAAACCCTATTATATAACTTAGGGATTTTCCTAGAGGAATATACTTTTGTGTTTTAATACGTGGATATGATCCAAGGTGGGTAGAATATACGTTTGGTAGGTTAGGCCTTCATAGAATTCAATTCCTAATTTTGATTATTTTTGTGCCATTTTATCTTCTGCCTTCTCTAAACCTCGTTTTTATTTTCAAAACTATTTTGCGATCGTTTTGTTTTTAAAACTGGCACTTTTATTCAAGGACATATACTTACATTTTTTTTATTATGATCGACTTGTTTGAATTTATTGAAGCTCTTTGAAATTTATATGGATATAGTTGAAATAATTTTTGATGACTTATAATGGTAAGGCAGATGCGCACTATCCTTATTTATTTGAATTATGGAGGCTGTGGTTCACTGTAGTCAGAAGCGCATTGGCGTGGCATGACCCCTAAGTTGAAATAATTTCAAGTATGCGTAGATTCTCAAATATTACTAAAACTATATCCTAGTTGTATTATTGATCTTTTGATATATATGTCAATATTGGGTAGAGTTGATAGAGTGTTCGATAACATATTATACTTGAGTCATGAAACAAAGGGTTTACGGCAGCCAGATGTACACTGGCAAGGCATGGATTCTCGGTTAAATGACTTCGGATATACTTCTGATTTTCGAATATCCTAGAGGCTATATCTTTTATCGGCATACGACAATTAATTTGTCTAAATTGATTTGATGTCTTACTTCTTGTTACCACCTTCTCAACAATTGGTAGTTCTCTCTTTCTATCATATTTCGATTCTATCCTTAACTAAGCCTAGATTTCGACTAACCCTTTTTACTATAAATTGTGGATAATATTTTTAGTCGTGCCTAGTCGTATCCTTTGAAATTTTGAGGACAAAATTTTCTAAGGTAGGTAGATTTGTAAGCCCACTTTTCGATTTTTTTTATTATTTTATTTTGATTATGATTAACTTTTATGGTCATTAGGATTTGTACCTAAGCTCATAAGAGAGCTATGATCATATTATGGTCATTTGCCTTATATGGTTTATATAAGCATTGTTTAATTATTTTATAGCTTATTATACTTTTTAGAGATTTTTAGATATTTATTTATTAAGGTTTAATATTTTTAATGACTTTCAAGATTTTACAATAGGTTTATATGAGACTATTTTGAGACCCGGTAATTTATATAGGCTCTAGTAGGTTATAAATATTTTCTATAATTTTATAAAAAAATTTTGCAATTTTTAGATATTTATTTTATTAAGTTTCATATATTTTAAAGGTTTCCAATATTTATTATGCGGCCATTTGAGACTAATATGAGGTAAATTATTTTTTATTTATATTCTAGTAGGTTAGATATATTTTCTATAATTTTCTATAATTTTTTAGGAATTTTTAGGATTTTATTTGAGTTTATTTGGCCTTAGAATGATTTTTAAATTATTTTATGTAATTAATTATCCAGTCATACCCAGTCAACGCTAGCCGGGCCCACCCGTCAGCCATTGCAGTACCCAGTCAGTGGGTGCTGACTGTACCCACCCTATATATATATTTTTCGCTGAACAGTAAACCCTAATTTAATTTTGGCCGATTTTGAGGAAACTTGTTCCAAGGAGACCCCCAAATTCCCGAGACGATTGCGGACAACTCTGACCTCCTTTTTGCGTGCTGTTTTTTTTGTTGGATTCGTATTGAGGTATAATTTTCGAATATCTAATTTATTTTTATTATCTCTGAACCTTAATTTTTGTAAAATTCGTAGAGTCGGTGGTCCAAAACTTGACACGTTTCGGTATTTTCGAGATTTCGGGAGGACCGAAAATCGAAATCATGAACCGTCTGAAGTTTCGGAAAGCTAACACAGACCTCTATGACATATATTTTTCCCAAAAATTAATTCGTTCATTTATATTTTAGTTATTCTGTTGAACTCAGAATTGATCGGTGAATCACCGTTTCGGTCACGATTAGCCATAACGAATGACCAAAACGTAAATTTGCTGCACGGTTGATTCTAGAACACTCATGGTGCTGAAATCTACCAATGTTCACGACATTTGAGTAGATAGTCACTGGCATGCCTCGATTTGTGTGACATAGTTTCCAAAATTGGAAACATAACTTTTTATGGCCAAACTTGCATGTTTAGATTATATTCAGATTATTATTAGGTTAAATTATGTTTTTAAGTAATTTATTTCAGAATTACCTATTATTAGATTAGTAACCCATTAGCCACTTATTCCATGAATTTAGAACTAGAACCATAGAATTGACTTGTGGTTTTCGTGCATGGTTCGTGGTACGATGTACGTTTTAGGTTGACAGCTTCTAGATCGACAATCCCCTCATCCTCGACTTGTGACTACGGTTTGTGCAAGGACCTCAGGCAAGTGCAATTTTTGATTGCTTTCGATTCATAGTAGTTTCCATTTCATGTTTGTACATATGCTCTCTTTCTTGATGACACGTTGTCACACGAATTAGTATCATAGATTTGTTATACTTCTTGACTGTTATTTACATGGTTACCATGCTTACGACTTGATTCTATGAGTACTAGTTGGGCAGAAAAATATCTTAGTAAACGTGTGAACTAATTCCACCCCCAAAATGTCTATTCTTGACTGATAGCAGCTGCACACGACATGTGCAGGGTGCCGGATTTACCCCCTATCCGTTCACACGTCGAAATTGATATTTCAACACACGTAGATAGTTCTTATTCCAGTTATTTCATCTTGATTTTCACCACTTGCCATGGCATCCTAGTTACTTATTTTTCTTCAGTTGATACATCTTGTTATAGAGTTACCTACTTGCTTTCTAGACATTCCATGACATCAGTTACCTTCTAGTTTCATCTCACATATGATATATTTATGTCTTTTGAATTCTATTGTATTTTTGCATTACCGTCGGTTTGTGTGCTTGTTCCATTTCTGACTAGAAACCAATATTTTTTAGGTTAGCTGTGGCTTCACTTAGCATTGGGAGATACGGGTGTACTAGCAGGAAGAAACCAAGAAATTAGATAGATGTTGTATTATTTACATTATTTGTAAAAACATTGTATTTTTTTAAATATAAATATTTTAAATGTTGTAATCAATTTAGAAATGTGAATGAGCAATAAAGTTTATTTTGATCATTTATTTATTGCGGGTTTGACAGCGTTCTACCGCCGAATCTGCGGCGTAGGCTGGCTTGGACATGCACTCGTATCCCGAAAAGCGGGTACGGGTCGTGACATGCGCTTTTGTGAATCCATGTGTAGTGAGAATGCCACCTGCGCTTTTGATATATTTGCACTTTTTTCATGCTTCTACAAGACCCCTTCAAAGTGTTTCGAACTTGAGCCAAGCTCGAAATACTTTGAACAGAAGCATGACACGTGTCCTTTGCAAGCGAATGTCCAGCACGCTTACTGACAGGCTGTCGTCATGTTTAGCCTTCGACATTAAATTCCTTGAGTCGTTTCTTCAGTAAAAGTTTATGACGACTCTTCATTTATAGGGAACGGTCATCATAATCTTTACTCTTAATTCCCATATCGTCCGAAGAGTCTCCTTATTCACGAAGCATTTTGTCTTCTTTTGCTGACATGACCGTACCCTATAAATAGGGTCTGTTAGGAGAGAAAAAAGCTTTATGCATTTTTTTCTTCTCACAAAAGATTTTCATCATAGTCTTCTTCCTCTTTCAGACCTTAACTTTTTCCGCTATAGCCCCTAAGAAATCAAGAACCCCAAAAGCCGCTGCGGCGAGCTCCAAGAAGGCTAAAGAAAAGTGGCCCGCATCAGAGGACGTTGATGTTGATGACTCATCGAATATGGGTGTCGTAGTTCACAGCGACGTGTGGCCGCCTGTCACAGGAATAAGCTTTGGTCCTCTGTTTTGCTGATGCACATGAGCGGCTACTCCTCGGAGTATCGTCTCGTAGATGTGCTGAAGCTTTTCTTGCCGAAGTGCATGGACACTCGCTCTTTAGAGGAGTGCCCGTAGATGCGCAGAAGCTTCGCTCAACCGATGCACATGGTTGTTTTACTCTCATAAAGTAACGACTGCAAGATGTGCTGAAGTTCTTACTGACGCGTAGGATTACCATGTAGTGCCTGCACGGATGCTCCCTCGCAGCTCTGCTAAGTAGTATCTGCGAGGAATCTAACTTGCTGAAGTGCAGTGCTACCTGGTAGTACTTGTGCGGATGCTTGTTTCACTCAAAACAAATCTCAGACTTCTGTTTCTCGCTTTGTATAGTTTTTGTGACCACCTCCCTCTTAAATGAGGTTCTTTTTGACTTCTTTGTTTGCGCGCTAGGGACAAACGTCGAGCAGGAGCTTGTCGAGCCAGCCAGGAGGTCGATCACCAAAGATCAACCAGAAGGGCGACTGGATGAAATACAGGATCAGCGTCTAGGCTATTTTTGTCGCATGCTGGATCATGGCAGGTTGACTCCTTCTCTTGATGCCGACGCAGGGATGTTAAAGCCCCAGTTTCTCTTTGGCAATCAGTTAGTTCTAAAGAAGACAGACCTCCTTGCACTCAAGATAGCTTGGTATTTTTAGAACAATAGTCTTCCCATGTATGTTTCGGCAACTGACCGACACCTATCTCTCTCCGTCTTTTCCTGTTTTATCGAAAGACGGCGAATGGAGTGGAACCTGACCACCTAATTAGGAGGGTCTCATCTCGGGCCGCTTCAAGGTAGAGAAGAGTTTAAAGGGGAGGGATACTTTCATGCTTGTTCGGGGTGGTGCATCGTATACCTTTCGGTTGCTACTCCCTGACCATAGGTGCAGCGATCTTCATACGGATGTGCATCCATTTGGCGCTTCTATTTTTTGCCAATAGGCTTCTGGTGGCCAGCTGTACGTATCTGATGGACGCCTACCGGGTCGAGGGCTGGGTTCACTTCGACCAAAAGTGGGGTGACTTGACCTAGTAGATTTTGAGTACTTTTAAAGAGGGCCTTATTGGTACTGGCTTACGCCGTGACATAAAGGTGACTGAGTATGGAATCACCACCAACCGGTCTTTGTTTCTGGCTTTGCTGGAGCTGCACAACCACCATACCGGGACTTTTTGTTTCATGTGGAGAGATGGAATTGGCCCTTCATGAGATGTTTGCCATCTCGAAACTTCCTTGGAGGGAGCACCCATATGAGGAATACTGCCCTAGCCCAGAGGAGCTCATGGGGCTGGAAAACAAGCACTCCGAGATGATGGCTGTTTATAAGGAAATACTTTGTCATCATCAAGTGTGCATACGCCAAGACTCTGTAAAGGGTTAGCCCCACTTTAATGCATGGAGAAAGTATTTTTTAGCGAGGAGCCGTCGGAGCGCAGGACGGTTCGCTTTACCACCCCCATTGTGTATACCACTGCCGAGGTGGAGGGTATGGCGGCGAAGGCAAAGGCAAAGGTGTCAGCTCCCAGTTGGATGGTGAGGGAAAGCCCAACTCCATATTACGTAGCTATTTTTATCAAAACTTGACAGCCGTGAGTCGGAAAGCGATGCTATCTAGCTGCCTTTCTGATGATGTGGCTGAGGAAGAATATGGTTCCTGGAGGTTCAGGCTCTACGGGGCGACTTAGTAGGGAGCTTAGCATGCCGACTGTGAGGTTGGCTTTCGGGCATTCTCTCGCTTTACTTCCTGCCATGGTATGTAACACTCTTCAAGGCCTACGAGAGCTCTCAGAAAAAATAATAGAGTATCGCGGTTGTGCCAGCGACTTTCCTCGAACGGAGCTGCCCTACTATTATCTGATAGCCTGGTTGGCACTGCATTATACTGGCTTAATTTTTTCTACCACCATAGACGGTCATGAGGAGGGGGACGCGCTCTTGCGCAACTACCACAAGGCAAAGTTGGTTCATGACGGCATCTCTACCTGTAGACGGGCATTAAAATGCTTGGATGGCTATAGTTTTAGCTATAGTGCCCCTCTCCACGAAGGCACTAGATAGGCAGAAAGATCGGATTGCTGGCTTTGCAATAGAAGACGATTGATCTGGGTGAGTGGACAAAGTCTCATTTTATGATTCGCTTGTGCCCAATAAGAATCTGAGTTTTTGATTGAATGCTTGTTGGTAAGTATGCTTGAGA